>CM062490.1:48889896-49099896 GCA_031479575.1 Coregonus ussuriensis
TCACTATCACACACTACATTCTGGCCCAGTGATTCAGTGCAGTACCACAGGACAAAGGCCCCAGTCTATCCGCCTGTCCCTGCACCCTTGGATTGGGCTGTGCAGCACCCAGACTCCAGGGTTACGTCCCAAACTGCACCCTATTAGTATCTTCATGATGCCCAGCCCACATCGTCTTATAAGACTCTGTATTTGCTGTATCCAAATAAAGTTATCATACTTACTGAATGCCTTCGGCAAGTATTTACACCCCTTGACTTTTTTCCACATTTTGTTACAAAGTGGGATCAAAATTAATTGAATTGTCTTTTTTTTTTGTCAACGATCTACACAAAAATACACTGTAATCTCAAAGTGGAAGTAACTCCCAGTGTATATTTGGCCTTGCGTGAGTGTTACTCAGTGATGTGTTGTGTTGGATTTGCCCCAAACATAATGCTTTGTATTCAGGACAAAATGTGAATTTCTTTGCCACTGTCTTTGCAGTATTACTTTAGTAGTATTTGGTATTTTATTAGTGATCCCCATTAGCTCTTGCGAAAGCAGCAGCTACTCTTCCTGGGGTCCACACAAAACATGAAACATGACAAAATACAAAACATTAATAGACAAGAACAGCTCAAGGACAGAACTACATACATTTTTTAAAAGGCACACGTAGCCTACATATCAATACATAAACACAAACTATCTAGGTCAAATAGGGGAGAGGCGTTGCTCCGTGAGGTGTTGCTTCATCTGTTTTTTTAAACCAGATTTGCTGTTCATTGGAGCAATATGAGATGGAACGGAGTTCCACGCAATAATGGCTCTATATAATACTGTACGCTTTCTTGATTTTGTTCTGGATTTGGGGACTATGAAAAGACCCCTGGTGGCATGTCTGGTGGGTTAAGTGTGTGTGTGTCAGTGCTGTGTGTAAGTTGACTATGCAAACAATTTGGAATTTTCAACACATTAATGTTTCTTATAAAAAGAAGAAGTGATGCAGTCATTCTCTCCTCAACTCTTAACCAAGAGAGACTGGCATGCATAGTATTAATATTAGCCCTCTGATTACAATGAAGAGCAAGACGTGCCGCTCCAGAACAGTTCTGGTTTCTGTTGTTGCATTTTTTCAAACAAGGTTACATCATCATCTAAAGTACAGTCAAATAAAAAGTTAATTTCATTCTCCATCTCCCCTAAATCGCAGACTGTAAAGGTTAGGGCCCAATGGGCTCTATATAGGGATTAGGTTGCCATTTGGGACTCCAGGCTGGAGGTCGGGGGGGGGGGGGGGGGGGGGGGTAGGAGATAGCTTTTTCCTTTGTCTCTTCCAGCTCCCTGCTCCCAGTAGATTTCACCATCCACAATGTCCTGTTGGGAGACAATGGTCGGTAGAGGTTGCCACCAACAGGCCTTAATGGCATATAAATCACCTTATTGTCCTATTCTTCTAACCCAGATCTATTTGTGTTGTCTTGCCAACTCCTATGGTCATTGACGGCACAACATATCTAGGATCCATTGTCTCTCACCTGGTTGAAGTGGCTGCAGAATCAGGATGCCCTTAAGACAAGGCAAGACTAGGTTAGGCTGGTGTTGTGTGACTTTTCACCAGTGTGAAGAAGTTAACATGTGGTTGCTCCTTTTAGCGGCAGTACTCAAAGCTGGCCCCTGTGGGCTGAAGTAGACAGGGCTGGGACGCTGGCAGCATTGAGCCAAGAGGACGAGAGGACACTTTCACAATCACAGCTCCTGCCTAGTCATATAACGTTGCCCTGATGAGTCTTTCTAATTGTGCTAGTGAGGAGGCAGTATGAGCATCCTCTCTGTTCAGCCTCCCCACCCATTGGTTTCCCCACTTCTGACACTTCAGCTACCAACGTTCAGACACTTGAGAATGTCACAGCACTCTACGGACACAAACACACCTTCCTCCACCCTCTTCCTCCCAGCCTCCTCTGGCAACATTTGTGTCTGTTTGTGTGTGTATACTGTAACCTCAAGAACATTAACCTTAACAGTTCCTACAACAACTATGAACTTTTGTATGTAACAATGTAGCCTTACGATCAGCAGTACCTACTTATGTAACATGCATAGGATTTAAGGTCTATCATACGGGATCAGCCCTCTGTATGTTAACCAGTGGAGGCTCCTCAGAGGAGGAAGGGGAGGACCATCCTCCTCAGTGAATTTCATAAAAATGGTGAAACATAAAAAAAAGTTATCATTTTTTAGATAAAACTGTACTAAGTATATTCACGTCACCAAATAATTGATTAAAACACATTGTCAAGGTCTACAACAGCGCTCTGTAAGGTAGCACCATGGTGTAGCCGGAGGACAGCTAGCTTCCGTCCTCCTCTGGGTACGTTGACTTCAATGCAAAACCTAGGAGGCTCATGGTTCTCACCCCCTTCCATAGACCTACACAGTAATTATGACAACTTCCGGAGGACGCCCTCCAACCTTTCAGATCTCTTGCAGCATGAGGAAGTTAAGGTAATATTTAGTTTTTATTCATTTATTGCCACCGGTGTAACTACTAAACTGCTTGCTGATTGTACTGCATGATTGTAGCGTGTTTACTAACGCGTTAGTTCTAGTAGCTATGTTGACTATGACTTCATCTAATATGGTGACAATGATGTAGGCTGTATGTAGCGGTTATGTTAGTTCAACTGTAGGTTGTGTGTAGCGGTTAGCGGTTATGATATGAAGGTTTGGCTTGAAAAGGTTTTTTCGCCTGGGCACAGATACCTGATGTGTTGTGCACTGAAGTCCACAAGCGAAGGGAAGATGCGAGAAGGAATTATACAGTGAGCAAAGTGATGATGCTGTTTTTTATGTGGCTGCTATGAAAGTGAACTGTGTTTGCGTGTGATCAGGGGTGCATTTATTCTTCCGATTCTGTTGGAAAATGTTTTTTAAACGGAAGCAAATTAAACGGGGATAAACATACCTGAATTTGTCCAATAGAAACTCTTGTTTACAACTGTTTGGATTAATTGATTACACCCTAGATCAGCTAGATGCAGGCCAGAGTGTGCAAGGTGGTATTGAATGTGTCAATGTCTGTCACCTTGATTACTCAAATTTCTCTCTCGACCTGTGCACCTACGTTGTAAACTTTTATTCGTAGGCTATGTTGAAGCAACCTCATGATGGGTGTAGGGAAAATTTGAGTATCATGTAGTGGGTTCAAGTCTGGGCTCTGGCTGGGCCACTCAAGGACATTCAGAGACTTGTCCTGAAGTCACACCTGCGTTGTCTTGGTTGTGTACTTAGGGTCATTGTCCTGTTGGAAGGTGAACCTTCGCCCCAGTCTGAGGTCCTGAGCGCTCTGGAGCAGGTTTTCATCAAGGATCTCTCTGTACTTTGCTCCGTTCATCTTTCCCTCGATCCTGACGAGTCTCCCAGTCTCTGCCGCAGCATGATGCTGCCACCACCGTGCTTCACCGTAGGAATGGTATTGGCCAGGTGATGAGCGGTGTCTGGTTTCTTCCAGACGTGACGCTTGGCATTCTGGCCAAATAATTCAATCTTGGTTTCATCAGACCAGAGAATCTTGTTTCTCATGGTCTGAGAGTCCTTCAGGTGCCTTTTGGCAAACTCCAAGCGAGCTGTCATGTGCCTTTTACTGAGGAGTGGCTTCCGTCTGGCCACTCTACCATAAAGGCCTGATTGCTGGAGTGCTGCAGAGATGGTTGTCCTTCTGGAAGGTTCTCCCATCTCCACAGAGGAACTCTGGAGCTCTGTCAGAGTGACCATCGGGTTCTTGGTCACCTCCCTGACCAAGGCCCTTCTCCCCAGATTGCTTAGTTTGGCCGGGTGGCCAGCTCTAGGTAGAGTCTTGGTTGTTCCAAACTTCTTCAATTTAAGAATGATGGAGGGCAATGTGTTCTTGGGGATCTTCAATGCTGCAGAAATGTTTTGGTACCCTTCCCCAGATCTGTGCCTCGAGTCTCATAGCTAAAAGGTCTGAATACTTATGTAAATAAGGTATTTCTGTTTTGTTTTGTTTTATAAATTTGCTAACGTTTCTAAAAACCTGTGCTGCAGAGATGGTTGTCCTTCTGGAAGGTTCTCTGGAGCTTCTGTCAGACCTTCTGGAAGGTTCTAGAGGACCTCTGAGTGTATTTTATACAGTCATTTCTGCTCATCTTTATCAAGGGGTCCAATAATTCCAGATCCCAGATGTATATGGGACCACTTGACCCTGTTTTGTCCTGGTGTAAACAAACCTCTATCTGTTTACCATAACAATCATAATACCACACAGAAAATCATCTGTTCACCGGCAATTTACAGCCTAAAATACCAGATACTGTAAATAATGAGTCGGTCCACACTCAGTCTCTTGCTAAACAAACAATTTGGCCCATATTTGTTTTCACAGGAAACCATGAAACCAACAGAAATCTTGAAATGTTTTCCCTTCCACTTAGACACAGTGAGTCATTGAGTAATCCTGATATCCTGTAGAAGACCTGTTCTAATGGGGCACATCAACAAGCACCGCTCCATGTGGTCCAGATCTGTGCCTCGACCCAATCCTGTCTCGGAGCTCTACGGACAATTCCTTCGACCTCATGGTTTGGTTTTTTGCTCTGACATGTACTGTCAACTGTGGGACCTTATATAGACAGGTGTGTGCCTTTCCAAATCATGTCCAATCAATTGAATTCACCACAGGTGGACTCCAATCAAGTTGTAGAAACATCTCAAGGATGATCAATGGAAACAGGATGCACCTGAGCTCAATTTCGAGTCTCATAGCAAAGGGTCTGAATACTTATGTAAATAAGGTATTTCTGTTTTTTGTTTTTAATACATTTGCAAACATTTCAAAAAACCTGTTTTCGCTTTGTCATTATGGGGTATTGTGTGTAAAAATCCATTTTAGAATAAGGCTGTAACGTAACAAAATGTGTAAAAGGTCAAGGGGTCTGAATACTTTCCGAATGCACTGTAACAATCAGTTTTCCATAGCAGTGATCAGGGTTCCACTCAGTCTCTAAACAAAACAACACTTATTTACTGTAGCCACAATAGGTGTCTTAGCTTCCTCACAAGAAACAAATGATCATCAACCACAAACTGAACGCATCTTGGTCCGAACGTTTTCTCAGTCTGACTGATTTCCATTGGCCGGATGGGCTGCACAATTACAACACCTATTTACTCTTACCTGTCGTCGCTTTCCTCATTCCAAAAAAAACTTAACAATCAACCATCACTGAACTGAACTCATCTCGGTAGGAACGTTCTCCACAATGATCTCCATTGCTCGGCCGACTAGCCAATCACCTGCGTGCTGCCTGTGGTGCCCTGAGCGCTGTGGAATAATGTTAAGACTAACACTAATTGGTTGATAATGTTCTGATTGGGATCATTGTTCCATTCCATGTCTTCTCTAATCTATCTATCCACTGCCCAATCTAAACAGGAAGTAATCTGTGCGCTGCAGAGGACTGCTGCTCAGGGGGAACTCAGTACCAGCCAAGATGATGTCACCTTCAGCAGCCTACCATCAGCCCCACAACGGCAGGGAACTGGCTGATATAGTTAACAACCAGCTTTTTTTAAAACAATATATTATTTATTTTTTGGAACTCGAACTGCAGCCCTGGCGGGGGAGGAAGGAGAGAAAAAAGAAAAAAAATTGGGGGGGAGGCTGATACCGAGGCTGGTACTACGTACAGAGGGCTTTCATATCTCAGAGACCGCTTTTCTTTCTCAATGCTGACAACGGAAGCCTTACACGTACTTTCCTCCTTCCAAATATATGGTCAAATCGTTTCAATAAAGGAATTGCACATTTCCCCCAAAAATACCCAAGTATAGAGCTAAGATTATTATAGAATATTTTTTGCAGAAACAAAATGCTGACGTGATCCATTCTGAAGCAAAATATATGAGCCTAGGTTTCAGTGGCGCTTGGTGCCGTTTAAGATGAGGGAGGACGATATAATTATTTATGAACATGGCCCTATTTCTATTACAGCATATTGGATGACTGTCATTCATATTCCATTCACCCAGCTCTGGAGAGACCTGAAAATAGCTGTGCAGCGACGCTCCCCATCCAACCTGACAGAGCTTGAGAGGATCTGCAGAGAAGAATGGGAGAAGCTCCCCGAATCAGATCAAATTAAATCAAATGTTATTTGTCACATGCGCCAAATACAACAGTTGTAGATCTTACAGTGAAATGCTTACTTTCAAGCCCTTAACCAACAATGCAGTTCAAGAAATAGAGTTAAGATGTATTAATTTGTTTTAACACAAAAAAATAACACAATAAAATAACAATAACGAGGCTATATACAGGGGGTACCGGTACCGAGTCAATGTGCGGGGGTACAGGTTAGTCCAGGTAATTTGTACATGTAGGTAGGGGTAAAGTGACTATGCATAGATAATAGTATGTGGACACACCTTCAAATTAGTGGATTCGGCTATTTCAGCCACATCCGTTGTTGACAGGTGTATAAAATCGAGCACACAGCCACGCAATCTCCATAGACAAACACTGGCAGTTGAACGGCCCTTACTGAAGGGCTCAGTGACTTTCAATGTGGCACCGTCGTAGGATGCCACCTTTCCAACAACAGGTCAGTTCGTCAAATTCCTGCCCTGCTAGAGCTGCCCCGGTCAACTGTTACTGTGAAGTGAAAAATGTCTGCGGAGTTGCAGGCCACACGAGCACAGAGAACGGGACCGCTGAGTGCTGAACCGAGCAGCGCGTAAAACCTGTCTGTCCTCGGTTGCAACACTCACTACACTCAACACTCACTACACTCAACACTCACTACACTCAACACTCACTACACTCAACACTCACTACACTCAACACTCAGCACAAGAACTGTTCATTGGGAGCTTCTGTATAGCCCCGCACAAGCCTAAGATCACCATGCGCAATGCCAAGAGTCGGCAGGAGTGATGTAAAGCTCGCGAATCCCGCTTCACCATCTGGCAGTCCGACGGACGAATCTGAGTTTGGCGGATGCCAGGAGAACGCCACCTGCCCCAATGCACAGTGGCAACTGTAAAGTTTGGTGGAGGAGGAATAATGGTCTGGGGCTGTTTTTCATGGTTCGGGCTAGGCCCCCTTAGTTCCAGTGAAGGGAAATCTTAACGCTACAGCATACAATGACATTCTAGATGATTCTGTGCTTCCAACTTTGTGGCAACAGTTTGGGGAAGGCCCTTTCCTGTTTCAGCATGACAATGCCCCCGTGCACAAAGCGAGGTCCATACAGAAATGGTTTGTCGAGATCGATGTGGAAGAACTTGACTGGCCTGCACAGAGCCCTGACCTCAACCCCATAGAACACCTTTGGGATGAATTGGAATGCCGACTGCGAGCCAGGCCTAATCGCCCAACATCAGTGCCTGACCTCACTAATGCTCTTGTGGCTGAATGGAAGCAAGTCCCCGCAGCAATGTTCCAACATCTAGTGGAAAGCCTTCCCAGAAGAGTGGAGGCTGTTATAGCAGCAAAGGGGGGACCAACTCTATATTAATGCCCATGATTTTGGAATGAGATGTTCGACGAGCAGGTGTCCACGTACTTTTGGTCATGAAGTGTTTTATTTTGGTCAATAAAAATAAACATCTTAAAAGATAGGGTTCAAAATCACTGGATCCCATGTTATCAATACTCCAGCACTCTCCCCTTGCGAGGATAACGACACTGAGCCTTTTTCTATAATGTTTTATGAGATTGTAGATTGTAGATCTTATTCCATACAGAATCCTTTCCAGATCCTTGGTATCCTTCATCAGCGCTTATGGACTGCCCTCTTCAATTTAAATCACAGGTTTTAGTCCAGAGACTGAGGGCCATTGCAAAATGTTGATATTGTGGTCAATTAACCATTTCTTTGTGGATTTTGATTTGTGCTTGGGGTTATTGTCTTGCTGGCAGAGGCAACCAAGGTTTTTGGCTAAAATGTAAATGTAAAGTTCATGATGCCGTTGACCTTAACAAGGCCCCAGGACCAGTGGAAGCAAAATAGCCCCATAACGTCAAAGATCCACCACTAGATTTTACAGTAGGGATGAGGTATTTTCTGCAAATGCATTGTTATTTTCGAAGGCGCACCAGTGGAATGTCATATGAACATAGAAATTGTCCATTTTTTTTGTTGTCAGTGGCCTTCACAGAGGGAAGCATCTAAGATAATGTTTTGTCCTCGTTCACCATTTTAAAGGTTTTCAAGGCCAGACATCCCAACGACTAACTGCAAGAGGGCCTGTGATACAGTATGCCAGGAGGAGATCAGGTGATGAATCCCTGTTTTCCTGTTGTTTTCTTCCAGATCAACATGTTTATGGAGGGATTCCATGATGCATTGCTCCTGTACGCTCTGGCGCTGCACGAAGCCATCAGGAACGGCCTCACCAAGAAGGACGGAGCAGAGATCACCTACCGCATGTGGAACAGAACATTTCAAGGTAAAAAACTAAACCCTCTGGTCATTATTAAACCCTCTGGTCATTATTAAACATCTTCCTTATCTTCCTCTCTAGTCATTATTAAACATCTTCCTTATCTCTTTCCCTCTCGATCTCTCAATTCAGTTTCAATTTCAATTCAATTTTAGGGCTTTATTGGCATAGGAATGTTTACATTGCCAAATCAAGTGAAATAGATAATAAACAAAAGTGAAATAAACAATACAAAAAATAACAGTAACAATTACAAAAGTTCCTAAATAATTACATCCCTTACTATATCCTCCACTCTCTCTCCTCTCGCTGTTTCATCATATGTATGTCCTCTGAGGACATTTCTACTGAGGTGTGGATCGTTTTACAAAGACTGTAAGACTGTTGGAGCATGATCTGAAGCTTGGATCTAAGACTGGAGCTCAGCATAGATTCTGTCTGAACGTCTCCTTGAGTTGTTCTGGCTCCCAGCTGGACCATTCATCACCCTTAATTAGGCCAATGTTGTCAACCGAGTTGAGCTGCTGGCATTCTCCACTCCTTTTTAATGGCTGTAGAAGGAAATTGATAGCATTATTGATATCACTATCAATTACAAAAGGCTATGGCGTTCAGCACAGCTAGCGCAGTGCAGTGCAGTGTAGCTTTGTCCTGAGCTGTTAACCAGAAAGGCCAAGTGCCAGACCAACAGGTCACCATCTACACCCCACAAAGCCCTAGAGCCAGACCTCCAAAAGCTGTTAACCAGAAAGGCCAAGTGCAAGTGCTTTTTAATGTGTGGGGGGGGGGGGGGGGGGGGGGGGGATTATTTAAGATACTATTGGAAGAGGTAGGGTTTCAGGTGCTTTCGGGAAGATGGGCAGGGATTCTGCTGTCGTAGCTTCAGGGGGAAGCTGGTTCCACCATTGGGGTGCCAGGACAGAGAAGAGCTTATGGGTGGGAGGGCCAAGAGACCTGAGGTGGCAGAATGGAGTGCTCGGGTTGGGGTGTAGGGTTTGAGCGTAGCCTGAAGGTTAGGGAGGGGCAGTTCCTCTTGCTGCTCTGTAGGTAAGCACCATGGTCTTGTAGTGGATGTGAGCTTCGACTGGAAGCCAGTGGAATGTGGGAGGAGCAGGGTGACAAGAGAGAACTTGGGAAATGTTGAAAACCAGGTGGGTTGCAGCGTTTTGGATAAGTTGCAGGGGTTTGATGGCACAAGCGAGGAGCCCAGCCAACAGCGAGTTGCAGTAATCCAGCCGGGAGATGACAAGTGCCTGGATTAGGACCTGGGCTGCTTCCTGTGTGAGGTAGGGTCGTACTCTACGGATGTTGTAGAGCATGAACCTGCAGGAGCGAGTCACTGCTTTGATGTTTGCAGAGAACGACAGGGTGTTGTCCAGGGTCACGCCAAGGTTCTTTGCACTCTGGGAGGGTGACACTGTGGAGTTGTCAGCCGTGATGGAGAGGTATTTGAGCGGGCAGGCCTTCCCCGGGAGGAAGAGCAGCTCTGTCTTGTCGAGGTTGAGCTTGAGGTGGTGGGCCGACATCCAAATTGAGATATCTGCCAGGCATACAGAGATGCGTGTCGCCACCTGAGTGTCAGAAGGGGTGAAGGATAAAAGTTGTTGAGTGTCATCCGCATAGCAATGATAGGAGAGACCATGTGAGGATATGATGGAGCCGAGTGACTTGGTGTATAGAGAGAAGAGGAGAGGGCCTAGAACCGAGCCCTGGGGGACACCAGTAGGGAGAGTACGTGGTGCAGACACAGATCCTCTCCACGTCACCTGGTAGGAGTGGCCTGCCAGGTAGGATGCTATCCAAGAGTGTGCAGAGCCTGAGACGCCCAGCCCTGAGAGGGTGGAGAGGAGGATCTGATGGTTCACGGTGTCAAAGGCAGCGAATAGATCTAGGAGGATGAGAACAGAGGAGAGAGTGTCAGCTTTGGCAGTGCGGACAGCCTCTGTGACACGGAGAAGAGCAGTCTCGGTTGAGTGATCTGTCTTGAAGCCTGAATGGTTAGGGTCAAGAAGATCATTCTGAGAGAGATAGCGAGAAAGTTGATCACAGACAGCACGCTCAAGTGTTTTGGAAAGAAAATAAAGAAGGGATACAGGTCTATAGTTTTTGACGTCAGATTAGTCAAGTGTTTGTTTCTTGAGGAGGGGAGCAACTCAGCCATTTTTACGTCAGAGGGGACGCAGCCAGTGGTCAGAGATGAGTTGATGAGGGAAGTGAGGAATGGGAGAAGGTCTCCAGAGATGGTCTGTAGAAGGGAAGAGGGGATGGGGTCTAGTGGTCAGAGATGAGTTGATGAGGGAAGTGAGGAATGGGAGAAGGTCTCCAGAGATGGTCTGGAGAAGGGTGGAGGGGATGGGGTCGAGCGGGCAGGTTGTCAGGCGGCCAGACCTCACTAGTCACAGGATGTCATCTGGAGAGAGAGGGGAGAAAGAGGTCAAGGCGTAGGGTAGTTCTGTGTGAGTGAGACCAGTGGACTCAATAGGCTGAGTGAATGAGGAGCGGATGTCGTCAACCTTTTTTCCAAAGTGGTTGACAAAGTTGTTCGCAGAGAGGGAGGGGGGGGGGAGGATTAAGGAGGGAGGAGAAGTTGGAAAAGAGTTTCCTAGGTTTAGAGGCAGAAGCTTGACATTTAGAGTGGTAGAAAGTGGCTTTAGCAGCGGATACAGAGGAAGAGAAGGTAGAGAGGAGGGAGTGAAACGATGATAGGTCCCCCAGAAGTTTAGTTTAACTCCATTTCCGCTCAGCTGCCTGCAATGAGTCACTCAGCCACGGAGCAGGAGGGGAGGGCCGAGTCGGCCGGGGGGAAAGGGGACAGTGCGAGTCATAGGATGTGGAAAGGGAGGATAGGAGGGTCGAAGAGGCAGAATCAAGAGGGAGAAGGATTTAGCAGAAGGGAGAGATGATAGGATAGAAGAGGAGAGAGTAGAAGGTGAGAGCAAGTGAAGATTGTGACGGCGCATGACCATCTGGGTAGGAGCTGAGTGGTTAGGGTTGGAGGAGAGATCGAGAGAAAAGGAAACGAAGTAGTGATCAGAGACATGGAGGGGGGTTGCAGTGAAATTAGTAGGTGAACAGCCTCTAGTAAAGATGAGGTCAAGCGTATTGCCTTGTGAGTTGGAGGGGGACCGGGAAAGGGTGAGGTCAAAAGAGGCAAGGATGGGAAAGTGAGAGTTCGGAAAGAAATGAATCGAAGGCAGACCACAGATCGGCAGTTCCAAACGCTGCCAGAGACCAGGAATTCCACATGGGGTTGTGCGCGCTGGGTACACTAAATTAGAAGGGTTGTAGCCAAGGGGAGAGGAGACAACAGGTATAGAAAACACATACAAAGCTACAAAAGATCAAAATGAGATCATCTGTAAATAACTAGGTAAGATACTCAAGTCAGAGAGCCTTCCTTTCTTTCCTTTGTCGAACAACTCGGCAGGACCGTCTTTGTTTTGACTACGGTCTGGGTTTTGTGACAAAACCGCCACTGACACGACCGCCGCTTACAGCTGCCGCTGAGAAACCATGGAAACTGAAGAACTAACACTAATTGCTAATTGCCTAGCAGAGGTGGAGACCACGCCTCCCTGTACTAATTGCTGAAACCACTCCCCCTCCATTACAGCCACTGATTACCAAAACAAGTCATAAATTGCCCCGCCCCCTTTGATCCTGGTTGATGTGTCAACAACTATCTGCAAGGTGATGAGCAGTCAGCAGTTCACACACCAAGTAGGCCACTGGGAAGCAGTCAGCGGTTCACACACCAAGTAGGCCACTGGGAAGACAGGCAGCACTTAAAGTAGATGGCCCTAGCTAGCTACAAGACAGCACTAGACCACAACAGATAAAGACACAAAAAAAAGTATACTTATCACTCCTGAAGATATCAGGCTTACAGCAGTATGTAGGCTTACAGCAGTATGTAGGCTTACAGCAGTATGTAGGCTTACAGCAGTGGGGTAGGCTTACAGCAGTATGTAGGCTTACAGCAGTATGTAGGCTTACAGCAGTATGTAGGCTTACAGCAGTATGTAGGCTTACAGCAGTATGTAGGCTTACAGCTGTGGGGTAGACTTACAGCAGTATGTAGGCTTACAGCAGTATGTAGGCTTACAGCAGTATGTAGGCTTACAACAGTATGTAGGCTTACAGCAGTATGTAGGCTTACAGCAGTATGTAGGCTTGCAGCAGTATGTAGGCTTACAGCAGTATGTAGGCTTACAGCAGTGGGGTAGGCTTACAGCAGTATGTAGGCTTACAGCAGTATGTAGGCTTACAGCAGTATGTAGGCCTACAGCAGTATGTAGGCTTACAGCAGTATGTAGGCTTACAGCAGTATGTAGGCTTACAGCAGTATGTAGGCCTACAGCAGTATGTAGGCTTACAGCAGTATGTAGGCTTACAGCAGTGTGTAGGCTTACAGCAGTATGTAGGCTTACAGCAGTATGTAGGCCTACAGCAGTATGTAGGCTTACATCCAACAGACAGAATGGCGACAGACCAATCCAGTTCCACAATATCTCCTCCAGATAACTCAGTTAAAGTCTTAATAGGAGTGGGATGAGTCAGAGTGCAAAACCTTTCATCTGCAATGATTAGAGTCCAGTTACAGAACGGATGTCCCCTCGCCAAACTGGTTAAAAATCCAAGCCAACACATTGCCAGCTCTCAACGTGAAGTAACAATGTTTTGTTCAGCAGGAATCGTCAAGAACAGGGTCATATTTTCTTGTTAAAATAAAGAAAATGTTAAAAAATGCCAACAATTTGGGAACACAGCCGTGGGGATGAAATTACAATTCGTGGATGGCCTGCCAACACAAGCGGTGGGAGGAGAGATGGGATTTCCTGTTATATTGGCCGGGGGACGGAATTCCTCTACTCTGCTCTCCGCTCTCTGTTTTCCTTGGAATGTTGGGCTCTTGTAGCTAATTATTTCTGCCATTCTTTGCATGCCGCTGGTCCTCTGGTTGCTGGGGCTAGGCATCGCAGGCCAGGTGTCTATGGACTTCAACGGAGACAGATACGGAGACTTCTCTGTGATGAGCATGACCAACACCAAGGCAGGCACCTATGAGGTAAGAACAGGACCCTAACACCAACCCTCCTTTATCAGGGTCCTTATTCATAAAGCATCTCAGAGTAGGAGTGATATGAACTAGGATCGGGTCCCCCCCCCCCCCCCCCCGTCTGTGTGATCTTATTCATTATAATCTAAAAAGCAAACTGACCCTGTGTCAGCACTCGTACTCTACACCTATGATGTAAGAAGAAAGCCATCAGATAACATCCAACCTAATCCTGTAACCTCTAGCATCACTAGTGATCAGATGGCTTTTTTTCGATGGCAAAAATCTTTCTCAATGGGACTGTATAAGTCATATAGAATGCCAGTCGGCTTTTCAAATGGCCCCTTATAAATTATGTTCATAACGGACTGTACAACTTCCATATAATGCTATTTTGGCTTGTCAAAAATCCCCCTTCTCCTCCTAGTTGACCTTTTTTTAGCACAACTTCTCAATCTGTGGGTCCTATTTGAGATTGACGGCTGTTTGTTCCCAGACGGTGTGTAACTATCACGGTGTGAAGGAGAGTTTCCAGATGCTTCCGGGGTTCAATCCTGACCATTTCACCCTGAGAGGACTACATAGAGCCTCCCACACAGACCTGCCAGACAAATCATGTAAATTATCTCTAATGATCTCTAATATTGTCTGTTCTATCTGTCTCCACCAACAAACACACACCAACAAACACAGACCTGATCTCTACTGCTCCTCTTCTCCATCTTTGTCGCTCCTGTTTATACCTGCCCCTTAAATGCACCCTTTGTTCTGATCTTGTCTTCTGATCGTGCCCACATTATTAGACGGGTGTAGACGATTAAAAGACACATTGTGATCAGATTTAAATCATCATTATACCGACCTCTAAAATCATTGACAGGTACCATCATTAAAATAAATGTATTCATATCATATTTTGAAAGAATATATGAAGAATTCATTTCCAAAAAGCTATATATCAATTTTCAGAAATGTTGGTAAATTTGCTTTTATTGTTTGAAAGTTTTCAAATAAATTGTTTTGTTTTTTTACTCTCTAGTCATGGCATGGGGTTGTTCAACGACAGACATGTATTTGTTTGAAATCTTTCATTTCAGAGAGACAAATAATCATGTTTTTCTTGCAAACTGCTATATATCCACCTCACTCTCAGAGAAATAAGTAGTACTGCTAGGTACACAGTCAAACACAGTCAAACGTACCAAATAACTACATTTTTAATAAGGGACAGTACAAATGATACATTTGTGACATCAATATTTAAAGAATGAAAAAAAAAAAATCTATACAGTAATATGAGATCTGTATGTAAAACATTTACATTTTACATTAATCATTTAGCAGATGCTCGTATCTAGACTTACAGTTAGCGCATTCATCTTAAGATAGCTAGGTGAGACAACCACATATCACAGTCAAATATACAGGACACGAACATTCCATTCATCTAAACAATGGATATATAGCGTCTGATTTTGATACAGACCTAAAATCTATTAACATAAATATTTAACACATTGGTTGATATACTGTTGTAACACAGGTGTATAGCAGAGGTGCAGTTAGCCCTTACTAATAGCCTCCCTCTGCCTCTCCAAGCAGGTGGACTAGGAGTATCTGCTGTTACTGGGATCATAGTGGGAGCCCTGCTGGGGACAGCACTGCTCATGGCCTTCTACTTCATCAGGTAAAACAGCACTTTGCTGAAAAAATACAGATCATGTTCAGTACTGTCTGTGTGGCTCAGTTGGTAGGAGTGGATGTTGGTTTCCTAATACAGGGCTGATCTAGTGGTTTCCTAATACAGGGCTGATCTAGTGGTTTCCGACTACAGGGCTGATCTAGTGGTTTCCGACTACAGGGCTGATCTAGTAAGAGTGGATGTTGGTTTCCTAATACAGGGCTGATCTAGTAAGAGTGGATGTTGGTTTCCTAATACAGGGCTGATCTAGTAAGAGTGGATGTTGGTTTCCTACTACAGGGCTGATCTAGTGGTTTCCGACTACAGGGCTGATCTAGTGGTTTCCTACTGCAGGGCTGATCTAGTGGTTTCCTACTGCAGGGCTGATCTAGTGGTTTCCTAATACAGGGCTGATCTAGTGGTTTCCGACTACAGGGCTGATCTAGTAAGAGTGGATGTTGGTTTCCTAATACAGGGCTGATCTAGTAAGAGTGGATGTTGGTTTCCTAATACAGGGCTGATCTAGTAAGAGTGGATGTTGGTTTCCTACTACAGGGCTGATCTAGTGGTTTCCGACTACAGGGCTGATCTAGTGGTTTCCTACTGCAGGGCTGATCTAGTGGTTTCCTACTGCAGGGCTGATCTAGTGGTTTCCTAATACAGGGCTGATCTAGTGGTTTCCGACTACAGGGCTGATCTAGTAAGAGTGGATGTTGGTTTCCTAATACAGGGCTGATCTAGTGGTTTCCTAATACAGGGCTGATCTAGTGGTTTCCTAATACAGGGCTGATCTAGTGGTTTCCTACTGCAGGGCTGATCTAGTGGTTTCCTAATACAGGGCTGATCTAGTGGTTTCCTAATACAGGGCTGATCTAGTGGTTTCCGACTACAGGGCTGATCTAGTAAGAGTGGATGTTGGTTTCCTACTACAGGGCTGATCTAGTGGTTTCCTACTACAGGGCTGATCTAGTGGTTTCCGACTACAGGGCTGATCTAGTAAGAGTGGATGTTGGTTTCCTAATACAGGGCTGATCTAGTGGTTTCCTAATACAGGGCTGATCTAGTGGTTTCCTAATACAGGGCTGATCTAGTGGTTTCCGACTACAGGGCTGATCTAGTAAGAGTGGATGTTGGTTTCCTACGACAGGGCTGATCTAGTAAGAGTGGATGTTGGTTTCCGACTACAGGGCTGATCTAGTGGTTTCCTACTACAGGGCTGATCTAGTGGTTTCCGACTACAGGGCTGATCTAGTGGTTTCCTACTACAGGGCTGATCTAGTGGTTTCCTACTACAGGGCTGATCTAGTGGTTTCCTACTACAGGGCTGATCTAGTGGTTTCCGACTACAGGGCTGATCTAGTAAGAGTGGATGTTGGTTTCCGACTACAGGGCTGATCTAGTAAGAGTGGATGTTGGTTTCCTACTACAGGGCTGATCTAGTGGTTTCCTACTACAGGGCTGATCTAGTAAGAGTGGATGTTGGTTTCCTAATACAGGGCTGATCTAGTAAGAGTGGATGTTGGTTTCCGACTACAGGGCTGATCTAGTGGTTACCTACTACAGGGCTGATCTAGTAAGAGTGGATGTTGGTTTCCGACTACAGGGCTGATCTAGTGGTTTCCTACTACAGGGCTGATCTAGTGGTTTCCTACTACAGGGCTGATCTAGTGGTTTCCGACTACAGGGCTGATCTAGTGGTTTCCTAATACAGGGCTGATCTAGTAAGAGTGGATGTTGGTTTCCGACTACAGGGCTGATCTAGTGGTTTCCGACTACAGGGCTGATCTAGTGGTTTCCTACTACAGGGCTGATCTAGTGGTTTCCTACTACAGGGCTGATCTAGTGGTTTCCTAATACAGGGCTGATCTAGTGGTTTCCTACTACAGGGCTGATCTAGTAAGAGTGGATGTTGGTTTCCGACTACAGGGCTGATCTAGTAAGAGTGGATGTTGGTTTCCTAATACAGGGCTGATCTAGTAAGAGTGGATGTTGGTTTCCTAATACAGGGCTGATCTAGTAAGAGTGGATGTTGGTTTCCGACTACAGGCCTGATCTAGTGGTTTCCTACTACAGGGCTGATCTAGTAACAGTGGATGTTGGTTCCGACTACAGGGCTGATCTAGTGGTTTCCTACTACAGGGCTGATCTAGTGGTTTCCGACTACAGGGCTGATCTAGTGGTTTCCGACTACAGGGCTGATCTAGTGGTTTCCTACTACAGGGCTGATCTAGTGGTTTCCTAATACAGGGCTGATCTAGTGGTTTCCTAATACAGGGCTGATCTAGTGGTTTCCGACTACAGGGCTGATCTAGTGGTTTCCTAATACAGGGCTGATCTAGTGGTTTCCTACTACAGGGCTGATCTAGTGGTTTCCTAATACAGGGCTGATCTAGTGGTTTCCTAATACAGGGCTGATCTAGTAAGAGTGGATGTTGGTTTCCGACTACAGGGCTGATCTAGTGGTTTCCGACTACAGGGCTGATCTAGTGGTTTCCTACTACAGGGCTGATCTAGTGGTTTCCTACTACAGGGCTGATCTAGTGGTTTCCTAATACAGGGCTGATCTAGTGGTTTCCTACTACAGGGCTGATCTAGTAAGAGTGGATGTTGGTTTCCGACTACAGGGCTGATCTAGTAAGAGTGGATGTTGGTTTCCTAATACAGGGCTGATCTAGTAAGAGTGGATGTTGGTTTCCGACTACAGGCCTGATCTAGTGGTTTCCTACTACAGGGCTGATCTAGTAAGAGTGGATGTTGGTTCCGACTACAGGGCTGATCTAGTGGTTTCCTACTACAGGGCTGATCTAGTGGTTTCCGACTACAGGGCTGATCTAGTGGTTTCCGACTACAGGGCTGATCTAGTGGTTTCCTACTACAGGGCTGATCTAGTGGTTTCCTAATACAGGGCTGATCTAGTGGTTTCCTAATACAGGGCTGATCTAGTGGTTTCCGACTACAGGGCTGATCTAGTGGTTTCCTAATACAGGGCTGATCTAGTGGTTTCCTAATACAGGGCTGATCTAGTGGTTTCCGACTACAGGGCTGATCTAGTGGTTTCCTACTACAGGGCTGATCTAGTGGTTTCCTAATACAGGGCTGATCTAGTGGTTTCCTACTACAGGGCTGATCTAGTGGTTTCCTAATACAGGGCTGATCTAGTGGTTTCCTAATACAGGGCTGATCTAGTAGGAAAAGCGTAAGCCCCAGACTATAGGAGGCCCCTCTGCCATTTCACTGTAAACAAGAATCTGTGCACAATTACTGACCTGGTCTAAAGGAGAAGACAGACAATTCAAACCCTTCTCAAAGTCTTTTTGTCTTGTTTGGTTCCTAACAGGAAGAACTACAGGATAACCATTCAGAGGCGCACGGCGAGGGAGGAATGTGACATCGGGAAGCATCGTCAGTTACGAGAAGATTCTATCAGATCGAACTTCTCGGCCGCATAGAGCATCACCACGGTTACCATCCGTTGCTCTTGACGTTCCCGTTCCAGGGAAGCAGCGTAGCGCGGAAGGAAGCATCATGGGAATGATGACCAGAGACTCTACACACTGTCCACGGCTGTCAGAGCAGTCATGCTATTTCAAGAAAGACATACTGTCATTTATTTGCGTTTTACATTTTCTCTTTTAAAATTTTTGACTTTCATAAACTCAGGAAAGTTCCAATCACACAGCTGCACCACTTTCATCTCTGTTCAAATATATATATATATATATATATATATATATATATATATATATATATATATATATATAGGTGTCTTCTCCCCTTAAGAGGGCCAGTACAGAAGACGTTAATAGTATAACATTTTGTTTTCACCTGTTTTTATAACAAACAGTGCGAGCAGTTTTTAACCGTGTAAAAAGCATTTGCACTCCAGTACAGGGCTACAGTAACACCAGAGATAACAGGGATACATAAGCCTGTAACAGGTCACATCAGAGATAACAGGTCACATCAGAGATAACAGGTCAGATCAGAGATAACAGGGATACATAAGCCTGTAACAGGTCAGATCAGAGATAACAGGTCACATCAGAGATAACAGGTCAGATCAGAGATAACAGGGATACATAAGCCTGTAACAGGTCAGATCAGAGATAACAGGTCACATCAGAGATAACAGGTCAGATCAGAGATAACAGGTCACATCAGAGATAACAGGTCAGATCAGAGATAACAGGTCACATCAGAGATAACAGGTCAGATCAGAGATAACAGGTCACATCAGAGATAACAGGTCAGATCAGAGATAACAGGTCACATCAGAGATAACAGGTCAGATCAGAGATAACAGGTCACATCAGAGATAACAGGGATACATAAGCCTGTAACAGGTCAGATCAGAGATAACAGGTCACATCAGAGATAACAGGTCAGATCAGAGATAACAGGTCACATCAGAGATAACATGTCAGATCAGAGATAACATGTCAGATCAGATTTGATGAGCTATTTAGCAGTTTTGTTTGGCAGTCTTATGGCTTGGGGGTAGAAGCTGTTCAGGGTCCTGTTGGTTCCAGACTTGGTGCATCGGTACCGCTTGCCGTGCGGTAGCAGAGAGAACAGTCTATGGCAGTTCTCTCCAACCCTCTTCCCCGAGAGCTGCCGTTTTCGCTCCAACCCTAATCTAGCACACCTGATTCTAATAATTAGCTGGTTGATAAGATGAACCGGGTTAGTTCCAACTGCGGTTGGAGCAGAAACCAGGGGAATGGCCCGCAGAAACCAGGGGAATGGCCCGCAGAAACCAGGGGAATGGCCCGCAGAAACCAGGGGAATGGCCCGCAGAAACCAGGGGAATGGCCCGTGCTAAAGGGACCAGCCCCAAGCTACTTCAGGAGATTTCAGTCTTTGAACTCTGGATTACACAACTTTGGTATCTCTGCTGTGATTCGATCCTGAATCAACCAATCAAGTAATTTATAAAGTATTACACTTTGCAAAGTCAAATTCTCTGGTAAAAACCTCCCATCTACTTTGCTTATTTTCTAAAGTAAGTTTTGTAAAGGATTTTTTAGAGTAAATATAGTAATTCTGTAATATGCCCTCCCCCCAGTATACTGTATATTGCAGTATATGATGATTCTGAAACAACTACAAAGAACAGACTAAACTGGTTTCTTCTGAGATGAAAAGTAACATCTATTTCTCCTCTACAGTTCTGAGACCTGTTATTTGACTATATATATATATATATATATATATATATGTGGGGAAACTATAGAATCATCAAAATGACATGTGTAAATTAGAGTTATATTGATGTATTTTAGTACACTAATAGAAACCTGAGATGAAAGATACAGACTCACTTATTTAGTACACGTCTGATATGAATGCATTATTAATAATATCAGATGCATTATTAGGGTTAGATGGTGTTAAACTGTCATTATTGCTCCTGGTTTCATGCACCCTTATATTATCCTCTTCCTGGGCAGTAGGAGCATCTCATTGGCAATATGTTGTAGATATATATATATATATATATATATATATATATATATATATATATATATATATATATATATATATAGAATTGTTTTGAATCTGCTCTGCAGTAAATCATGTCCAATAATGAATTACGCTCGTAGCTAGTTTCTAAGCAACAGTTTGGTGAAAATGAAAAGCGTGGAAAACGATTTCTGAAATGAAAACCTCCGGCTTCACTCTTTTCAATGATCAGCCGTGAATGCAGTCGATTATAAAATCCATGCCTGTGTTGACACAAAAATAAATCTGTCAAGGGCATTTGAATATAAAGCTTCATGTGATCCTATAATAACTGCTGTATGTCAGCTAGGTGTCTGGAAGAGAAATAATGAAATGGAAATGTTCATTTGAATGATTTGATATAAATCTCCAATCTTTAATTCCTCTTCCACCTCGTGAATGATCTAAAAGGTTTTGTTTTTAAAGCTAGTTTCAGACATTGAAAATCCACCCTCATTCCCTCTAAACATTTAATTTTGGGCGCCATTTGGGAGTTGAATGTTCTAGGGACATTTTAATGGCAAAATATGTAGTGTCAGTTGGAAAAATCCTAATTTGAAAAATGAGTCTGGCAAGGCTGGGGTTGGGGGAACACAGAGGCCAGTCACTGCAGGCCTTGCAGAAGGTAAATACATCCACCCTGGCTTATTGGCAGCCTGCTGTTGAACCAGGGCCAATACTGGGTGATTCAAATGATATAATGCTGATTGGAACCTTTTAGACTACAGTAGTTAAATGAAAAGCCTATTGGATTGGGAGATGCATCATCCAATCCAATCCCACTCATTGCAACAACATCACATACAGGAGCTACGGCTTGAGTTATTTTTTTTCCCCAACTCTAAAACGTTTTTTTTTGTCATACACCAATGTTAAGCACCATGCGTAGTGCATAGTGTAATAAATACAACTATACGACCGAAGTGTTCCCTCCAAAACATTTATTGCCTATTTCAAACTCCATTGTTAATTATACATGATCATCAATCAGCGCATTCTGAAAGCAATTTTTTCACTACAATGACTAGCAGTAACAGCACATCCGTCTGTAAATGAACAAACATCAACTCCATGTTTAGGGAGCCATTGACACAACGCATCTCAGGCTGATCCAGGATCAGGTTACCCCTCTTGTTCATTATGGTCTGAAAGCAAAAAAACGGATCCTGGATCAGCACTGTTTCTGAATACTGGCCCAGTAGCGGTGTTCTGTGTCAGGAAACTCCCATCTGTCATTGGTTACCCACCAGGATACAGACCAACATATCTAACCCTAACCCTAACCTACCAGGATACAGGTCAACATATCTGACCCTAACCCTAATGCTCCAGGGTACAGGTCAACATATCTGACCCTAACCCACCAGGATACAGGTCAACATATCTGACCCTAACCTACCAGGATACAGGTCAACATATCTGACCCTAACCCTAATGCTCCAGGGTACAGGTCAACATATCTGACCCTAACCCACCAGGATACAGGTCAACATATCTGACCCTAACCCACCAGGATACAGGTCAACATATCTGACCCTAACCCACCAGGATACAGGTCAACATATCTGACCCTAACCCACCAGGAAACAGGTCAACAGATCTGACCCTAACCCACCAGGATACAGGTCAACATATCTGACCCTAACCCACCAGGATACAGGTCAACATATCTGACCCTAACCCACCAGGAAACAGGTCAACAGATCTGACCCTAACCCACCAGGATACAGGTCAACATATCTGACCCTAACCCACCAGGAAACAGGTCAACAGATCTGACCCTAACCCACCAGGATACAGGTCAACATATCTGACCCTAACCCACCAGGATACAGGTCAACATATCTGACCCTAACACTAATGCTCCAGGATACAGGTCAACAGATCTGACCCTAACCCACCAGGAAACAGGTCTACATATCTGACCCTGACCCACCAGGATACAGGTCAACAGATCTGACCCTAACCCTAATGCTCCAGGATACAGGTCAACAGATCTGACCCTGACCCACCAGGATACAGGTCAACAGATCTGACCCTAACCCACCAGGAAACAGGTCAACATATCTGACCCTGACCCACCAGGATACAGGTCATTATATCTGACCCTGACCCACCAGGATACAGGTCAACATATCTGACCCTAACCCTAATGCTCCAGGATACAGGTCAACAGATCTGACCCTAACCCACCAGGATACAGGTCAACAGATCTGACCCTAACCCACCAGGATACAGGTCAACAGATCTGACCCTAACCAACCAGGAAACAGGTCAACATATCTGACCCTAACCCACCAGGATTGGGGTCAACATATCTGACCCTAACCCACCAGGATACAGGTCAACAGATCTGACCCTAACACTAACCCACCAGGATACAGGTCAACATATCTGACCCTAACCCACCAGGATACAGGTCAACATATCTGACCCTAACCCACCAGGATACAGGTCAACATCTCTGACATCATCAAAGTGTTCCAGAGAAAACGTTTCCATTTTACTTCGTCACTTGTTACAAACCATAGTCTTCCTCCTACAGAGACAGACAGACAGACAGACAGACAGACAGACAGACAGACAGACAGACAGACAGACAGACAGACAGACAGACAGACAGACAGACAGACAGACAGACAGACAGACAGACAGACAAAACTGTGATCTAAACGTCTCCATCTTGGAAAGTATCAAATAGCTTTCAAGTTGTAATATGTCATCAGGGGACAATCATTAGAAGGACTTCCTGAAACGATGCCAGTACACATTACTTTAGTTCACTCTTATCTTCTCACTGCTCATTGAGGTGAAAATAAATGGTCTTATATTTTCTAAAGGGACCCATTTATGTAAGCCTCCACTACCCTACACCAAATACATGTACAAGCTTCGGTAGCAGTCTTTGGGTTTAACTTCCTCAAAAATTGGGCCATTACGTCTAAGATACCGCTCTGACACCCCTCTCAAAGTCGACACTTCACAGTTGATTAAAATCAGTTTGTATGATAATGAATTATCTATAAAAGCTACATGAAGCTAGTGATGAGGACATGTACTGATGTAAGTAAAGTATCTGCATATAATGTGATAATGTTATTTATGGTTACCTTTTTGTAGAAATGTAATATTTCAGTGTTTATTTAACCACCTGTTTTGTGTAATATACTGTATTATTTTTGAGATGACACACTATTAAGAAAATCTGCCTTTTACAGACTATGTCTATATCTTGATAAATATGTTGACATGGCTTTTTAAGACATATATGGCAGAAATGTAAGTTAATTACATTACCAACATACAGTGTATATATATTATATATATATATATATATATATATATATATATACATTGACAAATAAAATGTCAAAAGTATCTTGTCCTGGTGTTCCTTATTGTAATAGATTTCCTTGGTGTCACTATTCTCTTCATAAAGGACTGTACAACTTCGATATAATGCTATTTGGCTTGTCAAATGCCCCCTTCTCCACTTACTTGACCTTCTATAGCACAGCTGAACAACCTTCGGGAACTTTAGACTGTACTGCAAGGTGACAAGCCTGTACTGCAAGGGGACTAGACTGAACTGCAAGGGGACTAGACTGTACTGCAAGGGGACTAGACTGTACTGCAAGGGGACTAGACTGTACTGCAAGGGGACTAGACTGTACTGCAAGGGGACTAGACTGTACAGCAAGGGGACTAGACTGTACTGCAAGGGGACTAGACTGTACTGCAAGGGGACTAGACTGTACTGCAAGGGGACTAGACTGTACTGCAAGGGGACTAGACTGTACTGCAAGGGGACTAGACTGTACTGCAAGGGGACTAGACTGTACTACAAGGGGACTAGACTGTACTGCAAGGGGACTAGACTCTACTGCAAGGGGACTAGACTGTACAGCAAGGGGACTAGACTGTACTGCAAGGGGACTAGACTGTACATCAAGGGGACTAGACTGTACTGCAAGGGGACTAGACTGTACTGCAAGGGGACTAGACTGTACTGCAAGGGGACTAGACTGTACTGCAAGGGGACTAGACTGTACTGCAAGGGGACTGTACTGCAAGGGGACTAGACTGTACAGCAAGGGGACTAGACTGTACTGCAAGGAGACTAGACTGTACAGCAAGGGGACTAGACTGTACTGCAAGGGGACTAGACTGTACTGCAAGGGGACTAGACTGTACAGCAAGGGGACTAGACTGTACTGCAAGGAGACTAGACTGTACAGCAAGGGGACTAGACTGTACTGCAAGGAGACTAGACTGTACAGCAAGGGGACTAGACTGTACTGCAAGGGGACTAGACTGTACTGCAAGGAGACTAGACTGTACTGCAAGGGGACTAGACTGTACAGCAAGGAGACTAGACTGTACTGCAAGGGGACTAGACTGTACTGCAAGGGGACTAGACTGTACTGCAAGGAGACTAGACTGTACTGCAAGGAGACTAGACTGTACTGCAGGGAGACTAGACTGTACTGCAAGGGGACTAGACTGTACTGCAAGGGGAATAGACTGTATTGCATGGGGACTAGACTGTACTGCAAGGGGACTAGCTCTGTCAAGTAAGCTCTCAACCTTGCCTGCATCTATTCCCATGTCAAGCTCGTTAACATTAAATTGTTGCACCTTTCAAACAAGCAAGTAAAAAATATGCTCAGCAGCAAGAACCGTACTTTATCCTTACATTTTAGGCATTTAGCAGACGCCCTTATCCAGAGCAACTTACAGTTAGCAATTAGGGTTAAGTGCCTTGCTCAAGGGCACATCGACAGATTTTTCACCTAGTCGGCTTGGGGATTAGAACCAGCGACCTTTGCGGTTAGTGGCACAACGCTCTTAACCACTAAGCTACCTGCCGCCCCGGCCTTAACATGCAGACATGACAGAAGCATTCTAAACTGATGTAACCTGTCAGGGAAGATGGACAACAGAGGGAATGCTTGAGTCCGTTCTTGGTGTTGCAGCAGTAATGGGATTAGGGTTCAGGCATACATTCCTCATGGACTCCAGACTAGCAGTGTGAACACTGTGGATGGAGAGGTCGCCGTGTGAACACAGTTCATCCTGCCAATGCAAACTAACACTGACTCACCTTACCCGAGCTGATCTGTCCCACCACCAGAAACAGAGTGATCAACAACGTCCTACTGTCCCACTACACTAAAACAGAGTGGTCAACAACGTCCTACTGTCCCACTACCAGAAACAGAGTGGTCAACAGAATATGTCCTACTTCAGAAATGAAGGATGCCGTACAGGAATGAGATTCTTTGGTAGATTGTACTGGCATCAGCAGACAGTGAATGATTGTTCCTTTTAACGGCAGCGAAAAGAAATGGAGGTTTCTAAAATGTGTCATGACATCGTCATGATATAAGGTAGGCTACTTATTGTAAAGTAGTGCAGGTTTCATAAACAATAACAGTTATGTTGTACACATTGTACCTTAATGCTCTTTATGAGGGCCAGAGAACATTCACGTATTTGTAACACCTATCGGAATGTCCACGTTGTCATGGTAGTGCTTCCAGGGGTGTCCTGATATGCCATCCCGGCATCCGTGTAATATGAACCTTGCAACGGACTTGGGGGCTCAATTGCAAAGTAGGAAAACAAGCATAAAATGAACTGTGCTTTCTCTGTACATGCAGCCCACTGAGCCTTGTTTTCAATCACAACAATTCGGAAAATTCTTATCCTCGTGTCTTTTTTTTTTCTCCAAATACCCCCCTTTGGTCTCACACACCGACACGAGTATTAAATATTTCACTGCAGGTGAAAGTGGACATTCTTTTATTCCGTTGAGTCACTGCATGGAGGCTTGATAAACACACACACACACACACACAATGCATTCTCCTGTGAAGAATTCCCATTGAATTCCCACAGTAGCGTCTACAGCTAACTGGGGATAGTAGTGCTTTATGTTGCTGCAAGATAGTATACTGTAAGTGTAGGTTCTGCAAGACTGTAAGTGTAGGTTCTGAAATATGGTATACTGTAAGTGTAGGTTCTGAAAGATAGTAAACTGTAAGTGTAGGTTCTGAAAGATAGTATACTGTAAGTGTAGTTTCTGAATGATAGTATACTGTAAGTGTAGGTTCTGAAAGATGGTATACTGTAAGTGTAGGTTCTGAAAGATAGTATACTGTAAGTGTAGGTTCTGAAAGATAGTATACTGTAAGTGTAGGTTCTGAAAGATAATATACTGTAAGTGTAGGTTCTGAAAGATAGTATACTGTAAGTGTAGGTTCTGAAAGATACTATACTGTAAGTGTAGGTTCTAAAAGATAGTATACTGTAAGTGTAGGTTCTGAAAGATAGTATATTGTAAGTGTAGGTTCTGAAAGATAGTATAGTGTAAGTGTAGGTTGTGAAAGATAGTATACTGTAAGTGTAGGTTCTGAAGTGTATGTTCTGAAAGATAGTATACTGTAAGTGTAGGTTCTGAAAGATAGTATACTGTACGTGTAGGTTCTGCAAGACAGT
This sequence comes from Coregonus ussuriensis, assembly GCA_031479575.1. NCBI lineage: Eukaryota > Metazoa > Chordata > Actinopteri > Salmoniformes > Salmonidae > Coregonus > Coregonus ussuriensis. Next base: position 48,917,088 of record CM062490.1, read on the forward strand.
ATACTGTAAGTGTAGGTTCTGAAATATAGTATACTGTAAGTGTAGGTTCTGAAAGATAGTATACTGTAAGTGTAGGTTCTGAAAGATAGTATACTGTAAGTGTAGGTTTTGCAAGATAGTATACTGTAAGTGTAGGTTCTGAAAGATAGTATACTGTAAGTGTAGGTTCTGAAAGATATTATATTGTAAGTGTAGGTTCTGCAAGATAGTATACCGTACGTGTAGGTTCTGCAAGATAGTATACTGTAAGTGTAGGTTCTGCAAGACTGTATACTGTAAGTGTAGGTTCTGCAAGATAGTATACTATAAGTGTAGATTCTGAAAGATAGTATACTGTAAGTGTAGGTTCTGAAAGACATTATGCTGTAAGTGTAGGTTCTGCAAGATAGTATACTGTAAATGTAGGTTCTGAAAGATAGTATACTGTAAGTGTAGGTTCTGAAAGATAGTATACTGTAAGCGTAGGTTCTGAAAGATAGTATACTGTAAGTGTAGGTTCTGCAAGATAGTATACTGTAAGTCAAGGTTCTGCAAGATAGTATACTGTAAGTGTAGGTTCTGCAAGACAGTATACTGTAAGTGTAGGTTGTGCAAGACAGTATATTGTAAGTGTAGGTTCTGAAAAATAGTATACTGTAAGTGTAGGTTCTGAAAGATAGTATACTGTAAGTGTAGGTTCTGAAAGATAGTATACTGTAAGTGTAGGTTCTGAAAGATAGTATACTGTAAGTGTAGGTTCTGAAATATAGTATACTGTAAGTGTAGATTCTGCAAGATAGTATACTGTAAGTGTAGGTTCTGAAAGATAGTATACAGTAAGTGTATGTTCTGCAAGATAGTATACTGTAAGTGTAGGTTCTGCAAGATAGTATACTGTAAGTGTAGGTTCTGCAAGACTGTATACTATAAGTGTAGGTTCTGCAAGATAGTATACTGTAAGTGTAGATTCTGAAAGATAGTATACTGTAAGTGTAGGCTCTGAAAGACAGTATACTGTAAGTGTAGTTTCTGAAAGACAGTATACTGTAAGTGTAGGTTCTGAAAGACATTAAACTGTAAGTGTAGGTTCTGCAAGAAAGTATACTGTAAGTGTAGGTTCTAAAAGATAGTATTCTGTAAGTGTTGGTTCTGAAAGATAGTATACTGTAAGTGTAGCTTCTGAAAGATAGTATACTGTAAGTGTAGGTTCTGCAAGAAAGTATACTGTACGTGTAGGTTTTGCAAGATAGTATACTGTAAGTGTAGGTTCTGCAAGACAGTATACTTTGAGAATAGGTTCTGAAAGATAGTATACTGTAAGTGTAGGTTCTGAAAGATAGTATACTGTAAGTGTAGGTTCTGCAAGATAGTGTACTGTAAGTGTAGGTTCTGAAAGATAGTATACAATAAGTGTAGGTTCTGAAGTGTAGGTTCTGCAAGATAGTATACTGTAAGTGTAGGTTCTGAAAGATAGTATACTGTAAGTGTAGGTTCTGCAAGATAGTGTACTGTAAGTGTAGGTTCTGAAAGATAGTATACTGTATGTCTAGGTTCTGAAGTGTAGGTTCTGCAAGATAGTATACTGTAAGTGTAGGTTCTGAAAGATAGTATACTGTAAGTGTAGGTTCTGAAAGATAGTATACTGTAAGTGTAGGTTCTGCATGATAGTATACTGTAAGTGTAGGTTCTGCAAGATAGTATACTGTATGTGTAGGTTCTGCAAGACTGTATACTGTAAGTGTAGGTTCTGAAGTGTGGGTTCTGCAAGATAGTATACTGTAAGTGTAGGTTCTGAAAGATAGTATACTGTAAGTGTAGGTTCTGAAAGATAGTATACTGTAAGTGTAGGTTCTGCATGATAGAATACTGTAAGTGTAGGTTCTGAAAGATAGTATACTGTAAGTGTAGGTTCTGAAAGACAGTATACTGTAAGTGTAGGTTCTGAAAGATAGTATACTGTAAGTGTAGGTTCTGCAAGATAGTATACTGTAAGTGTAGGTTCTGCAAGACTGTATACTGTAAGTGTAGTTTCTGAAATATAGTATACTGTAAGTGTAGGTTCTGAAAGATAGTATACTGTAAGTTTAGGTTCTGAAATATAGTATACTGTAAGTGTAGGTTCTGTATGATAGTATACTGTAAGTGTAGGTTCTGAAAGATAGTATACTGTAAGTGTAGGTTCTGAAAGATAGTATACTGTAAGTGTAGGTTCTGAAAGATAGTATACTGTAAGTGTAGGTTCTGCAAGATAGTATACTGTAAGTGTAGGTTCTGAAAGATAGTAAACTGTAAGTGTAGGTTCTGAAAGATAGTATACTGTAAGTGTAGGTTCTAAAATATAGTATACTGTAAGTGTAGGTTCTGCAAGAAAGTATACTGTACGTGTAGGTTTTGCAAGATAGTATACTGTAAGTGTAGGTTCTGCAAGACAGTATACTGTGAGAGTAGGTTCTGAAAGATAGTATACTGTAAGTGTAGGTTCTGAAAGATAGTATACTGTAAGTGTAGGTTCTGCAAGATAGTGTACTGTAAGTGTAGGTTCTGAAAGATAGTATACTGTAAGTGTAGGTTCTGAAGTGTAGGTTCTGCAAGATAGTATACTGTAAGTGTAGGTTCTGAAAGATAGTATACTGTAAGTGTAGGTTCTGCAAGATAGTGTACTGTAAGTGTAGGTTCTGAAAGATAGTATACTGTATGTGTAGGTTCTGAAGTGTAGGTTCTGCAAGATAGTATACTGTAAGTGTAGGTTCTGAAAGATAGTATACTGTAAGTGTAGGTTCTGAAAGATAGTATACTGTAAGTGTAGGTTCTGCATGATAGTATACTGTAAGTGTAGGTTCTGCAAGATAGTATACTGTATGTGTAGGTTCTGCAAGACTGTATACTGTAAGTGTAGGTTCTGAAGTGTGGGTTCTGCAAGATAGTATACTGTAAGTGTAGGTTCTGAAAGATAGTATACTGTAAGTGTAGGTTCTGAAAGATAGTATGCTGTAAGTGTAGGTTCTGCATGATAGAATACTGTAAGTGTAGGTTCTGAAAGATAGTATACTGTAAGTGTAGGTTCTGAAAGATAGTATACTGTAAGTGTAGGTTCTGAAAGATAGCATACTGTAAGTGTAGGTTCTGCAAGATAGTATACTGTAAGTGTAGGTTCTGCAAGACTGTACACTGTAAGTGTAGTTTCTGAAATATAGTATACTGTAAGTGTAGGTTCTGAAAGATAGTATACTGTAAGTGTAGGTTCTGAAAGATAGTATACTGTAAGTTTAGGTTCTGAAAGATAGTATACTGTAAGTGTAGGTTCTGCATGATAGAATACTGTAAGTGTAGGTTCTGAAAGATAGTATACTGTAAGTGTAGGTTCTGAAAGATAGTATACTGTAAGTGTAGGTTCTGAAAGATAGTATACTGTAAGTGTAGGTTCTGCAAGATAGTATACTGTAAGTGTAGGTTCTGAAAGATAGTAAACTGTAAGTGTAGGTTCTGAAAGATAGTATACTGTAAGTGTAGGTTCTAAAAGATAGTATACTGTAAGTGTAGGTTCTGCAAGACTGTATACTGTAAGTGTAGGTTCTGCAAGACAGTATACTGTAAGTGTAGGTTCTGAAAGATAGTATACTGTAAGTGTAGGTTCTGAAAGATAGTATACTGTAAGTGTAGGTTCTGAAAGATAGTATACTGTAAGTGTAGTTTCTGAAAGATAGTATACTGTAAGTGTAGGTTCTGAAAGATAGTATACTGTAAGTGTAGGTTCTGCAAGATAGTATACTGTAAGTGTAGGTTCTGAAAGATAGTAAACTGTAAGTGTAGGTTCTGAAAGATAGTATACTGTAAGTGTAGGTTCTAAAAGATAGTATACTGTAAGTGTAGGTTCTGCAAGATAGTATACTGTAAGTGTAGGTTCTGCAAGACTGTATACTGTAAGTGTAGGTTCTGCAAGACAGTATACTGTAAGTGTAGGTTCTGAAAGATAGTATACTGTAAGTGTAGGTTCTGAAAGATAGTATACTGTAAGTGTAGGTTCTGAAAGATAGTATACTGTAAGTGTAGGTTCTGAAAGATAGTATACTGTAAGTGTAGGTTCTGCAAGACAGTATACTGTAAGTGTAGGTTCTGAAAGATAGTATACTGTAAGTGTAGGTTCTGAAAGATAGTATACTGTAAGTGTAGGTTCTGAAAGATAGTATACTGTACAGTGCATTCGGAAAGTATTCAGACACCTTGACTTTTTCCAAATGTTGTTACGTTACATCCTATTCTAAAATGGATTAAATAACACATTTTCCTCATCAATCTACACACAATACCCCATAATGACAAAGCGAAAACAGGTTTTTATAAATTTTTGCAAATGTGTAACAAATTAAAAACTGAAATACATTATTTCCATGAGTATTCACATCCTTTGTTATGAGACTCGCAGTTGAGCTCAGGTGCATCCTGTTCCCATTGATCATCCTTGAGATGTTTCTACAACTTGGAGTCCACCTGTGGTAAATTCAATTGATTGGACATGATTTGTGAAGGCACACACCTGTCTATATAAGGTCCCGCAGTTGACAGTGCATGTCAGAGCAAAAATCAAGCCATGAGGTTGAAGGAATTGTCAGTAGAGCTCCGAGACAGGATTGTGTCGAGGCACAGATCTGGGGAAGGGTACCAAAAAATTTATGCAGCATTGAAGGTCCCCAAGAACACAGTGGCCTCCATCATTCTTAAATGGAAGAAGTTTGGAACCACCAAGACTCTTCCTAGAGCTGGCCACCAGGCCAAACTGAGCAATCGGGGGAGAAGGGCCTTGGTCAGGGAGGTGACCAAGAACCCGATGGTCACTCTGACAGAGCTCCTGAGTTCCTCTGTGGAGATAGGAGAACCTTCCAGAAGGACAACCATCTCTGCAGCACGCAACCAATCACGCCTTTATGTTAGAGTGGCCAGACGGAAGCCACTCCTCAGAAAAAGGCACATGATAGCCTGCTTGGAGTTTGCCAAAAGGCACCTAAAGGACTCTCAGACCATGAGAAACAAGATTCTCTGTTCTGATGAAACCAAGATTGAATTCCTTGGCCTGAATGCCAAGCGTCACGTCTGGAGGAAACCTGGCACCATCCCTACGGTGAAGCATGGTGGTGGCAGCATCATGCTGTGGGGATGTTTTTCAGCGGCAGGGACTGGGAGACTAGTCAGGATCGAGCGAAAGATGAACGAAGCAAAGTACAGAGAGATCCTTGATGAAAACATACTCCAGAGCGTTCAGGATCTCAGACTGGGGCGAAGGTTCACCTTCCAACAGGACAATGACCCTAAGCAAACAGCCAAGACAACGCAGGAGTCTGAATGTCCTTCAGTGGCCCAGCCAGAGCCCGGACTTGAACCCGATCAAACATCTCTGGAGAGACCTGAAAATAGCTGTGCAGCGATGCTCACCATCCAACCTGACAGAGCTTGAGAGGATCTGCAGAGAAGAATGGAAGAAACTCCCCAAATACGGGTGTGCCAAGCTTGTAGCGTCATACCCAAGAAGACTTGAGGCTGTAATCGCTGCCAAAGGTGCTTCAATAAAGTACTGAGTAAAGGGTCTGAATACTTATGTAAATGTGATATTTCCGTTTCTTATTTTTAATAAATGTGCAAAAATGTCTTAAAACCTGTTTTCACTTTGTTATTATGGGGTATTATGTGTAGATTGATGAGGGGGGAAAACGATTTAATCCATTTTAGAATAAGGCTGTAATGTAACAAAATGCACTGTATATATTTAGAAGTCATCGTTACATCAATTCAGATAGTATTGGAAATCAAATTCTTTAGCTAAGGACTGGTTCACTGGAAAACTGTAATGCATTAAAACAGAGTTTCTACTTATCGTAAGTGCACTTCTCAGTAGTCGACTGTACAGTACACCGTCTGCTGGAAAGGATGGCTACATCTGGGCTGACATGTTCCCAGTTGGCTCTGAAGCAGCATCTATGCATAGTTTTGCAAAGTGTGCAGTACATCTTGTCTCCAGAATCTACAGGATCATACCTTGTTTCTGCTGCCATTGGTCCAAAACCTATTATTTTTTCCATGGTTTTGGGTTTAGTATATGTAGCCTGGGTGCTTTGACTACACTGTCTACATTACCCTCTCTGCCTCTGCATCAGATTTCCTCTGCGCTGTGTCTTCCACATCATCAAGGCATATCAGCCAAATTCATCTTCTGTTGATCTCTCTTATCTGAGGAGGAAACCTCCCCAGGCACTCGTTGGGGCCAGATCTTACCCCCCAAGAGCTCTCCTGATACCCTTTGGAAAATAAACGCAGGGCTGAAATTGCTGGGCAAGCAGGACGCATTAGTTAAACAAACGGGGGGCTTACAGAGGGCTAACTCTCACGATACTATCTGTCAGGATTCCTTGTAATCGAAACAGTCCATCAGTCAATCCACAATGAAGCTGTGGGATCACCTTGGTGTTGTAGTGAAAGGAGACTGTACATTATTTAATGTTAAATGCTCCCTTATGTAATTTTCAGCCAGTTAACTATTCAGCACTGACTATATAAACTGTTTAGCCAGCCGACTATTCAGTCACTGACTGTTTAGACTGTTTAGCCAGCCGACTATTCAGTCACTGACTGTTTAAACTGTTTAGCCAGCCGACTATTCAGTCACTGACTGTTTAGACTGTTTAGCCAGCCGACTATTCTGTAACTGACTGTTTAGACTATTTAGCCAGCCGACTATTCAGTCACTGACTGTTTAGACTGTTTAGCCAGCCGACTATTCAGTCCGACTATTTAGCCAGCCGACTATTCAGTCCGACTATTTAGCCAGCCGACTATACAGTCACTGACTGTTTAGACTGTTTAGCCAGCCGACTATTCAGTCACTGACTGTTTAGACTTTTTAGCCAGCCAACTATTCAGTCACTGACTGTTTAGACTGTTTAGCCAGCCGACTATTCAGTCACTGACTGTTTACACTATTTAGCCAGCCAACTATCCAGTCCAACTATTTATCCAGCCGACTATCCAGTCCGACTATTTAGCCAGCCGACTATTCAGTCACTGACTGTTTAGACTGTTTAGCCAGCCGACTATTCAGTCACTGACTGTTTAGACTGTTTAGCCTGCCGACTATCCAGTCACTGAATTTTTAGACTGTTTAGCCAGCCGACTATTCTGTCACTGACTGTTTAGACTGTTTAGCCAGCCGACTATTCTGTAACTGACTGTTTAGACAGTTTAGCCAGCCGACTATTCAGTCACTGACTGTTTAGACTGTTTAGCCTGCTGACTATCCAGTCACTGACTGTTTAGACTGTTTAGCCAGATGACTATTCTGTAACTGACTGTTTAGACTGTTTAGCCAGCTGACTATTCAGTCACTGACTGTTTAGACTGTTTAGCCAGCCGACTATTCTGTAACTGACTGTTTAGACTGTTTAGCCAGCCGACTATTCAGTCACTGACTGTTTAGACTGTTTAGCCAGCCGACTATTCAGTCACTGACTGTTTAAACTGTTTAGCCAGCCGACTATTCAGTCACTGACTGTTTAGACTGTTTAGCCAGCCGACTATTCAGTCACTGACTGTTTAGACTGTTTAGCCAGCCGACTATTCAGTCACTGACTATATAAACTGTTTAGCCAGCCGACTATTCTGTAACTGACTGTTTAGACTGTTTAGCCAGCCGACTATTCAGTCACTGACTGTTTAGACTGTTTAGCCAGCCGACTATTCAGTCACTGACTGTTTAGACTGTTTAGCCAGCCGACTATTCAGTCACTGACTGTTTAGACTGTTTAGCCAGCTGACTATTCAGTCACTGACTGTTTAGACTGTTTAGCCAGCAGACTATTCAGTCACTGTCTGTTTAGACTGTTTAGCCAGTCGACTATTCAGTCACTGACTGTTTAGACTGTTTAGCCAGCCGACTATTCTGTAACTGACTGTTTAGACTGTTTAGCCAGCCGACTATTCAGTCACTGACTGTTTAGACTATTTATCCAGCCGACTATTCAGTCACTGACTGTTTAGACTGTTTAGCCAGCCGACTATTCAGTCACTGACTGTTTAGACTGTTTAGCCAGCCGACTATTCTGTAACTGACTGTTTAGACTGTTTAGCCAGCCGACTATTCAGTCACTGACTGTTTAGACTATTTAGCCAGCTGACTATTCAGTCACTGACTGTTTAGACTGTTTAGCCAGCCGACTATTCAGTCACTGACTGTTTATAATTTTTAGGCAGTTGGCTATTGAGCCACAGCCCCGATATACTGTACAGGAGCAGACTTTTGAGTCTGATCATTGGAAATGGAGCATGGAAAATGTCTAGGACTGGAATGACTGTATGTGCTGTATAGTGTATGTGCTGTATTGTATCAAATCAAATCAAATCGAATCAAATTTTATTTGCCACATGCGCCGAATACAACAGGTGTAGACATTACCGAAGAAATGCTTACATACTTTAACCAACAATGCATTTATTTCTTAATAAAAATTTAAATAAAACAACAACAACAAAAAAGTGTTGAGAAAAAAAGAGCAGAAGTAAAATAAAATAACAGTAGGGAGGCTATCTATACAGGGGGTTACCGGTGCAGAGTCAATGTGCCGGGGCAACGGCTAGTTGAGGTAGTTGAGGTAATATGTACATGTTGGTAGAGTTAAAGTGACTATGCATAAATAATTAACAGAGTAGCAGCAGCGTAAAAGAGGGGGATGGGGGGGCAGTGCAAATAGTCCGGGTAGCCATGATTAGCTGTTCAGGAGTCTTATGGCTTGGGGGTAGAAGCTGTTGAGAAGCCTTTTGGACCTAGACTTGGCGCTCCGGTACCGCTTGCCGTGCAGTAGCAGAGAGAACAGTCTATGACTAGGGTGGCTGGAGCCTTTGACAATTTTGAGGGCCTTCCTGGATGGCAGGAAGCTTGGCCCCAGTGATGTACTGGGCCGTACGCACTACCCTCTGTAGTGCCTTGCGGTCGGAGGCCGAGCAGTTGCCATACCAGGCGGTGATGCAACCAGTCAGGATGCTCTCGATGGTGCAGCTGTATAACTTTTTGAGGATCTGAGGACCCATGCCAAATATTTTCAGTCTCCTGAGGGGGAATAGGCTTTGTCGTGCCCGCTTCACGACTGTCTTGGTGTGTTTGGACCATGATAGTTCGTTGGACACCAAGGAACTTGAAGCTCTCAACCTGTTCCACTACAGCCCCGTCGATGAGAATGGGGGCGTGCTCAGTTCTCTTTTTTTCCCCCTGTAGTCCACAATCATCTGTATGTACTGTGGTGTACTGCACAGCTTTAGTGTATGTGCTGTATTGTACCGTACACGTATTGTGCAGAATGTGCTATGTGCTACAGTGAGGGAAAAAAGTATTTGATCCCCTGCTGATTTTGTATGTCTGCCCACTGACAAAGACATGATCAGTCTATAATTTTAAAGGTAGGTTTATTTGAACAGTGAGAGACAGAATAACAACAACAAAATCCAGAAAAACGCATGTAAAAAACGTTATGAATTGATTTGCATTTTAATGAGGGAAATAAGTATTTGACCCCCTCTTAATCAGAAAAAAAATCAGGGGATCAAATACTTTTTTCCCTCACTGTATTTGTTTGACTACATGTTGAGTGATCTTCTCCTGTCGGTCTTTCTATAGGGGACGACAACATGCATCCCCAAAGCCAACACCTCCTTTGGCCGTCATTCCTTCCAGTTCTCTGCTGCCAATGACTGAAACAAATTGCAAAAATCTCTGAAGCTGGAGACACTTATCTCCCTCACTAACTTTAAGCATCAGTTGTCAGAGCACCTTACCGATCACTGCACCTGTACACAGCCCATCTGAAATTAGCCCACCCAACTACCTCATCCCTATATTGTTATTTATTTTGCTCTTTTGCACCCCAGTATCTCTATTTGCACATCATCTTTTGCACATCTAGCATTCCAGTGTTAATACTAATTGTAATTATTTTGCACTATGCCCTATTTATTGCCTTACCTCCATAACTTGCTACATTTGCACACACTGTATATATATTTTCTGTTGTATTTTTTGACTTTATGTTTTGTTTTACCCCATATGTAACTCTGTGTTGTTGTTTTTATCGTACTGCTTTGCTTTATCTTGGCCAGGTCGCAGTTGTAAATGAGAACATGTTCTCAACTGGCTTACCTATATATAGGCTCTAAACGATCCGACTATCTATGTGAGCGCCTACTGCAGGGTTCCCCAACTGGTGGCTTTTCTATTTTTGTATTTTTTATTGTTAGACATAAAAGACTGTAAAAACACCTGGAAATCAGCTCCAAGTGACTTTAATTTAAAATCTATTCCCAAGTATTCCCATGCATAATAGAGAGACACGTGATCGTATACAAATGTAAGCAATGTTTGAAAATGTTATCTTTTAGTCTAACATTAGATATGTTTTGGCTTCTTGCGGTCAATTTGCAGTCTACAAATTATTTTGTAATTATGTTCTGGCCCCAAGACATCCACTCGGCCCGTGGCTGAATCTAGTTGATGATCCCTCGTCTATCTTTCAATGCCTGTTGCTCAGTAGGCTTTCCTTCCAAGTCCTGTAAAAGCCCAGCCCATTCAAAGTCACCCTTTTCATTTCACATCTGGCAATGGTAACCAACCTCGGTGGAAAAATTCCTTGGGTTCTTTTTAATCAAAGGAAACTTTGAGGTTGAACCTGTTCGCTGTGTTCAGCCTCCAAGCAGCTATGCTTCAGGGGAAAGGGAGAGGAGCGCGGCTGTTAGACTTCTTTGGCCCTAAACTGCAGAGTACGTCTTTAACATGGACATTCCTGTACCTTATAGTAGACATTTTACGACGTTGTAAGTGAACGTTCACTTTATGACTCTGGCATTTCTCTTTAACACATTGTTATAGAAACTTAAGATACTAAAGGCCATGATAATCGATTGTCAATTTTATACAGCTGTCAAATGGGTGGTTGAGTGCTTGTCATTGTTCAATTTGTACATGTCAGATAAAATAAAGATATGTCTTACTGTCTCTAGTGTCTGTAGACTGTAGTCTGTAGACTTAGGGTGCTATTTTTTGGCTGGCGTCAAACCAGCGCAATTGTCAAACGCACGCTCATTTTGCAATTTCAAGCTGTTAAAACCGGCACTCTCCTATTTTCAAACCCTAGCCCCTGGATTGGAAATTCACCTGTCTTATATGAGCTTGCTTGCGCTGAGGTGGGAGATCTGGCAATATCTGAGGTGTGTCCTTAAAAACGTGAGCCAAAGTGCCAATTTCAGTATGCACTGGAGGGAACATTTTTAGAGCAACTGAAAGCTAGTCTTAGCGGTGAGGCAGCTGGTTATGGATTTTGACAACGGAAGCCATGGAACAAGAGATATGTGCTTTTTGTGCCCGTAAACCTCATATTTAGAAACACAAAAAAAAAAAACTCATGTTTTTTCCCAATTTCGTTTTCATTTGATTAAAAATCAAGCATAGCCTCTCCTCAAAAAAAGCAGTTTTTTTGTCCTGCATTCGCCAAGACGATCTATAAAGGGTTTGGCTCATGTGTCACGGAATCAGCCGAGGCTGCCCCTCCTCCTTGCTCGGGCAGGCTTCGGCATTCGTCGCGTCCGGAGTACTAGCTGCCACCGATCTATGTTTCGGTGTTTGTCTAGTTTGTCCTGATTGTTTTTCACCTGTTTCCCATTATGTTATATTGTATTCCCTTTATAACCCCCTCTCTCATTGGTTATTGTGTGTGATTGTTTTCCGTGAGGTCAGCAGTGTTCGGGTGTATGCGTATTTTGTTTCCTCCCTGTTTGGAGGTTTTGTTTGTATTTTGATTACTGTGCTAGTAAAGTTTGTAAAGTTTGTCTGCCAGTAGCTCTGTGTCCTGCGCTTGACTTCGCTCATGAGAAAATCAAAATAAATCAGCTACTTTGAAATAAATCTTGAGCGGACATCCCTTTTTATCTAGTAGGCTATTGTAAAAAAGAAAATGATTATTTGTCTCTCTGAAATTAAACCATAGAGTGATACAGTTGAATTCTGAAGTTTACATTCACTTTGGTTGGAGACATTAAAACTCATTTTTCAACCACTCCACAAATGTCTTGTTAACAAACTATAGTTTTGGCAAGTCGGTTAGGACATCTACTTTGGGCATGACACAAGTAATTTTTCCAACAATTGTTTACAGACAGATTATTTCACTTATAATTAACTGTATCACAATTCCAGTTGACTGTGCCTTTAAACAGCTTGGAAAATTCCAGAAAATGATGTAATGGCTTTAGAAGCTTCTGATAGGCTAATTGACATCATTTCAGTCAATTGGGGGTGTACCTGTGGATGTATTTCAAGGCCTACCTTCAAACTCAGTGCCTCTTTGCTTGACATCATGGGAAAATCAAAAGAAATCAGCCAAGACCTCTGAAAAAAAATTGTAGACCTCCACAAGTCTGGTTCATCCTTGGGAGCAATTTCCAAACGCCTGAAGGTACCACGTTCATCTGTACAAACAATAGTACGCAAGTATAAACACCATTGGACCACGCAGCTGTCATACCGCTCAGGAAGGAGATGCGTTCTGTCTCCTAGAGATGAACGTACTTTGGTGCGAAAAGTGCAAATCAATCCCAGAACAACAGCAAAGGACCTTGTGAAGATGCTGGAGGAAACAGGTTCAAAAGTATCTATATGCACTGTAAAACGAGTCCTATATTGACATAACCTGAAAGGCCGCTCAACAAGGAAGAAGCAACTGCTCCAAAACCGCCATAAAAAAGCCAGACTACTGTTTGCCACTGCACATGGGGACAAAGATTGTACTTTTTGGAGAAATGTCCTCTGGTCTGATGAAACAAAAATAGAACTGTTTGGCCATAATGACCATCGTTATGTTTGGAGGAAAAGGGGGGACTTGCAAGCCGAAGAACACCATCCCAACCGTGAAGCACGGGGGTGGCAGCATCATGCTGTGGGGGTGCTTTGCTGCAGGAGTGACTGGTGCACTTCACAAAATAGATGGCATCATGAGGAAGGATAATTATTTGGATATATTGAAGCAACATCTCAAGACATCAGTCAGGAAGTTAAAGATTGGTTGCAAATTGGTCTTCCAAATGGACAATGACCCCAAGCATACTTCCAAAGTTGTGGCAAAATGGCTTAAGAACAACAAAGTCAAGGTATTGGAGTGGCCAATACAAAGCCCTGACCTCAATCCTATAGAAAATGTGCGGGCAGAACTGAAAAAGCGTATGCGAGCAAGGAGGCCTACAAACCTGACTCAGTTACACCAGCTCTGTCAGGAGGAATGGGCCAGAATTCACCCAACTTATTGTGGGAAGCTTGTGGAAGGCTACCCAAAATGTTTGACCCAAGTTAAACAATTTAAAGGCTATGCTACCAAATACTAATTGAGTGTATGTAAACTTCTGACCCATTGGGAATGTGATGAAAGAAATAAAAGCTGAAATAAATCATTCTCTCTACTATTATTCCGACATTTCACATTCTTAAAATATAGTGGTGATCCTAACTGACCTAAGACAGGGAATGTTTATTTGAATGAAATGTCAGGAATTGTGAAAAACTTAGTTTAAATGTATTTGGCTAAGGTGTATTTAAACTTCCGACTTCAGCTGTAGATTTTAAACAAATATGTTATTGAACAACCCCATGCCCTGATTAGATAGTGAAAAAACTACTGTCTTTAAAAATGTCTTCAAACAATAAAAGCTAATTCACCAACATTTCTGAAAATGGATAAATAGTGTTTTGTAAATAAACTTTCATGTGAAAAACAATCAAGTGAAAATCTAATTTGCAGTTTCACATGTAAGAAAACTCCAACTGTGAAAATCTCACTTTCACATGTGTGGCTGAAATAATGTTATTCTCCTCACATGTGAAAAGCTGGCGTTAACATGTTGCAGTAGCAATGTTTCCACCAGTGGAATTAAGGTGACCACATCTAAAAACCCAAATTCGGGACAATGGAACACTTTTTGCGTGACATTCGCAGAACAGTGAACAGACATTTTTTGGGCAGATACAAATCTGGTGTGTCATTGTCAGACCAGGAGACATCACGAAAACGTCTGTAGCGTCCGAATGGTTTGGCTTACTAACTTTGGTGCCTGAGGTTAGAAGAACGAGACTCTCATGAACACGATGGCGTTCTCCGGTTTTGCTCTACGACCCCCACAACTGTCACGGGACTCATCTGAAGCTAACCCGGTACTGGTTTAAAATATTTTCTGAGCTTTATATTTCCTAGATATAGGACAGACACTTCAGAACCTTACTCCTTATGATTTATTTTGACTGTCTGTTGTTCCATTTATGTGTTATTCAATGTGTCTCTTTGGGCTATAGTAGCAAAATTCAAAAATTCAATATTTTATCAAATAATTTGTTCTATATTTTTTAAATACCTACAGGAGTCCTAGAATAAAAAATGTAATAGCTAAATGATCCATGGTATGACCATCTTAAAACAATTCCATATGTTAGCCTAGTAGAAGCCTTTTTTTTCTGATATTTGACCCAACTGGCAGCTAGCTAATCTAGTTCCCAGAGAAATGCAATGTGTGCAATATAGCATAGGACGAGGTTACTAGCTAACTAACATTTTTCGAGGTAACGCGAAATAATTAGCTTTTTTTCCCCTTTTCTACGTGTCCCTTCACTGGTTCTGTAAATGTTTTATGATAACGTGATTACATAAAATGCCTCCCTCTTTCCTGCAATTTTTTTGTTATGTTACCCTGAGCTTTGCTTTCACTGCCTTTTTTCCAGTTGCAAGTTTTGGCACATTCATTCCAGCAACATAACACCCTGCACCCCACTGCTGGTTTGCCTCTGAAGATAAGCAAGGTTGGTCCTGGTCAGTCCCTGGATGGGAGACCAGATGTAGATGGAAGTGGTGGGAAAAAATCACATGTGGGGAGGGGAAAGAATCACAAGGGAAAAACACTATAATAATAATAATAATAATAATGATAATGATAATAATGATAATAGATCAAATCCAGACAGGAACTATTATCTTAGCAGGATACTTAAATCATACATTCTATAAGATTGACAGACGTAGCAATAAAAAAGGCAAATTCAAGGAACCTCCAAAGAGGCTGAACATTTTCACATCTACAAATAATTTACAGGACACCTGGAGATTACTATTTCCTTTTTTTCTCAAAGTAAGAAAAGCTATTCAAGAATTTACTACATTTCTATTTCCAAAAAATGCTCTGAACAATTTTACTTGGTTAAAAAATCTATGACATAGTAATATAATTACACCAACAGGAAATACACTTAGCGACAGAATATGGAGAATGAACAGAGCACATCTTTAAGACCCCAAATGTATTAAATATGTAAGGTTAAACTCAAATAAAGCATACTATTTAATGGCAAATAAACCTGGTAAATATCTCGCAGCCCTCACAGAACGAATACATGCCAAACCAGTTATCATTTAAAAGATAAAGATACAAATGCGTTAATTGGAAAAAACAACGTGATTAATTACAATTTTAAAAATCTATATGAATCAGAATTAAACAGTTGGACGGATGCTACAGCCTTCTTAGATTCAACAACTCTGAAGCAATTATCAGCAGACAGAAAATAAACACTAAAAACATCCAAAATATAAATATCAGAGACTGTTAAAACATTCACACGGAGAAAAGCACCAGGAATGGATGGATTTCACCCTAGAATTATATTTACCATTTTGGGACAAAGTAGCGTATGTACTGTATTGCATGTGCTGTAGTGTACGTGCCCTATTTACACAAATGACAACACATGTCACTCAATTCAGTGCTTCCTAGTTCCAAGAAAATCTGGAGAGTCCCCTTGCTGATTATAGACCCCATTAGTTTAATAAATTGTGACAATAAAATAATAACAAAGCAATAAGCAATAGAATGGCAAAAGCCTTACCAGGCTTGATACATATCAATCAAACAGGGTTTATTAAAAATACACTTAACAAATATAATATGTTTCAGTTTAATACACTAAAAAACAAGATATAGATTTATCAATAATGGCTGATGTTGAATAGAAATTAAAATAATGGCAATAGGACAAAGAATAACTCATGATCTACAACAATCCTTTAAAGTGGAACACAAAAAAAAAAATCAAATACTTAGGATGCTTAATAAGTGACAACAAACAACCAATATAAATACAACTTTATCTCATTACTCAACAATATGGAAGCAGATCTAATCAAATGGAACAATCTTCCATAAATCTTTCCGGTAGAATACACCTCTTCAGAATGGCATGGCTCCAAATGGTTTTTACATTTATTCTTGGTAATACCAATTCCAATGAAGACATTCTTATTTTTTTTTTAAACGACACTTGATCAAAACAGACTTTCTTTGGGCAAATAAAACTCATGGAATAAAAAGGAACGTTTAACATCTTCCTGAGTCTGACGGGGGTTTCAACCTCCCAGACTTGGAATTGTATCAACTCGCCACCCAGGGCTTCTACTTGCGACATGTACTGTAGTTAAATGCACTAAAGAGGAACGATGGGTCCATATTGAAGATGCGCATGCTGATCCCCAGAATATTTTTGCGTGTCTATTTTCTAAGGATAAAGCTAAGAACATTAACAACTTCATAGTTAAGAACAATACAACAATATGGAAGACAAAAGGAAAAGCAATATCAATACCAGGTGGACTGGGGACAGCCAGGAGTCATTTTTTTACATCAGCAGATAGAAGAAGAAGAAGAAGAATAGAAGAAGAAGAGTTGTATATAGAAGAAGAAGAGTTGAAACTGGAGCAGCAGCACGGCCAGGTGGACTGGGGACAGCCAGGAGTCATCAGGCCAGGTAGTCCTGAGGCATGGTCATAGGGCTCAGGTCCTCCGGGAGGGGAGGGAGAGAGGGAGAGAGGGAGAGGACTGGGGACAGCCAGGAGTCATCAGGCCAGGTAGTCCTGAGGCCAGGTCCTACGGCTCAGGTCCTCCGGGAGGGGAGGGAGAGAGGGAGAGAGGGAGAGGACTGGGGACAGCCAGGAGTCATCAGGCCAGGTAGTCCTGAGGCCAGGTCCTACGGCTCAGGTCCTCCGGGAGGGGAGGGAGAGAGGGAGAGAGGGAGAGGACTGGGGACAGCCAGGAGTCATCAGGCCAGGTAGTCCTGAGGCCAGGTCCTACGGCTCAGGTCCTCCGGGAGGGGAGGGAGAGAGGGAGAGAGGGAGAGGACTGGGGACAGCCAGGAGTCATCAGGCCAGGTAGTCCTGAGGCATGGTCCTACGACTCAGGTCCTACAGGAGGGGAGAGAGAGAGGGAGAGAGAGAGGGAGAGGACTGGGGACAGCCAGGAGTCATCAGGCCAGGTAGTCCTGAGGCATGGTCCTACGGCTCAGGTCCTCTGGGAGGGGAGGGAGAGAGAGAGGGAGAGAGAGAGAATTAGAGTCAAGTCAAGTATAGCGTAAAAAAAGCCTGCCACTCCTCCTAGGAACGGCATGGAAGAGCACTAGTAAACCAGTGACTCAGCCCCCGTAATAGGGTCAGAGGTAGAGAATCCCAGCGGAGAGACGGGAACCGGCCAGGCAGAGACAGCAAGGGAAGGTTTGTCATTCCAGTGCCTTTCCGTTCACCTTCACACCCCTGGGCCAGACTACACTCAATCATAGGACCTACTGAAGAGATGAGTCTTCAGTAAAGACTTAAAGGTCGAGACCGAGTCTGCGTCTCACACATGGATAGACAGACCATTCCATTAAAATTGAGCTCTATAGGAGAAAGCCCTGCCTCCAGCTGTTTGCTTAGAAATTCTAGGGACAATTAGGAGGCCTGCGTCTTGTGACTGTAGCGTACGTGTAGGTATGTATGGCAGGACCAAATCGGAGAGATAGGTAGGAGCAAGCCCATGTAATGCTTTGTATGTTAGCAGTAAAACCTTGAAATCAGCCCTAGCCTCAACAGGAAGCCAGTGTAGAGAGGCTAGCACTGGAGTAATATGATCGAATTGTTTGGTTCTAGTCAAGATTCTAGCAGCCGTATTTAGCAATAACTTAAGTTTATTTAGTGCTTTATCTGGGTAGCCGGAGAGTAGAGCATTGCAGTAGTCTAATCTAGAAGTGACAAAAGCATGGATTAGCTTTTCTGCATCATTTTTTGACAAAATGTTTGTGATTTTTGCAAAGTTATGAAGATGGAAAAAAGCTGCCCTTGAAATATTCTTGATATGTTCGTCAAAAGCGAGATCAGGGTCCAGAGTAATGCCGAGGTCCTTCACAGTTTTATTTGAGACGACTGTACAACCATCAAGATTAATTGTCAGATCCAACAGCAGATCTCTTTATATCTTGGGACCTAGAACTAGCATCTCTGTTTTGTCCGAGTTTTAAAGTAAAACATTTGCCACCATCCACTTCCTTATGTCTGAAACACAGGCTTCCAGGGAAGGCAGTTTTGGGGCTTCACCATGTTTCATCAAAATGTACAGCTGTGTGTCGTCCGCACAGCAGTGAAAGTTGACATTGTGTTTACGAATGACATCACCAAGAGGTAGAACATATATTTTTTATTTATTTTATTTCACCTTTATTTAACCAGGTAAGCCAGTTGAGAACAAGTTTTCATTTACAACTGCGACCTGGCCAAGATAAAGCAAAGCAGTGCGATAAAAACAACAACACAGAGTTACATATGGGGTAAAACAAAACATAAAGTTAAAAAATACAAAATAAAATATATATACAGTGTGTGCAAATGTAGCAAGTTATGGAGGTAAGGCAATAAATAGGGCATAGTGCAAAATAATTACAATTAGTATTAACACTGGAATGCTAGATGTGCAAGATATTATGTGCAAATAGAGATACTGGGGTGCAAATGAGCAAGATAAATAACAATATGGGGATGAGGTAGTTGGGTGGGCTAATTTCAGAAGGGCTGTGTACAGGTGCAGTGATCGGTAAGCTGCTCTGACAACTGATGCTTAAAGTTAGTGAGGGAGATAAGAGTCTCCAGCTTCAGAGATTTTTGCAATTCGTTCCAGTCATTGGCAGCAGAGAACTGGAAGGAATGGCGGCCAAAGGAGGTGTTGGCTTTGGGGATGACCAGTGAGATATACCTGCTGGAGCGCAGACTACGGGTGGGTGTTGCTATGGTGACCAATGAGCTAAGATAAGGCGGGTATTTGCCTAGCAGTGATTTATAGATGGCCTGGAGCCAGTGGGTTTGACGACGAACATGTAGTGAGGACCAGCCAACAAGAGCGTACAGGTCACAGTGGTGGGTAGTGTATGGGGCTTTGGAGACAAAACGGATGGCACTGTGATAGACTACATCCAATTTGCTGAGTAGAGTGTTGGAGGCTATTTTGTAAATGACATCGCCGAAGTCAAGGATCGGTAGGATAGTCAGTTTTACGAGGGCATGTTTGGCAGCATGAGTGAAGGAGGCTTTGTTGCAAAATAGGAAGCCGATTCTAGATTTAACTTTGGATTGGAGATGCTTAATGTGAGTCTGGAAGGAGAGTTTACAGTCTAACCAGACACCTAGGTATTTGTAGTTGTCCACATACTCTAGGTCAGACCCGTCGAGAGTAGTGATTCTAGTCGGGTGGGCGGGTGCCAGCAGCGTTCGATTGAAGAGCATGCATTTAGTTTTACTACTGTTTAAGAGCAGTTGGAGGCTACAGAAGGAGTGTTGTATGGTGTTGAAGCTCGTTTGGAGGTTTGTTAACACAGTGTCCAATGAAGGACCAGATGTATAAAAAATGGTGTCGTCTGCGTAGAGGTGGATCTGAGAGTCACCAGCAGCAAGAGCGACATCATTGATATACACAGAGAAAAGAGTCGGCCCAAGAATTGAACCCTGTGGCACCCCCATAGAGACTGCCAGAGGTCCAGACAACAGGCCCTCCAATTTGACACATTGAACTCTATCTGAGAAGTAGTTGGTGAACCAGGCGAGGCAGTCATTTGAGAAACCAAGGCTATTTAGTCTGCCAATAAGAATGTGGTGGTTGACAGAGTCGAAAGCCTTGGCCAGGTCGATGAAGACGGCTGCACAGTACTGTCTATTATCGATCGCGGTTATAATATCGTTTAGGACCTTGAGCGTGGCTGAAGTGCACCCATGACCAGCTCGGAAACCGGATTGCATAGCGGAGAAGGTACCGTGGGATTTGAAATGGTCGGTGATCTGTTTGTTAACTTGGCTTTCAAATACTTTTCGAAAGGCAGGGCAGGATGGATATAGGTCTGTAACAGTTTGGATCTAGAGTGTCACCCCCTTTGAAGAGGGTGATGACCGTGGCAGCTTTCCAATCTCTGGGGATCTCAGACGTTACGAAAGAGAGGTTGAACAGGCTAGTAATGGGGGTTGCGACAATTTCGGCGGCTAGTTTTAGAAAGAAAGGGTCCAGATTGTCTAGCCCAGCTGATTTGTAGGGGTCCAGATTTTGCAGCTCTTTCAGAACATCAGCTGTCTGAATTTGTGTGAAGGAGAAGCGGGGGGGGGGGGGGCATGGGCAAGTTGCAGTGGAGGATGCAGAGTTGGTGGCCGGGGTAGTGGTAGCCAGGTGGAAAGCATGGCCAGTCGTAGCAAAATGCTTGTTGAAATTCTCGATTATTGTAGATTTATCGGTGGTGATAGTGTTTCCTAGCCTCAGTGCAGTGGGCAGCTGGGAGGAAGTGCTCTTTATTCTCCATGGACTTTACAGTGTCCCAAAACTTTTTGGAGTTAGTGCTACAGGATGCAAATTTCTGTTTGAAAAAGTTAGTCTTTGCTTTCCTGACTGCTTGTGTATATTGGTTCCTAACTTCCCTGAAAAGTTGCATATCGCGGGGGCTATTTGATGCTAATGCAGTACGCCACCATATTGAAAACAATAGTGGTCCTAAAGCGGAACCTTGAGGAACACCGAAACGTACAACTGATTTGTCAGAGGACAAACCATCCACAGAGACGAACTGATACCTTTCAGACAGATAAGATCTAAACCAGGCAAGAACTTGTCCGTGAAGACCAATTAGGGTTTCCAATCTCGCCAAAAGAATGTGGTAATCGATGGTGTCAAAGGTGGCACAATGACAGATGCAGAGCCATGGTCTGACGCCATTAAAAGGTAATTTACCACCTTCACGAGTGCAGTCTCAGTACTATGATGGGGTCTGTAAAATAGCCTTGTATCTGGTCAAACATCATTTTCCCCAATAGTTCACTAAGGGTTGGTAACAGGCTAATTGGTTGGCTATTTGAGACAATAAAGGGGGCCTTACTATTCTTAGGTAGCGGAATGACTTTTGCTTTCATCCAGGATTGAGGGCACACACTTTCAAGTAGGCTTAATATGGCAAATAGGAGTGGCAATATCGTCTGCTATTATTCTCAGTAATTTTCCATCCAAGTTATCAGACCCCGGTGGCTTGTCATTGTTGATAGACAACAATCATTTTTTCACCTCTTCCACACTCACTTTATAGAATTCAAAATTACAATTCTTGTCTTTCATTATTTGGTCAGATATACTTGCATGTGTAGTGTTAGCATTTGTTGCTGGCATGTTATGCCTAAGTTTGCTAATCTTGCCAATGAAAACATTTTTGTAGTAGTTGGCAATATCAATTGGTTTTGTGATGAATGAGTCATCTGATTCAATGAATGATGGCGCTGAGTTTGCCCTTTTCCCCAAAATTTAATTGAAGGTGCTCCAAAGCTTTTTACTATAATTATTTAAGTTATTTATCTTTGTTTCATAGTTTAATTTCTTCTTCTTTTTTTTCAGTTCAGTCACATGATTTCTCAATTTGCAGTACGTTTGCCAACCATACCATTTTTAAATTCCTCATCAATCCACGGGGATTTAACCGTTTTTACAGTAATTTTTTTTTAAATGGGTGAATGCTTATTAGTAACTGGGATAAGCAATTTCATAAATAAGTCAAGTGCAACGTCTGTTTGCTCCTCATTACACACCACGGACCAACAAATATTATTTACATCAACAACATAGGAATCACTACAAAACTTATTGTATGACCTCTTATAAACTATATTAGGCCTAGCTTTTGGTACTTTGGTTTTCCTAGATATGTCTAATATATTGTGATCACTACATCCGATGGATCTGGATACTGCTTTCAAGAACATTTCTGCAGCATTAGTAAAGATGTGATCAATACATGTTGATGATTTCATTCCTGTGCTGTTTGTAATAATAATAATAATAATATGCCATTTAGCAGACACTTTTATCCAAAGCGACTTACAGTCATGCGTGCATACATTTTCCTTTTTCTTTTTTTGTAACTACCCTGGTAGGTTAACTGATTACCTGAACCAGTTGGCAGGCACTGGTTACAGTTTGAAGCGTTTTCTTGAGTGGGCAGCTTGATGAAAGCCAGTCAATATTAAGGTCACCCAGAAAAAATACCTCTCTGTTGATTTCACATACATTATCAAGCATTTCACACATATTATCCAGATACTGACTGTTAGCACTTGGTGGTCTTTAGCTGCTTCCCACCAGAATGGGCTTTAGATGAGGCATGTGAACCTGTAACCATATTACTTCAACAGTATTTAACATGAGATCTTCTCTAAGATTTACAGGAATGTGGTTCTGAATATAAACAGCAACAACTCCACCACTGGCATGTCTGTTTTTTCTGTAAATGTTATAACTTTGTATTGCTACCACTTTATCATCAAAGGTATTGTCTAAGTTCGTTTCAGAGATAGTCAGAATATGAATGTAATCTGTTACTAGCAAGTGATGAATTTCATAAACCTTGTTTCTTGAGCTACATATGTTAACGTGGGCTATTTTTAGCACTTTTCTGGGATGCTTGCTTGTTTTCATTGCTTTACTGGGAAGCTTAGCAGAAGTAGACATTCTCATGTTATTTATGTTAGTGCAGGGTGAGCTGCACACAGTGGACTTCCTACTAGGTCACATCGCCTCAGTGCTAACAACATAAATATGGTTCATAGGCACATGATTACTGCATACAACAGCTGTAGGATCAGCAGAGGCATTCAGGGCAGTTAGAGGGACATAAATTAGGTTACTTACAGTGGGGGGGAAAAGTATTTAGTCAGCCACCAATTGTGCAAGTTCTCCCACTTAAAAAGATGAGAGAGGCCTGTAATTTTCATCATAGGTACACGTCAACTATGACAGACAAATTGAGAAAAAAAAATCCAGAAATTCACATTGTAGGATTTTTAATGAATTTATTTGCAAATGATGGTGGAAAATAAGTATTTGGTCACCTACAAACAAGCAAGATTTCTGGCTCTCACAGACCTATAACTTCTTCTTTAAGAGGCTCCTCTGTCCTCCACTCGTTACCTGTATTAATGGCACCTGTTTGAACTTGTTATCAGTATAAAAGACACCTGTCCACAACCTCAAACAGTCACACTCCAAACTCCACTATGGCCAAGACCAAAGAGCTGTCAAAGGACACCAGAAACAAAATTGTAGACCTGCACCAGGCTGGGAAGACTGAATCTGCAATATGTAAGCAGCTTGGTTTGAAGAAATCAACTGTGGGAGCAATTATTAGGAAATGGAAGACATACAAGACCACTGATAATCTCCCTCGATCTGGGGCTCCACGCAAGATCTCACCCCGTGGGGTCAAAATGATCACAAGAACGGTGAGCAAAAATCCCAGAACCACACGGGGGGACCTAGTGAATGACCTGCAGAGAGCTGGGACCAAAGTAACAAAGCCTACCATCAGTAACACACTACGCCGCCAGGGACTCAAATCCTGCAGTGCCAGACGTGTCCCCCTGCTTAAGCCAGTACATGTCCAGGCCCGTCTGAAGTTTGCTAGAGTGCATTTGGATGATCCAGAAGAGGATTGGGAGAATGTCATATGGTCAGATGAAACCAAAATATAACTTTTTGGTAAAAACTCAACTCGTCATGTTTGGAGGACAAAGAATGCTGAGTTGCATCCAAAGAACACCATACCTACTGTGAAGCATGGGGGTGGAAACATCATGCTTTGGGGCTGTTTTTCTGCAAAGGGACCAGGACGACTGATCCGTGTAAAGGAAAGAATGAATGGGGCCATGTATCGTGAGATTTTGAGTGAAAACCTCCTTCCATCACTAAGGGCATTGAAGATGAAACGTGGCTGGGTCTTTCAGCATGACAATGATCCCAAACACACCGCCCGGGCAACGAAGGAGTGGCTTCGTAAGAAGCATTTCAAGGTCCTGTAGTGGCCTAGCCAGTCTCCAGATCTCAACCCCATAGAAAATCTTTGGAGGGAGTTGAAAGTCTGTGTTGCCCAGCGACAGCCCCAAAACATCACTGCTCTAGAGGAGATCTGCATGGAGGAATGGGCCAAAATACCAGCAACAGTGTATGAAAACCTTGTGAAGACTTACAGAAAACGTTTGACCTGTGTCATTGCCAACAAAGGGTATTTAACAAAGTATTGAGAAACTTTTGTTATTGACCAAATACATATTTTCCACCATAATTTGCAAATAAATTCATTAAAAATCCTACAATGTGATTTTCTAGAAAAATAATTCTCATTTTGTCTGTCATAGTTGACGTGTACCTATGATGAAAATTACAGGCCTCTCTCATCTTTTTAAGTGGGAGAACTTGCACAATTGGTGGCTGACTAAATACTTTTTTTCCCCACTGTACATTGTGTCTACCAATGCCCCTGGTATAATGTACTTTTGCTAAAGCATTATAATGACTCATTGACGCAATGGTAGGGATTAACTGAGCTGGGCTTGGGTCATTGATATGCCCTATAATGCTGTGAAAGGATCCAGGAAACCAAATGATTTGGGTGGATCCCATCCTCCTTATAAAAAGTGTTTTGTTTCCAAAAGGTATCGAAATTGTCAACAAAAGTTACACCTATTGAGCTGCAATAATCACGTAGCCAGTTGTGAAGAGAAAGAATACTGCTAAAGCGTTCAATGCCACGATTCAGTGAGGGCACAGGGCCAGATATGATGGGTAGTTTATTAGTGTCTAGCAGAGAGTCAATCAGCTCTTTGAAATCCAGTTTCAACTGTTCAGAGCTGCCCTTCATAATGTCATTAAAACCCACATGGACTACGACGGAATCGATGTCCATGTCCTGGCACAATGGAAAGCTCAAATGCTTTACTATCTAAATGTTGAAAGTGCGTGGGCGACCGAGAGAAACAAAATTGTGCAGTTTGAGGCCATGTGGCGGAAAGTGATACGGGCGCTGGAGATGGGGGTGTGAGCAGGTGGGTGTGGGCAGTGGTGGTGATGTGGATGGGGGGTGTGAGCAGGTGGGTGTGGGCAGTGGTGGTGATGTGGATGGGGGGGTGTGAGCAGGTGGGTGTGGGCAGGGGTGGTGATGTGGATGTTTGTGTGTCTATATGTTGTCGTTTGTATGTGGATGTTTTGCATTGTAAAAAAAAAAAAACTTAAACATAAATAAAACCTTAACTTGTGAAAAATGTACATGTGAAACAGCACTTGTGTCCCCAAAAAACATTTGTCTGACTATATATATTTATTTTCACATTAAAAAATTTTAGCGTGATTTTTTTCATGTGTTTTTTTGTAAGGGGTACAGTGCTTTGAATTATCGTTGTGTGAGGTTTGTTCAAATAGGGTCTTTTAAAGCGTTAAAGTAACCCACACCTTGTATCACACTTCTATGTATCCCCATCATATGAAAGAGGTGGTTGGATAGAACCTTGGACAGAACTATGTGAGCCAATCACAACACCTCGTTGGTTCCTGTTGTGAACATCACGTACTTTAATCCATCTGGGAGGAGGAAACACTATGATTCATTGTCCATTTATTATGGTTATATTCCACTGCAGTCTGACCTTCCTCGGACACATGTAGAAACACGTTCTCCAATGGGTTTCTCTTATTAAAACATTGAACAGCAGAACAGAACAGTGTTAAAGCTCCGTGTGAGGAAATATAACGTCACATTTGACAGCAGTGAGTGACACTTCAGGGGAAGCTAACATAGAAGACTCATTATGTACTGAAAAGCGATATAAGAGGTATCGTTGGAAATCCCATCTCTTGTAATGCTAATCATAATCTTTGTGTTACATTCCCTGAAATCCCATCTCTTGTAATGCTAATCATTATCTTTGTGTTACATTCCCTGAAATCCCATCTCTTGTAATGCTAATCATTATCTTTGTGTTACATTCCCTGAAATCCCATCTCTTGTAATGCTAATCATTATCTTTGTGTTACATTCCCTAAAATCCCATCTCTTGTAACGCTAATCATTATCTTTGTGTTACATTCCCTGAAATCCCATATATTGTCATGCTAATCATTACCTTTGTGTTACATTCCCTGAAAAATACCAACGGAGGTTCCATTGTTACTTTGTCCGTCTCTGAAAATAAATGACAGAGAAGGAATATAAAACATAGTGTGAATGTAGCTTGTCTGAAAGAGCTATCTTGATGAGGGCAGCATTTTGATATTCCTACAGCACTGTACATGCATCGCTGACGAACAATACCTTTCCCTGTGTTACTGTTCCATTAGTCATCAGTTCACTCTAATGAGAGGGTTTATTTTATTGAGAACACCTCTATACCCTCTATACCCTCTATACCCTCTACACCCTCTACACCCTCTACACCTTCTATACCCTCTATACCCTCTATACCCTCTACACCCTCTACACCCTCTACACCCTCTACACCCTCTACACCCTCTATACCCTCTATACCCTCTACACCCTCTACACCCTCTATACCCTCTACACCCTCTACACCCTCTACACCCTCTATACCCTCTACACCCTCTATACCCTCTACACCCTCTACACCTTCTATACCCTCTACACCCTCTATACCCTCTATACCCTCTACACCCTCTACACCCTCTACACCCTCTACACCCTCTATACCCTCTACACCCTCTACACCCTCTATACCCTCTACCCCCTCTACACCCTCTACACCCTCTACACCCTCTACACCCTCTATACCCTCTACACCCTCTACACCCTCTACACCCTCTATACCCTCTACACCCTCTACACCCTCTACACCCTCTATACCCTCTATACCCTCTACACCCTCTATACCCTCTACACCCTCTACACCCTCTACACCCTCTACACCCTCTACACCCTCTATACCCTCTACACCCTCTACACCCTCTACACCCTCTATACCCTCTAAACCCTCTACACCCTCTATACCCTCTACCCCCTCTACACCCTCTACACCCTCTACACCCTCTAAACCCTCTATACCCTCAACCCCCTCTACACCCTCTACACCCTCTACACCCTCTATACCCTCTACACCCTCTACACCCTCTACACCCTCTATACCCTCTATACCCTCTACACCCTCTACACCCTCTATACCCTCTATACCCTCTACACCCTCTACACCCTCTACACCCTCTATACCCTCTATACCCTCTATACCCTCTATACCCTCTACACCCTCTACACCCTCTATACCCTCTATACCCTCTACACCCTCTATACCCTCTACACCCTCTACACCCTCTACCCCCTCTACACCCTCTGCACCTTCTACACCCTCTACACCCTCTATACCCTCTACACCCTCTACAACCTCTATACCCACTATACCCTCTACACCCTCTATACCCTCTATACCCTCTACACCCTCTACACCCTCTACACCCTCTACACCCTCTATACCCTCTATACCCTCTATACACTCTACAACCTCTACACCCTCTACACCCTCTACACCCTCTATACCTTCTATACCCTCTACCCCCTCTACACCCTCTACACCCTCTAAACCCTCTATACCCTCTACACCCTCTACAACCTCTATACCCTCTACACCCTCTATACCCTCTACACCCTCTACACCCTCTATACCCTCTACACACTCTATACCCTCCACACCCTCTATACCCTCTACCCCCTCTATACCCTCTACCCCCTCTACACCCTCTACACCCTCTACACCCTCTATACCCTCTACAACCTCTACACCCTATACACCCTCTATACCTACTATACCCTCTACACCCTCTACACCCTCTATACCCTCTACACCCTCTACACCCTCTACACCCTCTATACCCTCTATAACCTCTACACCCTCTACACCCTCTACACCCTCTACACCCTCTACACCCTCTACACCCTCTATACCCTCTATACCCTCTACACCCTCTACACCCTCTATACCCTCTACACCCTCTATACCCTCTACACCCTCTACACCCTCTATACCCTCTATACCCTCTACACCTTCTATACCCTCTAAACCCTCTACACCCTCTATACCTTCTATACCCTCTACCCCCTCTACACCCTCTACACCCTCTACACCCTCTACACCCTCTATACCCTCTACACCCTCTATACCCTCTATACCCTCTATACCCTCTACACCCTCTATACCCTCTATACC
Source organism: Coregonus ussuriensis (assembly GCA_031479575.1). Lineage (NCBI taxonomy): Eukaryota > Metazoa > Chordata > Actinopteri > Salmoniformes > Salmonidae > Coregonus > Coregonus ussuriensis. Next base: position 48,945,473 of record CM062490.1, read on the forward strand.
CTCTATACCCTCTACACCCTCTATACCCTCTACACCCTCTATCCCCTCTACACCCTCTACACCCTCTACACCCTCTATACCCTCTACACCCTCTACACCCTCTACACCCTCTATACCCACTATACCCTCTACACCCTCTACACCCTCTATACCCTCTACACCCTCTACACCCTCTACACCCTCTACACCCTCTATAACCTCTACACCCTCTACACCCTCTACACCCTCTATACCCTCTACACCCTCTACACCCTCTACACCCTCTACACCCTCTATACCGTCTACACCCACTACACCCTCTATACCCTCTATACCCTCTACACCCTCTATACCCTCTACACCCTCTACACCCTCTATACCCTCTATACCCTCTATACCCTCTACACCCTCTACACCCTCTATACCCTCTACACCCTCTACACCCTCTACACCCTCTATCACCCTCTACACCCTCTGTCACCCTCTACACCCTCTGTCACCCTCTACACCCTCTGACACCCTCTACACCCTCTGTCACCCTCTACACCCTCTGACACCCTCTACACCCTCTGTCACCCTCTACACCCTCTATCACCCTCTATACCCTCTACACCCTCTATCACCCTCTACACCCTCTGACACCCTCTACACCCTCTATACCCTCTACACCCTGTACACCCTCTACACCCTCTATACCCTCTACACCCTCTATACCCACTATACCCTCTACACCCTCTACACCCTCTATACCCTCTACACCCTCTACACCCTCTACACCCTCTACACCCTCTACACCCTCTATACCCTCTATACCCTCTACACCCTCTACACCCTCTATACCCTCTATACCCTCTATACCCTCTACACCCTCTACACCCTCTATACCCTCTACACCCTCTATACCCTCTACACCCTCTACACCCTCTACACCCTCTATACCCTCTACACCCTCTACACCCTCTACACCCTCTATACCCTCTACACCCTCTACACCCTCTACACCCTCTATACCCTCTACACCCTCTACACCCTCTACACCCTCTACACCCTCTACACCCTCTATACCCTCTACACCCTCTACACCCTCTACACCCTCTACACCCTCTATACCCTCTATACCCTCTATACCCTCTACACCCTCTACACCCTCTATACCCTCTACACCCTCTACACCCTCTACACCCTCTATACCCTCTATAACCTCTACACCCTCTATACCCACTATACCCTTCTATACCCTTCTATACCCTCTACACCTTCTTCAACCTCTTCACCCTTCTATACCCTCTACACCCTTCTATACCCACAACACCCTCTATACCGTTCTATACCCTTCCATACCCTCTATACCCTTCTATACCCTCTACAACATTCTACAACCTTCTACACCCTTTACACCCTTATATACCCTCTACACCCTCTACACCCTTTTATACCCTTCTATACCCTCTTTACCCTCTACAACTTCTATACCCTTATATACCCTCTACACCCTCTACACCCTTCTATACCCTCTACACCCTCTACTCCCTCAACACCCTTCTACACTCTTCTACACCCTCTACACCCTCTAAAACAATGAATGGAAACTATAGTACCTCTGCCGGCGCTGCTGTGGATTTTGAAAGATAATGACTTGTTCCCTGTCACTAAAAGAAAGGCAAAAGTGAGAGGGATTCTACTAATTTGTTCACTGCTGTTGGAAAAGAGAGATATATGCCTCTTAAAATGTTTGTATCACAAAATTTCAACCTGAAACTTTTTGGACATCAGAGCAATGTTGAGGGATCCTATTTCATTCAGAAAAGGATATTCATATGACAGGTAAGATATACCAAACCTTGCAGAGAGCCTATCCAACTGACAGTCTCTTAGACAAATATATAAACTATTGGAACCAATACTTAAAAAATAACAGATATTGGCACAAGATGCATGGAGTGTTGGAGCATAACTAATGGAATTACAGTTAATGAAAATGTACACTTAATCCAGTGTAGAATGTATTATACAAGAGACAGAATTCACAGATTCTACAGCACAACAACAGAGTCATGTCTTAAGTGTGAGCTAACAGTGACTCAATAATTCATGCCTTCTTGTCACGACTTCCTCCGAAGCTGCCTCCTCTCCTTGTTCGGGCAGGCTTCGGCGTTCGTCATCACCGGCCTTCTAGCCACTGCCGCTCCATATCTCATCATTTGTCTTGTCTTGTCTATTACACACACCTTGGTTCATATCCCCTCATTAATCCATGTATAAGTGTTCCCTCTGCCCCCATGTCCTTGTGGGTGATTGTTTAATGTGAAGAGTGTGTAGCTCGGTTGAGCTCAGTGTATTTTGTATTGCCGGTGTATATTTTCCCAGTGTGCCTGTTTTGTTCCAGTGCGCCTGTTTTACGCACCGGACTGTTTGACGCTATCCAGCGTAACTCTGCACTACGGAATAAACTCTGTATTCTGTGATTTACCCTCCTACACCTGACTCCTACAAATCACCCATCACAGAATCACCCACCCGCTATGGAGTCAGCAGGAGAGGAGCGCATGCCTGGAGTCGTGGCACGGGTCCTGGAGCATTCGACGATGCTAGCCAGCTTGGGAGAAGCGATGGATCGGGTTCTCCAGGTCGTCCAACGATCTGTCAAGACCAGCTGGGTGACCGGATCCAGCCACCCACCCACACCCCAGCACCCAGAGGGATCCATATATCCCGACCACGGGAGTTCGACGGGACAGCTGCTCTCTGCCAGGGATTCCTCCTCCAACTGGAGCAGGGGACGAGGACTGCGCAGGACTTCGCCCTGGAGTTCCGGACTCTAGCAGCTGGGTCCGGGTGGAACGAGCGGGCCCTCATCGACCACTTCGGGTGCCATCTGCGGGAGGATGTCGGAAGGGAGCTAGCCTGCCAGGACACCATGTTGTCCTTCACGCAACTGGTGGACATAGCCATCCGCTTGGACAACCTGCTGGCAGCCAGAGGACGTCCTGGAGGGGGTCTGCCCGTTCCAACTCCTGCTTTCCCTATGGTATTAGGTATTCCTTGGTTAGCACTCCACAACCCCACCTTCTCATGGCCGCAGAGGGTTCTCATGGGGTGATCGCGAGAGTGTCAGGGTAGGTGTCTCAGTGTTGCCGTTGGTGCAACCACGATGGAAAGTCCAGACAGTACCTCCATTGTGCTCATTCCCCCCGAATACCTCGATTTGGCGCACATGTTTACCAAAACGCAGGCGACCAAGTTACCACCTCCTCGGGCGGGGGATTGCGCGATAAACCTCCGGGTAGCCGCTGTGCCTCCCAGGAGTCATGTGTATCCCCTGTCACAGGCTGAAACGGAGGCTATGGAGACATACGTCACCGAGTCCCTGGGCCAGGGGTATATACGTCCCTCCACTTCGCCCGCCTCCTCGAGTTTCTTTTTTGTGAAGAAGAAAGACGTTGGTCCGTGCCCTTGCATTGATTATCGATCACTGAACAAGGAGACTATACGATTTAGTTATCCTCTCCCCCTCATTCTTTCGGTGATCGAGTCAATGCATGGTGCGCGCTTCTTCACCAAATTAGATCTGATGGTGATCGGGAGCTGTTGGCTGTTGTCCGAGCCTTGACCGTGTGGAGGCATTGGCTCGAAGGGGCGAAACACCCTTTCCTCGTCTGGACGGACCACCATAACCTGGAGTACATCCAGGCAGCGAGGAGGCTGAATCCTCGCCAGGCCAGGTGGGCCCTATTCTTCACCCGGTTTGATTTTACACTATCATACATTCCGGGTACGAAGAACGTGAAGGCAGACGCACTGTCCCGGCTGTATGACACAGAGGAGAGGCCCAGAGACAACACCCCCATACTCCCGGCCTCCAGCATTGTGGCGCTGGTAGTATGGGCGATGGACGCGGATATAGATCAGGCGTTATGCACAGATCCATCTCCACTGCAGTGTCCAGCTGGGCTGCAGTACGTGCCTGCTCTTATCCGTGATCATCTGATCTTCTGGGTACACACGTCACCCTCCTCTGGTCACCCAGGTATCGGCCGTACAGTGCGCTGCTTGAGCACAAAGTACTGGTGACCTACCTTGGCTAAGGACGTGAGGGTGTATGTCTCCTCCTGCTCGGTGTGCGCCCAGAGTAAGGCACCTAGGCACCTCCCAGAAGGTAAGTTACAGCCTTTACCAATTCCACATCGGCCATGGTCCCACCTGTGTATTGACTTCATTACTGATCTTCCCCTATCTCAAGGTAACACCACGATCCTGGTCGTTGTGGACCGCTTTTCCAAGGCCTGCCGCCTCCTTCCTCTGCCCGGTCTCCCCACGGCCCTGCAGACTACGGAGGCCCTGTTTACACATGTCTTCCGGCACTACGGGGTACCAGAGGACATAGTGTCTGACCTGGATCCCCAGTTCACATCCAAGGTCTGGAAGACGTTCATGGAATGTCTGGGGGTCTCGGTCAGCCTGACCTCTGGTTTCCACCCCGTGTCTAATGGGCAGGTGGAACGGGTGAATCAGGATGTGGGTAGGTTCCTGTGGTCCTACTGCCAGGACCGGCCAGGGGAGTGGTCAGTGTTCTTGCACATATTCAACCACAAAGACCAGGGAGGTTTTCTAATGCCTCGCAAAGAAGGGCACCTATTGGTAGATGGGTAAAAATAAAAAATATAGCAGACAATGAATATCCCTTTGAGCATGGTGAAGTTATTAATTACCCTTTGGATGGTGTATCAATACACCCAGTCACTACAAAAGATACAGGCGTCCTTCCTAAAACAGTTGCCGGAAAGGAAGGAAACCGCTCAGGGATTTCACCCTGAGGCCAATGGTGACTTTAAAACAGTTTAATTAAAAATAGTTTAATGGCTGTGACATGAAAAAACTGAGGATGGATCAAAAACATTGTAGTTAAATTTTTTAGTTTTAGTTTTGTAGTTACTCCACAATACTAACCTAATTGACAGAGTGAAAAGAAGGAAGCCTGTACAGAATAAAATATTCCAATACATGCATCCTGTTTGCACCAAATCAAATTAAATCAAATGTTATTTGTCACATACAGGGGGAAAAAAAGTATTTAGTCAGCCATCAATTGTGCAAGTTCTCCCACTTAAAAAGATGAGAGAGGCCTGTAATTTTCATCATAGGTACACTTCAACTATGACAGACAAATTGAGAAAAAAGAATCCAGAAAATCACATTGTAGGATTTTTAATGAATTTATTTGCAAATTATGGTGGAAAATAAGTATTTGGTCAATAACAAAAGTTTCTCAATACTTTGTTATATACCCTTTGTTGGCAATGACACAGGTCAAACGTTTTCTGTAAGTCTTCACAAGGTTTTCACACACTGTTGCTGGTATTTTGGCCCATTCCTCCATGCAGATCTCCTCTAGAGCAGTGATGTTTTGGGGCTGTCGCTGGGCAACACGGACTTTCAACTCCCTCCAAAGATTTTCTATGGGGTTGAGATCTGGAGACTGGCTAGGCCAATCCAGGACCTTGAAATGCTTCTTACGAAGCCACTCCTTCGTTGCCCGGGCGGTGTGTTTGGGATCATTGTCATGCTGCAAGACCCAGCCACGTTTCATCTTCAATGCCCTTGCTGATGGAAGGAGGTTTTCACTCAAAATCTCACGATACATGGCCCCATTCATTCTTTCCTTTACACGGATCAGTCAAATCAAATCAAATCAAATCAAATTTTATTGGTCACATGCGCCGAATACAACAGGTGCAGACATTACAGTGAAATGCTTACTTACAGCCCTTAACCAACAGTGCATTTATTTTAAACAAAAAAGTAAGAATAAAACAACAACAAAAAAGTGTTGAGAAAAAAAGAGCAGAAGTAAAGTAAAATAAAGTGACAGTAGGGAGGCTATATATACAGTAAAATAAAGTGACAGTAGGGAGGCTATATATACAGGGGGGTACCGTTGCATAGTCAATGTGCGGGGGCACCGGCTAGTTGAGGTAGTTGAGGTAATATGTACATGTGGGTAGAGTTACAGTGACTATGCATAAATACTTAACAGAGTAGCAGCAGCGTAAAAAGGATGGGGTGAGGGGGCAGTGCAAATAGTCCGGGTTGATCCGGGTTGCCATGATTAGCTGTTCAGGAGTCTTATGGCTTGGGGGTAGAAGCTGTTGAGAAGTCTTTTGGACCTAGACTTGGCACTCCGGTACCGCTTGCCGTGCGGTAGCAGAGAGAACAGTCTATGACTAAGTTGGCTGGAGTCTTTGACAATTTTGAGGGCCTTCCTCTGACACCGCCTGGTATAGAGGTCCTGGATGGCAGGGAGCTTTGCCCCAGTGATGTACTGGGCCGTACGCACTACCCTCTGACTTGTAGACTACCGGTGTCTGGCTCCTGTCTGACTTGTAGACTACCGGTGTTTGGCTCCTGTCTGACTTGTAGACTACCGGTGTTTGGCTCCTGTCTGACTTGTAGACTACCGGTGTTTGGCTCCTGTCTGACTTGTAGACTACTGGTGTTTGGCTCCTGTCTGACTTGTAGACTACCGGTGTCTGGCTCCTGTCTGACTTGTAGACTATCGGTGTCTGGCACTAATGGTGACTCTGTATATGTCTTAATACAGTTGGTCTGACAGCGATATGAATTATATTAATTAATACATTACCAGTAGACTACTTTGCAGTCCATCAAAATTGATATTTGTTTTTATTTGTTTTTATTTAACCTTTAATATATCAAAATGGATATACATCTAACTGTTGGTTCATTCACGCCAGAGTTTCCTATGCAATCAGTCCTGTGATTTGAACCGGCAACACTCTGATTACTGGCTTGCGGTTCTAATCTCCAAGCTACGGACAACGATACTGCAAAAAATGTGGAAAGCAAATAACTTTTTGGCCTGAAACTAAAGTGTTATGTTTGGGGCAAATCCAACACAACACGTCTCAACGTTTGTGTTGCTTACGTCAACACGACAAACCTGTCTGAAGGCCAACAGCATTAAGTTGCGGCAGAATGTAGTAAGTTCCTGGTCAGGGAAAGAACATTCACTTCTCATAAATGTACTAGGGGAAATCTTTCCAAATCTCCAGACAGCCCCCCTGAATAACAGCTCTTTGCCCTGTAGGTACCCTTACAAAATACAGTGGGGGAAAAAAGTATTTAGTCAGCCACCAATTGTGCAAGTTCTCCCACTTAAAAAGATGAGAGAGGCCTGTAATTTTAATCATAGGTACACGTCAACTATGACAGACAAAATGAGAAAAAAACATTGTAGGATTTTTAATGAATTTATTTGCAAATTATGGTGGAAAATAAGTATTTGGTCAATAACAAAAGTTTCTCAATACTTTGTTATATACCCTTTGATGGCAATGACACATGTCAAACGTTTTCTGTAAGTCTTCACAAGTTTTTCACACACTGTTGCTGGTATTTTGGCCCATTCCTCCATGCAGATCTCCTCTAGAGCAGTGATGTTTTGGGGCTGTCGCTGGGCAACACGGACTTTCAACTCCCTCCAAAGATTTTCTATGGGGTTGAGATCTGGAGACTGGCTAGGCCACTCCAGGACCTTGAAATGCTTCTTACGAAGCCACTCCTTCGTTGCCCGGGCGGTGTGTTTGGAATCATTGTCATGCTGAAAGACCCAGCCACGTTTCATCTTCAATGCCCTTGCTGATGGAAGGAGGTTTTCACTCAAAATCTCATGATACATGGCCCCATTCATTCTTTCCTTTACAGGGATCAGTCGTCCTGGTCCCTTTGCAGAAAAACAGCCCCAAAGCATGATGTTTCCACCCCCATGCTTCACAGTAGGCATGGTGTTCTTTGGATGCAACTCAGCATTCTTTGTCCTCCAAACACGACGAGTTGAGTTTTTACCAAAAAGTTATATTTTGGTTTCATCTGACCATATGACATTCTCCCAATCCTCTTCTGGATCATCCAAATGCACTCTAGCAAACTTCAGACGGGCCTGGACATGTACTGGCTTAAGCAGGGGGACACGTCTGGCACTGCAGGATTTGAGTCCCTGGCGGCGTACTGTGTTACTGATGGTAGGCTTTGTTACTTTGGTCCCAGCTCTCTGCAGGTCATTCACTAGGTCCCCCCGTGTGGTTCTGGGATTTTTGCTCACCGTTCTTGTGATCATTTTGACCCCACGGGGTGAGATCTTGCGTGGAGCCCCAGATCGAGGGAGATTATCAGTGGTCTTGTATGTCTTCCATTTCCTAATAATTGCTCCCACAGTTGATTTCTTCAAACCAAGCTGCTTACCTATTGCAGATTCAGTCTTCCCAGCCTGGTGCAGGTCTACAATTTAGTTTCTGGTGTCCTTTGACAGCTCTTTGGTCTTGGCCATAGTGGAGTTTGGAGTGTGACTGTTTGAGGTCGTGGACAGGTGTCTTTTATACTGATAACAAGTTCAAACAGGTGCCATTAATACAAGTAACGAGTGGAGGACAGAGGAGCCTCTTAAAGAAGAAGTTACAGGTCTGTGAGAGCCAGAAATCTTGCTTGTTTGTAGGTGACCAAATACTTATTTTCCACCATAAATTGCAAATAAATTCATTAAAAATCCCACAATGTGATTTTCTGGAAAAATACATCTCAATTTGTCTGTCATAGTTGACGTGTACCTATGATGAAAATTACAGGCTTCTCTCATCTTTTTAAGTGGGAGAACTTGCACTATTGGTGGCTGACTAAATACTTTTTCCCCACTGTATATAGAATTTTTCTTCCACTTTGACATTTGAGTATTTTGTGTAGATTGATGACAAAAAAATTACAAATAAATCCATTTTAATCCCACTTTGTAACACAATACAATTTGAAGAAATCCAATGGATATGACTACTTTTTGTAAACAGTGCAATGCAAATATATATATATATATATATATATATATATATATATATATATATATATATATATATATACACAAAATGAAAAGTACAAACAGGCATGCCTAAACTAAAGATTACAAATAAAAATAAAAGGCCTCAGGACCACCAAACCAACCAGCAGCCTCATGACCACCAAACCAACCATCTGCCTCAGGACCACCAAACCAACCAGCAGCCTCAGGACCACCAAACCAACCAGTAGCCTCATGACCACCAAACCAACCAGCAGCCTCACGACCACCAAACCAACCAGCAGCCTCACGACCACCAAACCAACCAGCAGCCTCACGACCACCAAACCAACCAGCAGTCTCACGACCACCAAACCAACCAGCAGCCTCACGACCACCAAACCAACCAGCAGCCTCACGACCACCAAACCAACCAGCAGCCTCATGACGACCAAACCAACCAGCAGCCTCAACCACCAAACCAACCAGCAGCCTCAGGACCACCAAACCAACCAGCAGCCTCACGACCACCAAACCAACCAGCAGCCTCACGACCACCAAACCAACCAGCAGCCTCACGACCACCAAACCAACCAGCAGCCTCACGACCACCAAACCAAGCCGCAGCCTCACGACCACCAAACCAACCAGCAGCCTCACGACCACCAAACCAACCAGCGGCTTGCAAGCTGGGACACTGGTCACGCTAATTGGCAGCACCTGACATGCTTATCAACCAGGCTCAGCATTTGGACGAGGTTACTGCTGCCTCCTGAATGGAGTGGAAGCGGTAGTGAGCTGTAGCTAAACTACATAACCAATTTCATAACAGTGGTTGTAGGCCGCGTTCCAAACGGCACCCCTATTCCCTATGGACCCTAGTCAAAATTAGTGCACTATATAGGGAAATAGGGTGCCATCTGAAATTGAAACGCAACTTAACAAATGTACTCCAAGGATTCTTTCCAAATCTCCAGACAGCTCCCTGAGTAACGACTCTAAGTGGGTTGGGGTTGTTTCAAAGGGCCCTGTGGGTCCTGGTCTAAAGCAGTGCACTATGTAGGGAATAGGATGCCATTCTCTGGTCTAAAGTAGTGCACTATATAGGGAATAGGGTGCCATTCTCTGGTCTAAAGTAGTGCACTATATAGGGAATAGGGTGCCATTCTCTGGTCTAAAGTAGTGCACTATATAGGGAATAGGGTGCCATTCTCTGGTCTAAAGTAGTGCACTATATAGGGAATAGGGTGCCATTCTGTGATCTAAAGTAGTGCACTATATAGGGAACAGGGTGCCATTCTCTGGTCTAAAGTAGTGCACTATATAGGGAATAGGGTACCATTCTCTGGTCTAAAGTAGTGCACTATATAGGGAATAGGGTGCCATTTGGGACGCACTCATAGGCATCTTATATCTCCCCCAGCTGATGCTGTCAAAGACTCCAGGCATGCCAGGAATTTACATACAGCTGGTACCTGTTCCACTAGCAGCTGGCCACATCCTTGTTTTTACAGTCATTGTTACTGTTTCATTCTGATACCCTGATGAGGTTCCACTTTCCACCCAGCCTGCAGTGCACTTATCAAGGGGTTCAAAGGTTTTGTCGTTTTAACATACGTGCTGGCCACTTTGGCCGAGACTCACAGTTCACGGTGAAGGTATTGAAGGTATTTGAAGGTATTTTGAGAGCCCGATGGTCAGTCTGGATTAGCTATAGCCAGCAGAGGTTATTGGACGGAGTAAGAATGCAGAATGCCCAAGGCCATTCCAGAGGTAACAGCCCAGGTCTCTGTACAGAGAAAGCCAGACACTTGAGGAATGTATCTCTCTCTGACTGACCGCACACAGGAGCTATTTTATTTAAGCAAGGTGAAAGTATGAGGCTTTGGCTTCATCCCAAATGGCACCGTAGTCCCTTGTAGTGCACCACTTTTGACCAGCGCCCATAGGTCCCATAGGGCACTGACCAGAAGTAGTGCACTTTATAGGGAACAGGGTGCCATTCTCTGGTCTAAAGTAGTGCACTATATAGGGAATAGGGTGCCATTCTCTGGTCTAAAGTAGTGCACTATATAGGGAACAGGGTGCCATTCTCTGGTCTAAAGTAGTGCACTATATAGGGAATAGGGTGCCATTCTCTGGTCTAAAGTAGTGCACTATATAGGGAATAGGGTGCCATTCTCTGGTCTAAAGTAGTGCACTATATAGGGAACAGGGTGCCATTCTCTGGTCTAAAGTAGTGCACTATATAGGGAATAGGGTGCCATTCTCTGGTCTAAAGCAGTGCACTTTATAGGGAATAGGGTGCCATTCTCTGGTCTAAAGTAGTGCACTATATAGGGAATAGGGTGCCATTCTCTGGTCTAAAGTAGTGCACTATATAGGGAACAGGGTGCCATTCTCTGGTCAAAAGTAGTGCACTATATAGGGAATAGGGTGCCATTCTCTGGTCTAAAGCAGTGCACTATATAGGGAATAGGGTGCCATTCTCTGATCTAAAGTAGTGCACTATATAGGGAATAGGGTGCCATTCTCTGGTCTAAAGTAGTGCACTATATAGGGAATAGGGTGCCATTTGGGATGCAAGCGGTCACTTTTTCTGTACAATTTAAAAGTCCTTTAACTAACAGCAGTTTTGTCTTATTCCGTAGGCGGACACAGCATTCTCTCCCCTACTCAGTGGGGAGAATAGGAAGACCATCAAATATTTTTCTCCGTGATATTGCGCAATTGCATGTGATGTGTGGTAAACATTGCCATCCAGGCGGGGATGTTTCGAAGCGATGTCTACTTTCAGTCTGATTGACATCAGTGTTTGTTTCCGAACATCGTTGAAACTAAAACGCAAATCAGCCTTAGTCTCAACAAAGATCGACGGCCATTTCCCTACAACAGCACTGTGACAATGGTTGGGATGCAACCTGTGTGGCCAACTGGCCGTGGTTGGTCGTCTCTTATGACGTCAAAGATTTCTTATCATTTGCAGTTCTCCACCTCTCCCCGTCTCCCCCTCTCACCCCTCTCCATGTCCCCAATGTCCATTTGCGATTCATGGAATGCACCCCTCCCGACCCCCCTCGAGTCTGAAAGCAATCACAGGTTTCCTTCCTTCTTAATGCCGAGCTTCCTTTTTCATCAGCACTGATCCATTTGTTTCTCCCTCTGTCCGGTGTTTAACTCTCAAGGGAAAAGGGGCCTGTTTGATCAAAACTTTTAACATGGTTTCTTGAAGGATTGTATTGTTGTGAAGTTGAATTTTTGTTTTGTTTCACACTGTCAACATTGTGTTGAGTGCACATTTGTCACTCATTTACAGTGCATTCGCAAAGTATTCAGACCCCTTGACTTTTTCCACATTTTGTTAAGTTACAGCCTTATTCTAAAATTGATTAAATAGTTTTTTTTCCCTCATCAATCTACACAAAATACCCCATAATGACAAAGCAAAAACTGTTTAAAAAAATAAAAAATAAAATAACAAAAGATACAACATTTACACCTGTTTTTGGGGAGTTTCTCCCATTCTTCTCTGCAGATCCTCTCAAGCTCTGTCAGGTTGGATGGAGAACGTCGCTGCACAGCTATTTTCAGGTCTCTCCAGAGATGTTCGATCGGGTTCAAGGACATTCTGAGACTTGTCCCGCGTTGTCTTGGCTGTTAAACCATTCTGAGACTTGTTCCGGATGACTATGTGATCACGCTCTCCGTAGCCGATGTGAGTAAGACTTTTAAGCAGGTCAACATTCACAAGGCCGCAGGGCCAGACGTATTACCAGGACGTGTACTCTGAGCATGTGCTGACCAAGTGGCAAGTGTCTTCACTGACATTTTCAACATGTCCCTGACTGAGTCTGTAATACCAACATGTTTCAAGCAGACCACCATAGTCCCCGTGCCCAAGGACTCTAAGATAACCTGCCTAAATGACTACCGACCCGTAGCACTGACGTCTGTAGCCATGAAGTGCTTTGAAAGGCTGGTCATGGCTCACATCAACAGCATTATCCCAGAAACCCTAGACCCACTCCAATTTGCATACCGCACCAACAGATCCACAGATGATGCAATCTCTATTGCACTCCACACTGCCCTATCCCACCTGGACAAGAGGAACACCTACGTGAGAATGCTATTCATTGACTACAGCTCAGCATTCAACACCATAGTGCCCTCAAAGCTCATCACTAAGCTAAGGATCCTGGGACTAAACACCTCCCTCTGCAACTGGATCCTGGACTTCCTGACGGGCCGCCCCCAGGTGTTAAGGGTAGGTAACAACACATCTGCCACACTGATCCTCAACACGGGGGCCCCTCAGGGGTGCGTGCTCAGTCCCCTCCTGTACTCCCTGTTCACCCATGACTGCATGGCCAGGCACGACTCCAACACCATCATTAAGTTTGCCGACGACACAACAGTGGTATGCCTGATCACCGACAACGATGAGACAGCCTATAGGGAGGAGGTCAGAGACCTGGCCGTGTGGTGCCAGGACAACAACCTCTCCCTCAACGTGACCAAGACAAAGGAGATGATTGTGGACTACAGGAAAAAAAAGAGGACTGAGCACGCCCCCATTCTCATCGACGGGGCTGTAGTGGAACAGGTTGAGAGCTTCAAGTTCCTTGGTGTCCACATCACCAACGAACTATCATGGTCCAAACACACCAAGACAGTCGTGAAGAGGGCACGACAAAGCCTATTCCCCCTCAGGAGACTGAAAATATTTGGCATGGGTCCTCAGATCCTCAAAAAATTATACAGCTGCACCATCGAGAGCATCCTGACTGGTTGCATCACCGCCTGGTATGGCAACTGCTTGGCCTCCGACCGCAAGGCACTACAGAGGGTAGTGCGTACGGCCCAGTACATCACTGGGGCCAAGCTTCCTGCCATCCAGGACCTCTATACCAGGCGGTGTCAGAGGAAGGCCCTCAAAATTGTCAAAGACTCCAGCCACCCTAGTCATAGACTGTTCTCTCTGCTACCGCACGGCAAGCGGTACCGGAGTGCCAAGTCTAGGTCCAAAATACTTCTCAACAGCTTCTACCCCCAAGCCATAAGACTCCTGAACAGCTAATCATGGCTACCCAGACTATTTGCACTGTCCCCCCACCCCATCCTTTTACGCTGCTGCTACTCTGTTAATTATTTATGCATAGTCACTTTAACTCTACCCACATGTACATATTACTTCAACTACCTCAACTAGCCGGTGCCCCCGCACATTGACACTGCACCTGTACCCCCCTGCATATATAGCCTCCCTACTGTTATTTTATTTTACTTCTGCTCTTTTTTTCTCAACACTTTTTTTGTTGTCGTTTTATTTTTACTTTTTTGTTAAAAATAAATGCACTGTTGGTTAAGGGCTGTAAGTAAGCATTTCACTGTAATGTCTGCACCTGTTGTATTCGGCGCATGTGGCCAATAAAATGTGATTTGATTTGATTTGAACCATGACTGTTACACCGTTCATGACCCATAGCCGTTACACCATTCATGAAGCATGACCGTAACACCATTCATGAAGCATGACCGTAACACCATTCATGAAGCATGACCGTTACACCATTCATGAAGCATGACCGTTACACCATTCATGAAGCTTGACCGTTACATCATTCATGAACCATGACCGTTACACCATTCATGAAGCATGACCGTTACACCATTCATGAAGCATGACCGTTACACCATTCATGAAGCATGACCGTTACACCATTCATGAAGCATGACCGTTACACCATTCATGAAGCATGACCGTTACACCATTCATGAAGCATGACCGTTACACCATTCATGAAGCATGACCGTTACACCATTCATGAAGCATGACTGTTACACCATTCATGAAGCATGACTGTTACACCATTCATGAACCATGACTGTTACACCATTCATGAACCATGACTGTTTCACCATTCCACTCAGATACTAAAAGAGATACGGTTACAGTGAACATGTTTCTGAAAAACATTTACACAGTGTCATTCTATTCCGCTGTCCCCCTACTTGTACAAATACAGCAGACAGACAGACAGACAGACAGACAGACAGCAGACAGACAGACAGACAGACAGACAGACAGACAGACAGACAGACAGACAGACAGACAGACAGACAGACAGACAGACAGACAGACAGACAGACAGACAGACAGACAGACAGACAGCGTTGTGATTGTTTTTATATTAGCAACTACTTTATACACCATTTGGTCGGAGACACGTTGTTGTGTCGGAGATCGACTCGGCTGAATATGAATATTTTAAGTGTGGCCCTCGGTACATTACCAAAGGAAACAGTTGTACTTACATTTGGCCAGTGGCCAGTGAGACTGAGAGGATCTGGACGGCTGTCAAGCCACAGAGGTTCTCAGCTGTGTTTCCCGTTCCCTCTGGTACTCCCAGCACTGGAGCCCGTAACCAGAGAGGAACCAGAGAGTAACCAGAGAGTAACCAGAGAGGCTGTGAGAAATACCGACCACAAGAGACGTGTTTGTAGTTTTAAGAATCAGCCTTCTAAGGCTGGTGGGGGAGGGAGCCTGGATGACCATGAGTCCCACCTGACATAATCTTTGGAGGGTTTATTCTCTCTAACTCCCCAAATAAAGCACTAACAGTTTCTCCTGATTCAGATAGCTTCCTTAGGATGCTGCTAAGTGATTTCTTCCTGGACCACAGATTCAGATAGCTTCCTTTAGGATGATGCTAAGTCCTTTAGCTCTCTAGGGTTCAGAAACAACAATAGATGCTGTTCTAGTGTACACATTCAGTATACTGTATTTCTCCAAAACAGAAGTCAAGTTGATCAATGATAGAATCCTGTTTCACACATTTAGAGTCTTTATGCAACATGTCTTTACACTATTGTTAAAATAAAGGGATCATTGAGAGGTGTTTCTGTCACTACAATACTTGTTAGAAACGACACTGTAGACAGGTCTGAAGTTATACGTTGAACAGTTCCAGAGACCCTTCTTGCTAGTTTCCCCTAAAGACGTTGACAATCCCCCCCAAAAAATACAAATGGTATTTATTGTCTTCTCCAGCAACTATCATACGTAATTAATTATATTATTATATTACATAACAGTTTTGTTTTTATATATGTAACACGGAGATGTGAATTCTTTATTTTTCCCCAAAGAGTCGACTTTCTTCTGACAAGCGGATTAAAACATTATATTAACCCTAATCTGATTTGATTTGTTGCACGAAGGTTCAGAGCAGAGGAGAGGCACGCAATTGGTCAACTGTAGCTGCTTTTTGAACCTTAAAATATGATCTTCATTCTGAAGTCTCTGGCCAGTCATGCCATCAGACATCTCCTGGGTATAACTACTCCCCTGTTTAAACTCGATTTTGCTCAGATCTTTTGAAGCCAAACGTTTTTTTTCGTCTGAGGAGAGAGCTAGATGAGTGCTTGCCGGAGGGGGGGAAAATACCTCGCTTTAACATCTAAAGGAAATAACGTGTGACTTTAAAACTGTGTTATTGGACATAAATCCACAAAGGCTGTAAGAATGTGTGTGTGATCCACCCTGTTTTATTGCAGGGCTGTATTTGGTATATTGGAGTTTTGAGGGTGAGGCCAGTTGTACATGGTTTACCTGATGCATTCCCCCCGTGACCACGGACAGGACTTTATTAAAGCTGCACGGAGGAGACAGGGAGAGATCAAACATGTTTCAATTCAATTACCCCACCACCCTTCATTGTCCTCAATTATGAATATTTATAGCCGTATAGCATGTTAGCACAACGTTGGCCCACTCCTGATGCAAGCTAGCAACCCAACTGAAGTCCTCAGTGGCTCCTTTTCTCAGTACAACTTATGAGACATTGATTTATTTCTTTTCAGATCATCTAATACACTTTTATTTTGCTTTTCACTCGCACTCATTTCTAAACTCATTTCTACATTTGTTTCTCTTTAGAACTAGTTTTCTTTTCGTATTCCTCTCCCTCGTTAAATCCAGTTTGAAATACTTTTTGGCCCTTGTTAAGATAAAATACAACCTCGTGTTTTTTCTCACTAAATTCATTCCATCTCCTTTTATTGCATCCAATGACATGATGTTTTGTTGTGACTCTCATTAACTTTAATCATTCATAGGTTTTATCTGGTCTCAGCAGATGGTTATCTTTGTGATTAGTATGTTAACAATATATTGTACTTGTGAATACCATTATATATAATTGAATGGAATTTCAGGGTTAGGGTTAGGGTCAGGGCCGAACTACCATTCATTTACATTTACATTTACGTCATTTAGCAGACACTCTTATCCAGAGCGACTTACAGTTAGTGAATACATATATATATTTTTTCATACTGGCCCCCCGTGGGAATCAAACCCACAACCCTGGCGTTGCAAACGCCATGCTCTATCAACTGAGCTACATCCCTGCCGGCCATTCCCTCCCCTACCATGGACGACGCTGGGCCAATTGTGCGCCGCCCATGAGTCTCCCGGTCGCGGCCGGCTACGACAGAGCCTGGATTCGAACCAGGATCTCTAGTGGTACAGCCTTAGACCACTGCGCCACTCAGGAGGCCCATTCATGATGTAAACAGTCATGAGAATGGAATATAAGAGTTTCTGCTCTTAAATTTCTCCTAGTTCATACCTGGTGGGTACAACTGATGTCCATTTTTATATTTAACCAGGAACAGCAACCCCTTGAGGTTAGAAACCTATTTTGTGAGGGGGACCTGGATACAAGAGAGATACAAGCATGAAGCCAATGCAGCAAGTACCCAATGCATTTGTCACATCAGTTGTGATACAAGAGATCATTTTGTACATCAGTGGTACAAACTGAGTGTGAGCTAAGTCAGTGTGAGTGGCTTCCTGTTGGATCAGTATCCAGTGTGAGTGGCTTCCTGTTGGATCAGTATCCAGTGTGAGTGGCTTCCTGTTGGATCAGTATCCAGTGTGGGTGGCTTCCTGTTGGATCAGTATCCAGTGTGAGTGGCTTCCTGTTGGATCAGTATCCAGTGTGAGTGGCTTCCTGTTGGATCAGTATCCAGTGTGGGTGGCTTCCTGTTGGATCAGTATCCAGTGTAAGTGGCATCCTGTTGGATCAGTATCCAGTGTGAGTGGCATCCTGTTGGATCAGTATGCAGTGTGAGTGGCTTCCAGTTGGATCAGTATCCAGTGTGAGTGGCTTCCAGTTGGATCAGTATCCAGTGTGCCAGTGTGCGTGGCTTGCTGTTGGATCAGTATCCAGTGTGCAGGTGACCTTTAGATAATAGTGTATATTTACAGCGGGATGCCAGAAGAAACAGTTGGTTCTCTGTATACACAGCAGGTTAAACCAGCCCAGTCAGGGACATTCTTCTGCACAATGACAACAGAGGGTAACATCTATCTCTCCACTGTTATTGATGGCTGGCTCCCATGGCCTCCATCAGTTCCCTCCAACACCAGACGGTGTGGTAAATGTTTCACTGTTTAACGCTTTGACAACCAGTCCATCTGCCACTGCCGTCTGTCAGGACTGTCAGAGCTCAGTTGATAGGGGGAAATTGATCACCAATAACGGTAGTGAGTGGATAAAGGGGGAAATTGATCACCAATAACGGTAGTAGTATTGAGGAAAACATTTACTTATTATGACTGTGATATGTGATTGTCTCAGCTAGCTACGTCAATGCATTAGCTGTACTGTAAATTGCTCTGGATAAGAGTGTCT
This sequence comes from Coregonus ussuriensis, assembly GCA_031479575.1. NCBI lineage: Eukaryota > Metazoa > Chordata > Actinopteri > Salmoniformes > Salmonidae > Coregonus > Coregonus ussuriensis. The sequence goes on from CM062490.1 coordinate 48,963,998, forward strand.
GCAAAATGACTAAAATGTAAATGTAATTTAAATAATACTTTACTGTTATCATTATGGGCCACATTTACCTCTCACGAAAGCACTCACGCAAATACAGATGGAGGATCTTTAGTTTGACCACCCTGTTACAGGATAACTTTTCAAACGTATAGTGTTTGAGGTTTAAAAAGGCTTCTAAAGTTTGTAATTTCCACTTTGAAACTTCAGACTTGAATTTCCCTCACGGAAAAATGGTTTCAACTGCTACAACAAATGTCCATTCATTATAATCCTCATAATAATTCAAATGTCCTGTTGCTGCAGGATTCTTTTCCTGCTGTAGCAAACTGGCTCAAATTAAGATCCTACATCTGTATCAAAGACCTGAGTCACAGACAGACAGTCGCAACTGGTGTGGCTGTTGGGTCAACACAATATTTGGTAAAGACTTTCTATAAGTCACAGAAGTCACTATAGATGTGATATACGCATAACACAGATCACCAGATAAATTGCCCTACGGGACAATAAAGTTCATTCAGGTGGTTCCAATTAAAATGTACCCAAAGTGGAATGTTCTAAGGCCTATGTGCTTTGTGAAAGAATTGTGGTTCATCGCATTGCAATTTTCATGACTGGTTTGTCTCTCATACTGTAAATTGTGGGGAGTGATGGAAAGACCAAGGAGAAGACAGATGGCCATCAGTCTGTCTTTTGAACTCATGGGGGGGGGGGGGGAGCAATATTTTGATTCCCATGAATCAAATATAACTCATCCTTAATTACTATGCATCTAGATGTGGTGAGATTCTACTTTTTTGTTGCCTGAGAGTACATTTTATTTTAAACTAATCCTGTCACCATCTGTGAGGTTCAAATTATAGAGCTGAGTGGGTCTGTTTGTCCTCCACCATATGCTCATCTAACCAACAACCAAATCACATCAATCTGAGTGAGTCTGGTGTGACGTCCGTGTCTTGTCTGAAACATTTTGTGGTCTGTTCATGCTTCTTTGTTTAAAAAAATTCAGAATTTGCACGGTAACGGGTCATAAATAGACTTCTGTTCTCTCGTGTCTCGTAGGGAAACATGTGTTGACATGTAACTCTATCAAATGTCTTAGCAGACTTCAAATATATATAATGATGACCAAATATATATTTAATGATGACCAACCTCCATGCTAGATCTGTACACCTCCAGGCCAGGTTAGCCCTGAGCTAAAGTCTAGGTATTAGCTCTGATATACAGTGGGGGGGGGAAAGTATTTAGTCAGCCACCAATTGTGCAAGTTCTCCCACAAGATGAGAGAGGCCTGTAATTTTCATCATAAGTACACGTCAACTATGACAGACAAAATGAGAAAAATAATTCCAGAAAATCACATTGTAGGATTTTTAATGAATTTATTTGCAAATTCTGGTGGAAAATAAGTATTTGGTCAATAACAAAAGTTTCTCAATACTTTGTTATATACCCTTTGTTGGCAATGACACAGGTCAAACGTTTTCTGTAAGTCTTCACAAGTTTTTCACACACTTTTGCTGGTATTTTGGCTCATTCCTCCATGCAGATCTCATCTAGAGCAGTGATGTTTTGGGGCTGTCGCTGGGCAACACGGACTTTCAACTCCCTCCAAAGATTTTCGATGGGGTTGAGATCTGGAGACTGGCTAGGCCACTCCAGGACCTTGAAATGCTTCTTACGAAGCCACTCCTTCGTTGCCCGGGCGGTGTGTTTGGGATCATTGTCATGCTGAAAGACCCAGCCATGTTTCATCTTCAATGCCCTTGCTGATGGAAGGAGGTTTTCACTCAAAATCTCACGATACATGGCCCCATTCATTCTTTCCTTTACACGGATCAGTCGTCCTGGTCCCTTTGCAGAAAAACAGCCCCAAAGCATGATGTTTCCACCCCCATGCTTCACAGTAGGTATGGTGTTCTTTGGATGCAACTCAGCATTCTTTGTCCTCCAAACACGACGAGTTGAGTTTTTACCAAAAAGTTCTATTTTGGTTTCATCTGACCATATGACATTCTCCCAATCCTCTACTGGATCATCCAAATGCACTCTAGCAAACTTCAGACGGGCCTGGACATGTACTGGCTTAAGCAGGGGGACATGTCCGGCACTGCAGGATTTGAGTCCCTGGCGGCGTAGTGTGTTACTGATGGTAGGCTTTGTTACTTTGGTCCCAGCTCTCTGCAGGTCATTCACTAGGTCCCCCCGTGTGGTTCTGGGATTTTTGCTCACCGTTCTTGTGATCATTTTGACCCCACGGGGTGAGATCTTGCGTGGAGCCCCAGATCGAGGGAGATTATCAGTGGTCTTGTATGTCTTCCATTTCCTAATAATTGCTCCCACAGTTGATTTCTTCAAACCAAGCTGCTTACCTATTGCAGATTCAGTCTTCCCAGCCTGGTGCATGTCTACAATTTAGTTTCTGGTGTCCTTTGACAGCTCTTTGGTCTTGGCCATAGTGGAGTTTGGAGTGTGACTGTTTGAGGTCGTGGACAGGTGTCTTTTATACTGATAACAAGTTCAAACAGGTGCCATTAATACAGGTAACGAGTGGAGGACAGAGGAGCCTCTTAAAGAAGAAGTTACAGGTCTGTGAGAGCCAGAAATCTTGCTTGTTTGTAGGTGACCAAATACTTATTTTCCACCATAAGTTGCAAATAAATTCATTAAAAATCCTACAATGTGATTTTCTGGATTTTTTTTCTCAATTTGTCTGTCATAGTTGACGTGTACCTATGATGAAAATTACAGGCCTCTCTCATCTTTTTAAGTGGGAGAACTTGGACAATTGGTGGCTGACTAAATACTTTTTTCCCCCACTGTATACAGCCAAGGTGATGCATCAAATCACCTCATACTGTAGTTCACCAAACCACCTCCTCCTCACAAGCACATCACCATGTCACCATCTCACTGTCAGAGGAGGACGGGCCTTCTCTCTGACCCTGGTTCGTCTAGGCCTTCTCTCTGACCCTGGTTCCTCTAGAGGAGGACGGGCCTTCTCTCTGACCCTGGTTCGTCTAGAGGAGGACGGGCCTTCTCTCTGACCCTGGTTCGTCTAGAGGAGGACGGGCCTTCTCTCTGACCCTGGTTCGACTAGAGGAGGACGGGCCTTCTCTCTGACCCTGGTTCGTCTAGAGGAGGACGGGCCTTCTCTCTGACCCTGGTTCGTCTAGAGGAGGACGGGCCTTCTCTCTGACCCTGGTTCGTCTAGAGGAGGACGGGCCTTCTCTCTGACCCTGGTTCGTCTAGAGGAGGACGGGCCTTCTCTCTGACCCTGGTTCGTCTAGAGGAGGACGGGCCTTCTCTCTGACCCTGGTTCGTCTAGAGGAGGACGGGCCTTCTCTCTGACCCTGGTTCGTCCAGAGGAGGACGGGCCTTCTCTCTGACCCTGGTTCGTCTAGAGGAGGACGGGCCTTCTCTCTGACCCTGGTTCGTCCAGAGGAGGACGGGCCTTCTCTCTGACCCTGGTTCGTTTAGAGGAGGACGGGCCTTCTCTCTGTCTAGAGGAGGACGGGCCTTCTCTCTGTCTAGAGGAGGATGGGCCTTCTCTCTGACCCTGGTTCGTCTAGAGGAGGACGGGCCTTCTCTCTGACCCTGGGTCATCAAGAGGTTTCTTCCTCCCAGAGTTTTCCCTTGCCGCTGTGCCTTTTCTTTGGGGTCTATGCCGGTTTACTGTAAAACACTTTGTCAAAGCTGTGGATGTAAAAAGGGCATAAAGAAATTGAACATCGGATTGACTGATCGAAGATGTTATTGAACTATGCAGGTTGAGCGTGACTTTGAATGCATACAGCACATCTACTGCTCATGAACCGTGTAGAGAGAGTCAGAGTTTGTATAAACAAGTCTTGACCAGTGTTTCCTGTCTTTCATCTACCGTCTATCAACTATTATAAACTGGGTGGTTAGAATCCTGAATCCTGATTGGCTGAAAGACATGGTGTATCAGACCGTATAACACGGGTATGACAAAACATGTATTTTTACTGCTCTAATTAAGTTGGTAACCTGTTTATAATAACAATAAGACACCTCGGGGGTTTGTGGTATATGGCCAATATACCACGGCTAAGGGCTGTGTCCAGGCGTTGCGTCGTGATTAAGAACAGCCCTTAGCCGTGGTATATTGGCCATATACCACACCCCCTCGGGCCTTATTGCTTAATTGTCTACCATCTATCATCTGTCTGTTGATTCCCAGTGCTGCCTTACACCTGGACAACTGGGACACTGCTGCTGTTGTGTTTAATGACTTCACCTGGACACATGAGCCAATCAATGACCCAAAGCACAGCTCCAAACTATGCAATAACTATTTAGGGAAGAAGCAGTCAGCTGGTATTCTGTCTATAATGGAGTGGCCAGCAGAGTCACTGGATCTCAACCCTATTGAGCTGTTGTGGGAGCATCTTGACCGTAAGAAGTGCCCATCAAGCCAATCCAACTTGTGGGAGGTGCTTCAGGAAGCATGGGGTGAAATCTCTTCAGATTACCTCAACAAATTGACAACTACAATGCCAAAGGTCTGCAAGGCTGTAATTGCTGCAAATGGAGGATTCTTTGACGAAAGCAAAGTTTGAAGGACACAATTATTATTTCAATTAAAACGCATTACTCCTAACCTTGTCAATGACTACATTTCCTATTCATTTTGCTATATTTCCTATTCAAACTCATTTCATGTATGTTTTCATGGAAAGCAAGGAAATGTCTAAGTGACCCCAAACTTTTGAACTGTATTTTATTTTTTTTATTTTTTTTACATGTATTCAACCCCATCTTTTTGGCATTAAACAGTCTCAATATATACTTCCATAGATTTTTTCCTAGAGCAAAACAACTGACATGTACATGTTCGTGAGAGTCTCACCTTTCCACAGAGGGGTCATATTAGTGTGTAGCCCAAACTGTTCAGATGCTACAGACGATTTTGTGAGAAGACCGATTTCTGGGATGTCTCATGGTCTGATAAACACCGCTCTAACTCTGTCAACCATCACTGCAGATTCGGAAGTGCGACATCGGCGGATGTGGTAGATTGAGACGCTTCCAATGCAAAAAACTAAAAACTAAAAAACGGACAGATATTTATGGGGATTTCATTATGTTAATTCGATTTCAGCGGGGGCGCGACATCAACCTTATTGTCTATTGCTGTTGTTGTGCTTAGTGTGTTCTCCTGGACCACTTCTGTTGCTGTTACATTCATCATTGTTATAATAGTCTTAACAAGCGAGTGATGATGAGATTCATAATTGTTATAATAGTCGTAGCCCTGTATACGGGTTGAAAAGGGCAGATTTGGGCACTAATAAGCACTTACATTGTATCGTAGTGGCTGTACAGTAACATGCTATACATGACGTCAGAGCTCAGGCTCTGCTCTTCACAGCTCTGTCTGGGTTTTGACTGACAGCCGTTCCGAACTGGAGCACCTTGCGTGACAAGAAGTTTCCCCCCCATCCCTCCCCCATCCCTCCCCCATCCCTCCAGATAATTGGGCAACTTTTGCACAAAAAAAAATATATATAATAATCTGATTGAGGGAAATGCTGTAAATCAAGAGGAGTTGATGTGTTCTGAAAGACATTGAGGATTATAATAAATACCGCTTTGATGTGATACAAGCAAGCCAAACACCCCAAATGTGCACTTCACAATTCCATATCATAAAAATCATGTCATATACAGTGTCAAGGTTTATGATTACTATGTTTGATGTACAGTTCCAAGATGGCGTCATACCATGGGCTGTTCTGTGGTTGTTTATTGTGAAGAACATTTGCCGGGTCACACACATCTGAATGCAGTCATGACTCCTTTCTATGGACACCCAAAATTATGATCTGTTTCTCTGAATTGCCTTGTTGAAAGTCTATCACTGCAGTATCATATCATATTTTATAACTTAGCTTGTCGTGTCAGGCAATAGAACTGGCTTTGAAATAATGCCCACCTGACCCAGATTGAGATTTATTTATAACGGACTGTTTTTGGATTGCGTAAACAACAACAGTAATTGGATGCAGGGTTGTGTTCCAAACAAAACAACTACAAGTGTGCTCTAGTTCCTCACAGCTGGGAGAGCAAAAAAACAACAACTCTTCTTTGAGTCATAAAAGTGCATTGAAATTGGTTTGGAACTGTGCACACTTTGGAGAGGTGTGTGGCCACTTGGAGACACCGGTTAGTCCTCTCACTCAAACCCACAGTTTGGAGCAGAGTGGCCACTTGGAGACACCAGTTAGACCTCTCACTCAAACCCCCAGTTTGGAGGGGTGTGGCCACTTGGAGACACCAGTTAGACCTCTCACTCAAACCCCCAGTTTGGAGAGGTGTGGCCACTTGGAGACACCAGTTAGACCTCTCACTCAAACCCCCAGTTTGGAGGGGTGTGGCCACTTGGAGACACCAGTTAGACCTCTCACTCAAACCCCCAGTTTGGAGGGGTGTGGCCACTTGGAGACACCAGTTAGACCTCTCACTCAAATCCACAGTTTGGAGAGGTGTGGCCACTTGGAGACACCAGTTAGTCCTCTCACTCAAACCCCATTTAGTTTGTCATATGTTGCACCTACATTTTCCAGGAATATTCTTATCATGTTATCAACAAATGCTGTGAAAAGTACAGTAAATGTAAAATGCACATAAAATCAAGAGTGTAATGTTTGGATTCAGTCTTGTGTCAGGTGAACTGTTGTGTCCTCGCCTTTGGTCTAATCATTTCCCCATTATCTCCCAACTGTTCCCTTTTCAATTGCTACCATTGTTATGCATATGCCAATTCCCACCAGTATAAAGGGTTAACAAGTGAGTGATGATGAGACGTTATAATAGCTATGATTAGGACCATGGACCATTAGGAGCTAAAAAACAATCCTGTTATTTTCCCATGCGTCCTCTAATTCACATTAGGGCTGCTATTCGGCGCATGTGACAAATACAATTTTTATTTTATTTGATGTGTGACCAAATGTACGACACGAGTGTTTACTTCTCCACCCACGTGGAAAACATCCTGCAGAGGACAAACATAATGGTGGATCCAGCCTGTTTGTACAGCCTAGGAGAGGGAGCGTTTTGCACTAAATAATGATCAAACCGGTTTCCACTGACCGACCGCCCGCTCTCCTCTCCTCGCATGCCTGCGCTTCATTGTCAAAATGTGTGTTTCCATTGCGTGTGGCATACAGCCACTTTCATGAGGTTTCAGTTTGTGAGTAAAAATGGTTTATTTTTATATTTTCTTGGATTAATTCACTTAAATTACTCATTTGTTCCCAGTCAGAAGCATCTCAGTTCCTTTTGTCTCATGTGCCCCACCGTACTCCGTAAGGCTCCACAGAACAACACAACGTGATAAAGTCTCTGTGCTGCAGAACTCACTTTCTGTCATCTCTTCAATCAAGCGTTCGTCATCGCTGGTCTGAAAAACGTTTGTAGTGGATATGTCAGAAGAGGGGATTTAGTATGCTAAAGGGAGGTGCACTGCCGTGAGATCCCCCAGCCTGTTGCAGAGCGCCGTGTATGCTAAAGGGAGGTGCACTGCCTTGAGATCCCCCAGCCTGTTGCAGAGCCCCATGTATGCTAAAGGGAGGTGCACTGCCGTGAGATCCCCAGCCTGTTGCAGAGCCCCGTGTATGCTAAAGGGAGGTGCACTGCCGTGAGATCCCCCAGCCTGTTGCAGAGCGCCGTGTATGCTAAAGGGAGGTGCACTGCCGTGAGATCCCCAGCCTGTTGCAGAGCCCCGTGTATGCTAAAGGGAGGTGCACTGCCGTGAGATCCCCCAGCCTGTTGCAGAGCCCCGTGTATGCTAAAGGGAGGTGCACTGCCGTGAGATCCCCAGCCTGTTGCAGAGCCCCATGTATGCTAAAGGGAGGTGCACTGCCGTGAGATCCCCCAGCCTGTTGCAGAGCCCCATGTATGCTAAAGGGAGGTGCACTGCCGTGAGATCCCCCAGCCTGTTGCAGAGCCCCGTGTATGCTAAAGGGAGGTGCACTGCCGTGAGATCCCCAGCCTGTTGCAGAGCCCCGTGTATGCTAAAGGGAGGTGCACTGCCGTGAGATCCCCCAGCCTGTTGCAGAGCCCCGTGTATGCTAAAGGGAGGTGCACTGCCGTGAGATCCCCAGCCTGTTGCAGAGCCCCATGTATGCTAAAGGGGGGTGCACTGCCTTGAGATCCCCAGCCTGTTGCAGAGCCCCGTGTATGCTAAAGGGAGGTGCACTGCCGTGAGATCCCCCAGCCTGTTGCAGAGCCCCGTGTATGCTAAAGGGAGGTGCACTGCCGTGAGATCCCCCAGCCTGTTGCAGAGCCCCGTGTATGCTAAAGGGAGGTGCACTGCCGTGAGATCCCCAGCCTGTTGCAGAGCCCCATGTATGCTAAAGGGGGGTGCACTGCCTTGAGATCCCCAGCCTGTTGCAGAGCCCCGTGTATGCTAAAGGGAGGTGCACTGCCGTGAGATCCCCCAGCCTGTTGCAGAGCCCCGTGTATGCTAAAGGGAGGTGCACTGCCGTGAGATCCCCCAGCCTGTTGCAGAGCCCCATCTATTAAGGGTATGTCTAGATTCTGCAATTCCACATATGAAAATGTGAATGTTTTTAACATGTGAAACCACACATTTTACATGTGAAACTGCAATTGACGTGAGGTGAAAACATGTTATTTTCCTCACATTTGAGAAGGTGGTGTTAACACCAACCCCCACCACAACTACCTACCCCTTACCTACTTACCCCTCCCCCATATCACACCTACCTACCTGGCCCCACTCCACTCCACGGGGCCCATCAGCAGGACCAGCTCAGCTACGCGGAGGTCCTCAGAGGACAGGAGGATTGAGTGATTAAACAGCTCCTCCAATACATCTACACTAAACTGCACTAAACGTGCACACACACACACACACACACACACACACACACACACACACACACAGTGGCGGCTCCTGAAAAAATTCTCAGGAGGGGCAATTTTTCTGATGATTTAGGTGACCTACACACATTTTAAAAAAAGATATGTCCAGCAACAACATGAAGACAGGGGCAGCATATAAGTCAATACCAGAAGCATTTATTGACTGATCTGGGGAGATGGATTCCAGTTTCTGTGACAGATTATAAATAATCTCTGATGCCTTTGTTATATTAGCTTTTGGTTGAATGTACTGTCGTAGTAAATATATAATGTTATAGCTTGGTCTGACTAAAATCTTGTGCATGACCCATTTTGTGTTGGGCGTTTGTTTTCAATCAATGCTGTTCCTATCCTATAACAATGGACAAAAGAGTCCTATCTTGTCAGCCTTGTCAGCAGGTGGCCAAGGACAACACCCACGCCATAGGTCTCTCAGTTCTTCCAACTCACGAGTTCTTGCTCTGAGGACACACACACACACACACACACACACACACACATCATCACTGATAACACACACACACACACACATCATCACTGTTAAACACACACACACACACACACACACACACACACAAAAATCCCCTCTCTTTAGGCTGAACATTTGAAGACAGAGAACCCGACTCAGAGCCAATGCAACAGTGGAGGGGACCTCGCCCAACTCATCAGGACCAATCAGAAGATCAGAACTACTAGATTCAACCTACATCATTTATTGTATAAAATGTCTGCACACAATGTTTTCGGGGCTCTCTTCAGATAGCTCCCTAAGAGTTTGACGAACGAGTCCGTGCACGCGATTCCAGATATCTTTACCTCTGAATAAACTGCCTTTATTATACCATATCCACCCTGTCCAAAGTCTCTACTTGGTCTCAGTTCTCCAGTAAACTTGTGATTATCAACAGTACACAACGGTAACAAACAATTGGGGGAACTCACAGGGCAGATAGTAAGGTCGCAGTGACACAGAAAGCAGTTCAATGTCGGGGGTACAGAGTCGCTCTCTTACCAGGATCGATTTTCCCTGTGACTGTGTCAGATCGCGGTCCGCTCTGACCAGGGTGAAGCCGGCCGGCTCCACTTCTCTGTCCGGGACTCTGTCATCCAGCCAAGTCTCCCAGCTGTATTGGATTCCGCTGCCAGCAGCGTTTTCATTATTTAGTCCGTTCGTAGCGGGTATGTACACGATCAACAAGATCAGTCCAAAACCCACCACTGGAAATCCATGGTTGGCAGAATGTTTGTAAACTAAGTGTACAAATTAAAAACATAAAATAACGCCACTAAGTGTACAAATTAAAAACATAAGATAACGCCACACTGCAGGTCGCAACAGAGACGCTGCTAGCCGCTATTTTCTTAGTTACGTTCATGGTTACGTCACGTATGACGAAAGCACGTAAGTGCAAGCCCACAGACACCCATAGAGATTGTATTGAAAGCTTTGAAATTTGAAAAAAATAGATTTTACATGGGAGTCTATGACAGACTTCTGGGCGATTTTCAACATGACTGAAATCGCCCCAAAAACGGGCGGGGCCATTTGAAGCACGACTTTAGCCTGATTTGACATTTAGTGGCAGTCAGATCAGATTAGAACACTGATAACTACTGTTGCCGTGATATAATTGATTAGAAAAAAAATCCCTTCCTTTTCCCGTTTGGCAGTGCGTCGCCCATATCGCCCTATTGAACACACCGCCCCTGCACACACACCTACTGTACTAAAAGTTTACTTGTTCAACGAATAGGAAAAAAAAAAAATTATATATATATATACTTGTTCTCCCCACTGTATATATATATATATATATATATATATATATATATATATATATATATATATATATATACTTGTTCTCCCCACTGTATATATATATATGTATATACAGTGGGGAGAACAAGTATTTGATACACTGCCGATTTTGCAGGTTTTCCTACTTACAAAGCATGTAGAGGTCTGTAATTTTTATCATAGGTACACTTCAACTGTGAGAGATGGAATCTAAAACAAAAATCCAGAAAATCACATTGTATGATTTTTAAGTAATTAATTTGCATTTTATTGCATGACATAAGTATTTGATACATCAGAAAAGCAGAACTTAATATTTGGTACAAAAACCTTTGTTTGCAATTACAGAGATCATACGTTTCCGGTAGGTCTTCAGCAGGTTTGCACACACTGCAGCAGGGATTTTGGCCCACTCCTCCATACAGACCTTCTCCAGATCCTTCAGGTTTCGGGGCTGTCGCTGGGCAATACAGACTTTCAGCTCCCTCCAAAGATTTTCTATTGGGTTCAGGTCTGGAGACTGGCTAGGCCACTCCAGGACCTTGAGATGCTTCTTACGGAGCCACTCCTTAGTTGCCCTGGCTGTGTGTTTCGGGTCGTTGTCATGCTGGAAGACCCAGCCACGACCCATCTTCAATGCTCTTACTGAGGGAAGGAGCTTGTTGGCCAAGATCTCGCGATACATGGCCCCATCCATCCTCCCCTCAATACGGTGTAGTCGTCCTGTCCCCTTTGCAGAAAAGCATCCCCAAAGAATGATGTTTCCACCTCCATGCTTCACAGTTGGGATGGTGTTCTTGGGGTTGTACTCATCCTTCTTCTTCCTCCAAACACGGCGAGTGGAGTTTAGACCAAAAAGCTCTATTTTTGTCTCATCAGACCGCATGACCTTCTCCTATTCCTCCTCTGGATCATCCAGATGGTCATTGGCAAACTTCAGACGGGCCTGGACATGCGCTGGCTTGAGCAGGGGGACCTTGCGTGCGCTGCAGGATTTTAATCCATGACGGCGTAGTGTGTTACTAATGGTTTTCTTTGAGACTGTTGTCCCAGCTCTCTTCAGGTCATTGACCAGGTCCTGCCGTGTAGTTCTGGGCTGATCCCTCACCTTCCTCATGATCATTGATGCCCCACGAGGTGAGATCTTGCATGGAGCCCCTGACCGAGGATGATTTTCCGTCATCTTGAACTTCTTCCATTTTCTAATAATTGCGCCAACAGTTGTTGCCTTCTCACCAAGCTGCTTGCCTATTGTCCTGTAGCCCATCCCAGCCTTGTGCAGGTCTACAATTTTATCCCTGATGTCCTTACACAGCTCTCTGGTCTTGGCCATTGTGGAGAGGTTGGAGTCTGTTTGATTGAGTGTGTGGACAGGTGTCTTTTATACAGGTAACGAGTTCAAACAGGTGCAGTTAATACAGGTAATGAGTGGAGAACAGGAGGGCTTCTTAAAGAAAAACTAACAGGTCTGTTAGAGCCGGAATTCTTACTGGTTGGTAGGTGATCAAATACTTATGTCATGCAATAAAATGGAAATTAATTATTTAAAAATCATACAATGTGATTTTCTGGATTTTTGTTTTAGATTCCGTCTCTCACAGTTGAAGTGTACCTATGATAAAAATTACAGACCTCTACATGCTTTGTAAGTAGGAAAACCTGCAAATTTGGCAGTGTATCAAATACTTGTTCTCCCCACTGTATATACTGTATATATAACAGAACAAAATGTTTGCTGTTATCCTGTTTATCTCACTCTTATCAACATAGTAGTTCCTGTAGTTTTGATTGTGCTGTTCTTTCTTTATGCAACATGAAATCGCTGTCAGTTACCATGTGGAACATTCAGGGCCTAAACTCATCAACCTTTGGACTGAAGAGTTTAGCACTGGAGTTAAAAAATAAATAATCTTAAAGATGTTGACGTCATCATTCTGCAGGAGACATGGTGTAAGGCAGACATTGTCGCTCACTGTCCCACAGGCTACAGAGAGGTAACACAGCTCTGTCAATAGAGGCAGAGACTCTGGAGGATTGATAATAATATAATAATAATAATATGCCATTTAGCAGACGCTTTTATCCAAAGCGACTTACAGTCATGCGTGCATACATTTTTGTGTATGGGTGGTCCCGGGGATCGAACCCACTACCTTGGCGTTACAAGCGCCGTGCTCTACCAGCTGAGCTACAGAGGACCATTTGGTACAAATCCGAACGACAAAATCGAATTGATCCACTCAAAATTGCAGCTGACACTAACTGAGGAGTCCATAAACACAAACAACAACTTCTAGCAAAATTAGGAAAAAATTAAAATAAAAAAAGACTAGAGGAATTAGTGATACAAAATGGTGACATGTGGACAACCCATTTTAAAACACTCTACAACACCATTCAAATTGACACAAATGCAGAACAATGCCAAATTCATGAGAAGTTGAATGGATTAGGAAAAGCTATAAAGGACAATCAAAATCCATTGGACTCTGACCAGGAGCTCTATAAGAAACTTCAGGCCCTCAAATTTAAAAAAGCATGCAGACCAGATGGCATCCTAAATGAGATGGTCAAATTCACTAGTGCAAAATGTCAATTGGCTATATTAAAACTGTTTAATTTGATACTGAGTGTAGGTTATTTCCCTGACATCTGGAATCAAGGACTCATAACCCCAATCTTTAAGAACGGAGACACATTTCACCCTAACAATTACCGAGGCATTTGTGTGAACAGTAACCTGGGGAAGGTTTTCTGTAGTATTATAAATGTAAGAGTTCTAAACTTCCTTAATAAGCTTCAATGTCTTGAGTAAAAGCCAAATTGGATTTATACCAAAACATCACACGACCGATCAAATTTCCACCCTACACACCCTGATAGATAAACATGTCCACCAAAATAAAACCAAAATGTACGCTTGCTTTATCGACTTCCAAAAAGCTTTTGATTATATTTGGCATACAGGACTGTTCTACAAAGTTATTGAAAGTGGTGTAGGGGGTAAAACATATGACATAATGAAATCAATGTATACTGACAATACATGCACCATCAAAACTGGCAAGAAAATAACAGAATTCTTTAACCAGGGGCGGGGCCTTCGCCAGGGTTGCAATCTGAGCCCTGCACTCTTCAATATTTACATCAACGAATTGGCCACTATTCTAGAAAAATCCCCAGCCCCTGGTGTTAGTCTCCACAATTCAGAGGTTAAATGCCTGCTCTTGGCAGATGACCTGTGCCTGCTGTCACCCACAGCACATGGCCTACAGCAGAGCCTGGACCTGCTAGAGCAGTACTGACAGACCTGGGCCCTGGCAGTAAACCCCAAAAAAGACTAAAATAATGATTTTCCAGAGAAGATCCAGATCTCAGGGAATTAGACCAAAGTTCTCAATTGGTACAACATATATAGAGTGCTGCACACACTACAATTACTTAGGTTTAAAAATAAGCTCAACTGGACACCTTAATGATGCAGTGAATGAACTGAGAGAGAAAGCACGCAGGGCATTCTACGCCATTAAAAAACAAATTCAAATTAAACTACAAACAATGCATGCAGGGCACAATTAGGCCAATATCCACTAATAATAAAAACTCAAACTAGAGCAATTAAGTTTTGGAAACATCTAAAATACAGTGACCCCCTCTCATATCATTACCAAGCCCTGCAATGCCAAGAGCTGAGCAAAGAAAAGAGTCCCCTCATCCAGCTGGTCCTGGGGCTGAGTTCACAAACCTGTTCTACTAACACACTGAAGCCTCAGGACCAGAACATCCAATCAATCAGAATAAACCAAATTACAACACAGTCAAAAGAAAACTACATTGCTTATTGGGAAACACAAGCACAAAGTAAAATGCAGTGCTATCTGGCCCTAAATCGACAGTACACCGTGGCTAACTATTTGACCATGGTTACTGATCAAAACCTTAGAAAAACCTTGACAAAGTACAGGCTCAGTGAGCCCAGCCTTGCCATTGAGAAGGGTAGACACAGGAAAACCTGGCTCCCTGTAGAGGAAAGGCTGTGCCACCACTGCACCACAGCAGAACCTGAGACAGAGCTGCATTTCCTGACAAAATGTCAAAAAATATAGAACAATAAGTGTATTTTCTCCAAATTTGAAACCCTTATTCAAGGTTATTATTATTATTATTATTATTATTATTATTATTATTTATTATTTCATTGTTACGTCATGCCAATAAAACAAATTGAATTGAATTGAGAGAGACAGAGACAGAGAGAGAGAGAGAGAGAGAGAGAGAGAGAGAGAGAGAGAGAGAGAGAGAGAGAGAGAGAGAGAGAGAGAGAGAGAGAGAGAGAGAGAGAGAGAGAGAGAGAGTAGGGCAGAGAGAGAAGAGAGAGAGAGAGAGAGAGAGAGAGAGAGAGAGAGAGAGAGAGAGAGAGAGAGAGAGAGAGAGAGAGAGAGAGAGAGAGAGAGAGAGATGTTGAGGGGTTTGTCAAAACCCTTAGCAGTCATCATTATGAAAGCTAGTCAGGCAGGAGACAGTGTCTGTGCCATTAAAACTGTGTTGATGATGAAGAATGTAATTCCACAAGGATACAGAGTCCTTCAGGGTCCAGTCCTTATTCTTCTCCCTTTACATGTTCAGGACGTCTTTCACTGTTTGAAGATTATACAGAGAGAGAAGAGAGAGAGGTCTGTAGGTGAAAGTCTGTTGGTGAAGTATCTTAAATCAAGTCATTCCAGTGCTGAACCTAAAACAATGATTATAGACCCTGTTCATGCAAAATGGTTAAAAAATATGTTTCACGTTTGTTATACAGAAACGGTGTCTCCTGTCATATGCTGAACTAGTTGCATTGTGGATTTTGCCTAAAACATGATTATAGACCATGTTCATGTAAAAAAGCTTTAAAATGTTATTTCAAGCTTGGAAGTATCCAGAGCTTTGTTGAGTTTCATTTTATTACCAAACTGACCAGTCAGGTCTGAGCTTAACACCGCTTAACACAATACAGGGGTCAGAGGTTAAGTAGCTAATGCATGGTTGCTGTGGTATTCCTTTTCCGGTTCCTACAGGTTTGAGCTCACCCAGGGACACAGAACGACACATTATAAATTGAATTTTGAATTCATTTAGTGGCAGATTCATTATAAAGGACGTGAAGTCATTTTATATATGCTTAACCTGTAGCTATTTTATTTTATTTTTTGTAATTTAATATTTGAGAACTAACAATCACCAAAATAAAAGCTAGACTGTCGGGGGAATTGAAAATTCCCAAAAACAATGAATTTAGCAGTATTGATTTTGTTATTGAGTTTGAGCAAAATAATACAGCATTAGCCATGGCAAAATGCATAGAATTGCACAAAAAACATTTATCTGCACATTTTTCTCTCAGCTCCATTGCAAAATATGTAGAATTGCAGGAAATTAACTTTAAAACAGCAAAAATATATCTTGGCTCCATGAAGAATTGCAGGAAATGATACAATTGCAACAACAACAAAAAAAACTAGATGGGGGGCTTTTAAAATGTTCTCTAAAATTCAGCTTCACGGTACAAAATTTGTCGTTTCACTGACCAGATTCTTAGCTATTTGGTGCAATGAGAAAATATGTCATCAGTGAAGTTATCCAAGGCCGTAACAGAAATATGAAAATACACTGAGTGTACAAAATATTAGGAACCTTCCTAATATCGAGTTACACCCCCTTTTGTCCTCAGAACAGACTCAATTTGTCAGGGCATGGACTCTACAAGATGTTGGCCCATGTTGACTCCAATGCTTCCCACAGTTCAAATCAAATCAAATCTTATTGGTCACATACACGTGTTTAGCAGATGTTATTGTGGGTGTAGCAAAATGCTTGTGCTTCTACAGTGAGGGGAAAAAAGTATTTGATCCCCTGCTGATTTTGTAAGTTTGCCCACTGACAAAGAAATGATCAGTCTATAATTTTAATGGTAGGTTTATTTGAACAGTGAGAGACAGATGGATGGCGCCATGTACCGTCAAATCTTGGGTGAGATCCTCCTTCCCTCAGCCAGGGCATTGAAAATGGGTCGTGGATGGGTATTCCAGCATGACAATGACCCAAAACACACGGCCAAGGCAACAAAGGAGTGGCTCAAGAAGAAGCATATTAAGGTCCTGGAGTGGCCTAGCCAGTCTCCAGACCTTTAATCCCATAGAACATCTGTGGAGGGAGCTGAAGGTTCAAGTTAATAATAATATGCCATTTAGCAGACGCTTTTATCCAAAGCAACTTACAGTCATGCGTGCATACATTTTTTTTGTGTATGGGTGGTCCCGGGGATCAAACCCACTACCTTGGCGTTACAAGCGCCGTGCTATACCAGCTGAGCTAGAGAGGACCACAGAGTTGCCAAACGTCAGGCTCGAAACCTTAATGACTTGGAGAAGATCTGCAAAGAGGAGTGGGACAAAATCCCTCCTTAGATGTGTGCAAACCTGGTGGCCAACTACAAGAAACGTCTGACCTCTGTGATTGCCAACAAGGGTTTTGCCACCAAGTACTAAGTCATGTTTTGCAGAGGGGTCAAATACTTATTTCCCTCATTAAAATGCAAATCAATTCATAACATTTTCGACATGCGTTTTTCTGGATTTATTTGTTGTTATTCTGTCTCTCACTATTCAAATAAACCTACCATTAAAATTATAGACTGATCATGTCTTTGTCAGTGGGCAAACTTACAAAATCACCAGGGGATCAAATACTTTTTTCCCTCACTGTAGCTCTGACAGTGCAGTAATATCTAACAAGTAATATCTAACAATTTCACAACATATACCCAATACACACAAATCTAAGTAAGGAATGAATTAAGAATATATACATATATGGACGAGCGATGTCAGAGCGGCATGGACTAATATACAGTAGAATAGTATAGAATACAGTATATACATATGAGATTAGTAATGCAAGATATGTAAACATTATTAAAGTGGCTAGTGTTCCATTTCTTAAAGTGGCTAATGATTTCTAGTCTATGTCTATAGGCAGCAGCCTCTAATGTGCTAGTGATGGCTGTTTAACAGTCTGATGGCCTTGAGATAGAAGCTGTTTTTCAGTCTCTCGGTCCCAGCTTTGATGTAGCTGTACTGACCTGGCCTTCTGGATGATAGCGGGGTGAACAGGCAGTGGCTCGGGTGGTTGATGTCCTTGATTATCTTTTTGGCCTGTGACATCGGGTGCTGTAGGTGTCCTGGAGGGTGGGTAGTTTGCCCCCGGTAATGCGTTGGGCAGACCGCACCACACTCTGGAGAGCCTTGCGGTTGCGGGCGGTGCAGTTGCCGTACCAGGCGGTAATACAGCCCGACAGGATGCAATTGTGCATCTGTAAAAGTTTGTGAGGGTTTTAGGTGCCAAGCCGAATTTCTTCAGCCTCCTGAGGTTGAAGAGGCTGTGTAGCGCCTTTTCTTCACCACACTGACCGTTTCAGATTGTCAGTGATGTGTACGCCAAGGAACTTGAAGCTTTCCACATTCTCCACTGCGGTCCCGTCGATGTAGATAGGGGGGTGCACCCTCTGCTGTTTCCTGAAGTCCACGATCATCTCCTTTGTTTTGTTGATGTTGAGTGAGAGGTTATTTTCCTGGCACCAGACTCCAGGAGCCCTCACCTACTCCCTGTAGGCGGTCTCGTCACTGTTGGTAATTAAGCCTACTACTGTTGTGTCGTCTGCAAACTTGATGATTGAGTTGGAGGCGTGCTTGGCCACGCAGTCATGGGTGAACAGGGAGTACAGGAGTGGGCTGAGCACGCACCCTTATGGGGTCCCAGTGTTGAGGATCAGCGAAGTGGAGGTGTTGTTTCTTACTGTTTGTCAAGTTGGCCGGATGTCCTTTTTGGTGTTGGACCATTCTTGATTCACACGGGAAACTATTGAGCGTGAAAAACCCAGCAGCTTTGTAGTTCTTGACACAGTCAAACAGGTGCGCCTGGCACCTACTACCATACCCCGAACAAAGGCACATAAATATTTTGTCTTCCCAATTCACCCTCTTGATGGCACACATACACAATCAATGTCTCAATTGTCTCAAGGCTTAAAAATCCTTCTTTAGCCTGTCTCATCTACACTCGGATTTAACAGGTGACTTCAATCTTTGCAGAGAATTAAATCAAACGTAATTACAGCATCTAAAATTCCACGTGATGAGATGGAGGGTCTTTTTACACCGGAAACGCCAGTCGTCTGCGATTAACCACATGTCTTCTTCCCCCTCCACCACATTGACCTCATTCTAGCGCTGAAATATTTACACAGATCCGTGCAGAACTCACACATCGAATGTGACAAACCACCTCCCACTACCCTCTGGGCTCCCCCCTGCACCGCACTCCCCTCTTATGAAATACCTCAATATTGAAGGAAAATATTTACTTGAAATTGGCATGGTATTACTGGGTTGACACCCATATTCAAGTTTACCTCTCATTCTCACATTTCACCTCTCTCTTTACATTTCACACTGTTGCGTCGACACCTGCCTCTCATCAATGTTGTTGTGGACTGTCTCTGCTTATAGAGGATGATGTCTCTTTAGGAGGGATCATTCATCTGTGTGGGTGAGCCTTGTTTTCCTGCAACTGCCACTACTAAACCATCTATAAAAGACCTGTGGTTGTTTATTCTACTGTATGTTAGTTATTCTAAAGTAAAGTGTCGCGAATGACGAAGTGATAAAAAAAAAAAGACTATAAATTTAACCTTGATATACTGTATTGAAAGTTTACTTCTAATTGTTGTATTTTAAGTAGGTATTTTCTCCTCTCTCTTCCAATCCTAGTTATGTAAAAACGGTTATTTCTTATTTGTATTTGTATTTATTATGGATCCATCAAAATGCAATTTTAAAGACATTACAATACATTCAGAACAGATTTCACATTAAGAGTGTATTTATTTATTTATTACATTATTTACATTAAGCCCTCAGGCCTCTACTCTACTACCACATATCTACAACACAAAATCCATGTGTACGTCTGTGTATAGTGCGGATGTTATCGTGTGTTTATATGCATGTGTCTGTAACTATGTTTGTGTTGCTTCACAGTCCCCGCTGTTCCATAAGGTGTATTTTTATCTGTTTTTTTTAAATCTAATTTTACTGCTTGCGTCAGTTACTTGATGTGGAATAGAGTTCCATGTAGTCATGGCTCTGTGTAGTGCTGTGCGCCTCCCACAGTCTGCTCTGGACTTAGAGACTGTGAAGAGACCTCTGGTGGCATGTATTTTTTGTTTTTTTATTTTATTTTATTAGGATCCCCATTAGCTGTTGCAAAAGCAGCAGCTACACTTCCTGGGGTCCACAAAAAACATGAAACGTTACATAATACAGAACATTAATAGACAAGAACAGAACTACATACATTTAAAAAAAAAAGGTACACATAGCCTACATATCAATACATACACACAAACTATCTAGGTGAAATAGGGTAGAGGCGTTGTGCCGTGAGGTGTTGCTTTATCTGTTTTTTAAAAACCAGGTCTGCTGTTTATTTGAGCAATATGAGATGGAACGGAGTTCCATGCAATAATGGCTCTATGTAATACTGTACGCTTTCTTGAACTTGTTCTGAATTTGGGGACTGTGAAAAGACCCCTGGTGGCATGTCTGGTGTGGTAAGTGTGGGTGTCAGAGCTGTGTGTAAGTTGACTATGCAAACAATTTGGGATTTTCAACACATGAATGTTTTTTATAAAAAGAAGAAGAAGTGATGCATTCAATCTTCTTATTATCAATTTCTTTCAACCAATCATCAGTCATTTGTGTCAGTGCAGTACATGTTGAGTGCCCTTCCCTATAAGCATGTTGAAAGTCTGTTGTTAATTTATTTACAGAGAAATAGCATTGTATTTGGTCAGACACAATTTCTTCCAACAGTTTGCTAAGAGCTGGCAGCAAGCTTAAAGGTCTGCTGTTGGAACCAGTAAAGGTCGCTTTACCGTTCTTGGGTAGCGGAATTATTTTGGCTTTCCCTCCAGGTCTGAGGACAAACACTTTCCTCTAGGCTCAGATTAAAGTTATGACAGATAGTAGTGGCTATAGGGTCAGCTACCATCCTCAGTAGCTTTCCATCTTAGTTGTCAATGCCAGGAGGTTTGTCATTATTGATTGATAACAATATTTTTTCCACCTCTCCCACACTAACTTTACACAATTCAATCTTGCAATGCTTTTCTTTCATTATTTGTTTTTTTTATGCATGAGTACGATGGCTCATTGTTCATTGTTGCATTTCCTGACTAAGTTTGCCCACTTTGCCAATGAAGTAATAATTAAAATAACTGGCAACATCAAATGGTTTGTGATGAATAAGCCATCTGATTCGATGAAGGATGGAGTTGAATTTGTCTTTCTACCCATCATTTCATTTAAAGTACTCCAAAGTTTTTTTTTCCATCATTCTTTATATCATTGATCTTGGCTTCATAATAAAGTTTCTTCTTCTTTTTGTTGAGTTTAGTCACATAATTTCTCAATTTGCAGTAAGTCAGCCAGTCAGATGTGCAGCCAGACTTATTAGCCACTCCTTTTGCCCCATCTCTTTCAACCAGACAGTTTTTCAATTCCTCATCAATCCATGGGGCCTTAACAATTCTAACAGTCAGTTTCCTAACAGGTGCATGTTTATCAATAATTGGAAGAAGCAATTTCATAAATTCATCAAGTGCAGCGTCTGGATGCTCCTTATTAATCACATCAGACCAACAAATATTTTTTACATCATCCACATAAGAGTCACAGCAAAATCATTTGAATGATCTCTTATACACTATTTTAGGCCCAGCTTTTGGAACTTTGTCTTTCCTGGATATAGCCACTATACTGTGATCACTGCATCCAATGGGTACGGATACAGCTTTAGAACAACGTTCATCAGTATTAGTAAAAATGTGATCGATACATGTGGATGATCTTGTTCCTGTAGTGTTTGTAAACACCCTGGTAGGTTGATTAATAACCTGAACCAGATTACAGGCACTGGTTACAGTAAGAAGCTTCCTCTTGAGAGGACAGCTTGATGAAAACCAGTCAATATTCAGGTCCCCAAGAAAGTAGACCTCTCTGTTTACATCACATACACTATCAAGCATTTCACACATATTATTTAAATACTGACTGTCCGCACTTTGTGGCCTATAGCACCACCCCAAAAGAAAAGGCTTTAGACGTGGCAAGTGAACCTGCAACCACAACACTTCAATAACACTTGACATAAGATATTCTCTAAGCATTACAGGGATATGGCTCTGAATATATACAGCAACACCTCCCCCATTTCTGTCTCTTCTATAGATGTTATATTCTTGTATTGCTACTGCTGTATCATCAAATGAATTATCTAAGTGAGTCTCAGAAATGGCTAATATATTAATGTTATCTGATGTTAGCAAATTATTGATTTCATGAACCTTATTTCTAAGGCTGCATATATTAATATGGACTATTTTCAGCCCTTTCCTGGGTAGCTTATCAGAGATAGACATAATACTAGAAAGAGCAAACAAAGCAAGAGAAAAATATATACATTCAGCAGTCCATTATTCAATTAGTGTGTGTGTGTGGGCTACGGGGTTGAAGCTACGAACCCATAGGCTTGGCTCTCTCATCCCTTCTAGGCTTCTGGGAGGGAGGGTGGACAATGAGCCCGTCATAGCAGATGTAAGCAATGTCCCCACGCGCTCTGGCAGCTTTCACGGCTTGGATCAGTTCTTTCCTCTTCTGGTGCACAGCTTCAGGATAGTCCCTGTTGAGGAAGATATACGTTCCTCTCAAGTTCTTGGCTCTTTCCAGAACAGCTACCTTGTCCTTGAACCTCAGGAACTTGACCACTATCGGGCCTGGGCCTGTCACCTGGGCCAGTGGTGGGTTTTCCAGTCCTGTGGGCGCTCTCCACCTCAATCTTCCTGTGGTCCATCTTCAATTTCTCAGAGATCGTTTCCCTCACTTTGTCCTCAGACGACGTCCAGGTCTCATGTGGAGATTCTGCAATTCCGTCCACGACCATGTTGTTACGCCTTGATTGTCCCTCGAGATTTATCTGTCATTGTTATCATGGAGTCACAGTAGGAGTAGGAGAGATGTCCTCTCTCAATGACTTACAGATTGCTGTAATCTTGCCGTTCTCCTGTTTCAACTCATCGAGCTGACCCTGGGAGAACTGCAAACTGTTCTTCAGGTCCTGGACCTCTCTGGTCAAACTGTTCTTCAGGTCCTGGACCTCTCTGGTCAAACTGTTCTTCAGGTCCTGGACCTCTCTGGTCAAACTGTTCTTCAGGTCCTGGACCTCTCTGGTCAGGTCGTCCATTCTTTTATTAGTCGAATCCTACTCCTACTCTATACCGTCTGACTCCTACTGGCTAATATTGACTCCTACTGACTCCTACTGACTCCTACTGACTCCTACTGGCTAATATTGACTCCTACTGACTCCTACTGACTCCTACTGACTCCTACTGACTCCTACTAGCTAATATTGACTCCTACTGACTCCTACTCTACACCCACTGAACCCTACTGACTACTTTTCTACACCCACCGACTCCTACTTCTCTTACTCGACACCCACTGATTCCTACTGATGCCTACTCTACACCCGCTGACTCCTACCGACTCCTACCGACTCCTACTGACTCCTACTGACTCCCACTGACTCCTACTGACTCCTACTGACTCCCATTGACTCCCATTGACTCCTACTGACTCCTACTGACTCCTACTCTACACCCGCTGACTCCTACCGACTCCTACCGACTCCTACTGACTCCTACTGACTCCTACTGACTCCTACTGACTCCCATTGACTCCCATTGACTCCTACTGACTCCTACTGACTCCTACTGACTCCTACTCTACACCCGCTGACTCCTACCGACTCCTACCGACTCCTACCGACTCCTACTGACTCCTACTGACTCCTACCGACTCCTACCGACTCCTACCGACTCCTACTGACTCCTACTGACTCCTACTGACTCCTACTGACTCCCATTGACTCCTACTGACTCCTACTGATTCCTACTGACTCCTACTCTGTACCCATTGACTCCTACTGACTCTTACTGACTCCTACTGACTCCTACTGACTCCTACACTGTACCCATTGACTCCTACTGACTCCTACTCTGTACCCATTGACTCCTTTACACCTACATGTTGTCTATCTTCAAACCTGCTATTAATAGACAATACACATTAAGCTTTTATTGTTATTGTGTGTGTTGTCGTGTGTGTTGTTTTTTTGTGTGTTGTGTTATTGTGTGTTGTGTTATTGTGTGAATGTGTTGTGTATTTTGTGTTGTGTATTGTGTGTTGTGTTATTGTGTGTTGTGTTATTGTGTGAATGTGTTGTGTGTTTTGTGTTGTGTATTGTGTGTTGTGTTATTGTGCGTTGTGTTATTGTGTGAATGTGTTGTGTGAATGTGTTGTGTATTGTGTGTTGTGTTATTGTGTGAATGTGTTGTGTGTTTTGTGTTGTGTATTGTGTGTTGTGTATTGTGTGTTGTGTTATTGTGTGAATGTGTTGTGTGTTTTGTGTTGTGTATTGTGTGTTGTGTTATTGTGTGTTGTGTTGTGTGTTTTGTGTTGTGTATTGTGTGTTGTGTTATTGTGTGTTGTGTATTGTGTGTTGTGTATTGTGTGTTGTGTTATTGTGTGAATGTGTTGTGTGTTTTGTGTTGTGTATTGTGTGTTGTGTTATTGTGTGTTGTGTTATTGTGTTTTGTGTTGTGTATTGTGTGTTGTGTTATTGTGCGTTGTGTTGTTGTGTGAATGTGTTGTGTGTTTTGTGTTGTGTATTGTGTGTTGTGTATTGTGTGTTGTGTTATTGTGTGAATGTGTTGTGTGTTTTGTGTTGTGTATTGTGTGTTGTGTATTGTGTGTTGTGTTATTGTGTTTTGTGTTGTGTATTGTATGTTGTGTTATTGTGTGTTGTGTTATTGTGTGAATGTGTTGTGTGTTTTGTGTTGTGTATTGTGTGTTGTGTTATTGTGTGTTGTGTATTGTGTGTTGTGTTATTGTGTGTTGTGTAATTGTGTTTTGTGTTGTGTATTGTGTGTTGTGTTATTGTGTTTTGTGTTGTGTGTTTTGTGTGTTGTGTATTGTGTGTTGTGTTATTGTGTGTTGTGTTATTGTGTGAATGTGTTGTGTGTTTTGTGTTGTGTATTGTGTGTTGTGTTATTGTGTGAATGTGTTGTGTGTTTTGTGTTGTGTATTGTGTGTTGTGTATTGTGTGAATGTGTTGTGTATTGTGTGTTGTGTTATTGTGTGAATGTGTTGTGTGTTGTGTTATTGTGTGAATGTGTTGTGTGTTTTGTGTTGTGTATTGTGTGTTGTGTATTGTGTTTTGTGTTGTGTATTGTGTGTTGTGTTATTGTGTGAATGTGTTGTGTGTTTTGTGTTGTGTATTGTGTGTTGTGTTATTGTGTGAATGTGTTGTGTATTGTGTGTTGTGTTATTGTGTATTGTGTGTTGTGTGTTGTGTGTTGTGTGTTGTGTTATTGTGTGTTGTGTATTGTGCGTTGTGTTATTGTGTGAATGTGTTGTGTATTGTGTGTTGTGTTGTTGTGTTAGGACTGTTGTTATGCGTTGGTGATGATTTATTCTGTTTAACATGGATGATCACCATCATCTTTATGAGTAATGGAACATTGATGATATTGATTAAGATGGCGTTACAATGTGGCGTGTACATGTTGCACTGTGACAAATAGACCTCGGAGGGTCTTCTAAAAGCTACAGACGCAGCTGAGGGGCCATTCTTTGTTTGACAACCATCCACAGATGGTCCCTCTGTGTTCAGATGACAAGTGAGTCTCACAAATAATCTCCCTACATCAGGTTTTTGCCAAAATATAAACGGCAAAAAAAAATAGTCTCATGCACACGTTCTAAACATATTAGGCTGTATTTTGTGGCATGTTTCAAAGGCAGCATGCGTGTGTGTGTGTGTGTGTGTGTGTGTGTGTGTGTGTGTGTGTGTGTGTGTGTGTGTGTGTGTGTGTGCGTGTGTGCGTGCGTGTGTGTGTGGTTACAGAGGAACAAGAGAAACAGGTTAAAGACATGACTGGGGGGGTTCAGCTCTGTCTCTCAGGGAGAAATGGTTGTAAATAACAAAGTTATCAAACAACATGTGATGTAGTCTTGCAGTTTGAGTTTTATTGATCTTTGTTGCCCTTCCCTGCAGTCAAATTACGTAGTGGCCTCATGGGTGGAATGTTATTAATATTTGTCACAATTTCATAATAAACAAACATTCTTAATTTTTTAACACTGAAAATCCGGTGTTTCTATGTCAAATGGTTTTGTTATATTTCAGTCTTCTATGATCCCCGTCATTCGCGTGAGGAAGAGACGGAGATATCGTGGACGCAGATCCGGGTGCCTTGTAAGGATCCGACGGCGAACGAGTAAACTGCCTCTCCCATCAATCCTATTAGCCAACGTTCAAGCTTTGGAGAATAAAATGGACGATTTAAGATTACGGTTATCCTACCAACGGGACATTAAAAACTGTAATATCTCATGGTCCTCTGTAGCTCAGCTGGTAGAGCACGGCGCTTGTAACGCCAAGGTAGTGGGTTCGATCCCCGGGACCACACGTACACAAAAAAATTTATGCACGCATGACTGTAAGTCGCTTTGGATAAAAGCGTCTGCTAAATGGCATTATATATATTATATATATGTTTCACGGAGTCGTGGCTGAACGACGACATGGATAACATACAGCTAGCGGGCTATACGCTACATCGGCAGGACAGAACGGCAGACTCGGGTAAGACGAGGGGTGGCGGTCTCTGTATATTTGTAAACAACAGCTGGTGCACAAAATCAAATACTAAAGAAGTCTCAAGGTTTTGCTCGCCTGAGGTAGAGTATCTTATGATAAGCTGTAGACCACACTATTTACCAAGAGAGTTTTCATCTATATTTTTCATAGCTGTCTATTTACCACCACAAACCAATGCTGGCATTAAGATTGCACTGAATGAGTTGTACAAGGCCATTAATCAACAGGAAAACGCTCATCCAGATGCAGCGCTCCTAGTAGCAGGGGACTTTAATGCAGGGAAACTTAAATCCGTTCTACCTCATTTCTACCAGCATGTTAAATGTGCAACCAGAGGGGAAAAAACTCTAGACCACCTTTACTCCACACACAGAGACGCATACAAAGCTCTCCCTCGCCCTCCATTTGGCAAATCTGACCATAACTCTATCCTCCTGATTCCTGCTTATAAGCAAAAACTGAAGCAGGAAGCACCAGTGATTCGGCTAATAAAAAAGTGGTCAGATGACGCAGATGCTAAGCTACAGGACTGTTTTGCTAGCACAGACTGGAACATGTTCCGGGATTCTTCAGACAGCATTGAGGAGTACACCACATCAGTCACTGGCTTCATCAATAAGTGCATCGATGATGTCGTCCCCACAGTGACCGTACGTGCATACCCCAACCAGAAGCCATGGATTACAGGAAACATCCGCACTGAGCTAAAGGGTAGAGCTGCCGCTTTCAAGGAACGGGACTCTAACCCGGACGCAGTGGCGGCTCCTGAAAAAATTCTCAGGAGGGGCAATTTTTCTGATGATTTAGGTGACCTACACACATTTAAAAAAAAAGATATGTCCAGCAACAACATGAAGACAGGGGCAGCATATAGGTCAATACCAGAAGCATTTATTGACTGATCTCAAAAGTGTTGGCTTACCAGGGTTGGTGGAGCCCTCAGTTTCATCTTTGCCTCGCAAAGCTAACTCAAACACTCTGCAAAACTTCACACACTGGATTAGCCGGCTGAGGATGTGGCGGTTCTTGCTAATGTCGTAGTAAATATATTTGTTATAGTGAATATGGAATATGATATGTTGAGTAAAATGTTGTGCT
Organism: Coregonus ussuriensis; assembly: GCA_031479575.1. Classification (NCBI taxonomy): domain Eukaryota; kingdom Metazoa; phylum Chordata; class Actinopteri; order Salmoniformes; family Salmonidae; genus Coregonus; species Coregonus ussuriensis. The sequence goes on from CM062490.1 coordinate 48,991,635, forward strand.
AAGATCTATTTAGGTCAGGAGCTGGTTATAAGTTCTGTTCCTATCCAATAACAATGGACAAAAGGGTCCTATCTTGTCAGCCTTGTCAGCAGGTGGCCAAGGACAACACCCACGCCATAGGCCTCTCAGTTCTTCCAACTCACGAGTTCTTGCTCTGAGGACACACACACACACAAACACACACACACACACATCATCACTGTTAAACACACACACACACACACACACACATCATCACTGTTAAACACACACACACACACACACACACACACAAAAATCCCCTCTCTTAGGCTGAACATTTGAAGACAGAGAACCCGACTCAGAGCCAATGCAACAGTGACAGTAGCCTGGAGGTGACCTCGCCCAACTCATCAGGACCAATCAGAAGATCAGAACTACTAGATTGAACCTACTTCATTTATTGCATAAAATGTCTGCACACAATGTTTCGGGGCTCTCTTCAGATAATAATAATAATAATAATAATATGCCATTTAGCAGACGCTTTTTATCCAAAGCGACTTACAGTCATGCGTGCATACATTTTTGTGTATGGGTGGTCCCGGGGATCGAACCCACTACCTTGGCGTTACAAGCACCATGCTCTACCAGCTGAGCTACAGAAAGTGGATACTCATGGATGCGCATTGCAATTGTAAAATGTCAACACAATTGGAGACACCACGTCATTTTTGGAGACATGTTATTGACAGTAAACTATTGTAGATGCGACTGCTAACTAAATAAAACATTTTAGCTGGCTAGCTAATCATCTTAGCTAAATGTGGGGCAAACAATTCAGTTATTTACCGTTAATTTGAGGGATTGGGGTGAAAGAAATCGAGTTACATAGTGATACTTTACGATATACTGTATTGACAATATCGCAATATTTTAGCGCTAGTTGGCTGTACCTGCACCAAAACACCATTATTGTTCCTTCATAGCTTGTTCTCAATCTTTTCACATTGGGAGCCAATTAGTTTTCAGCACTTTTATTTCCATGACTGATCAAAACTCGTTCTCATGGCTTTCTGATCCCTCTGCAACAGACATATGGTGCGCAATAAAATCACAGTATCGAATCGCAATACGTATAGAATCATGAGACTCGCAATGCTGATGCATATATCTTATCGTGAGGTTCCTGGCAATTCCCAGGCCAAGTTCATTTGCCACAACAAATCTCTTCGCTAGCAAACGCGATGTCTTCTCCAAAACGACAATGTGTCTCCAGCAATGTTTACTTTTTTGACGTTCTATGGCATCTCCACTTTCCAAGCATATATGACCACATGTAATATTTTGGTAAGTGATGCAAATAGTGAACTATGTAGGGCCAGGATGTAAAATATATGTAGCTGCAGCAATTTCTCTTATCTGATATGGTAAGTAATGGGGCTTAATTTATAGCTCCCTAAGAGTTTGACGAACGGGTCCGTGAACGCGATTCCAGATATATTTACCTCTGAATAAACTGCCTTTATTACACCATATCCACATCCAGTAAACTTGTGATTATCAACACTAACCTCATCGTTGTGGCGGCGGACAGCTAGCCTGTATCCCTCGTCATCCAGTTGAGTGAGTGGCAATGTCTTTTTTCGTTCGTACCAATTTTTGGAAAATCCTCGGGTGTAGGACTTTCCGCCTTTAGTAGAAACCTGTTGAATTATTAAATTTGGTCTGGGAGGTCCTAATTGTTTCGTTGCCAATTTATCTTAATTTGTTCGCCGACAAAAAGGAACTTCTTTCAAAGACACAATCGAGTTGGACTGAAGCCTAGCCATTTTGATAGTAGTAGTGAATTGATTGAGGCTGCTACCTGGTCTTTTCTTAGTTACGTTCATTCGTGGTTACGTTATGTATGACGAAAGCGCGTAAGTGCAAGCCCACAGACACCCATAGAGAATGTATTGAAAGCTTTGAAATGTGAAAAAAATAGATTTTACATGACAGGCTATGAGAGACTTCTGGGCGATTTTCAACCTGACTGAAATCGCCCAAAAAACGGGCGGGGCCATTTGAAGCACGACTTTAGCCTGATTTGACATTTAGTGGCTGTCAGATCAGACGTGAACACTGATAACTGCTGTTGCCGTGATATAATTTTTTATAAATTTATTTTAAAAAATTATAATTTTTTTTTTTTTTTTTTTTTTTTATAATTGATTAGAAAAAAAATCCCTTCCTTTTCCCGTTTGGCAGTGCGTCGCCCATATCGCCCTATTGAACAAGCCGTCCCTGCCCGGACGCTTATAAGAAATCCCGCTATGACCTCCGACGAACAATCAAACAGGCAAAGAGTCAATACAGGTCTAAGATTGAATCATACTACACTGGCTCTGACGCTCGTCGGATGTGGCAGGGCTTGAAAACTATTACAGACTACAAAGGGAAGCACAGCCGCGAGCTGCCCAGTGACACAAGCCTACCAGACGAGCTAAACCACTTCTATGCTCGCTTCGAGGTAAGCAACACTGAAGCATGCATGAGAGCACCAGCTGTTCCGGACGACTATGTGATCACGCTCTCCGTAGCCGATGTGAGTAAGACTTTTAAGCAGGTCAACATTCACAAGGCCGCAGGGCCAGACGGATTACCAGGACGTGTACTCCGAGCATGTGCTGACCAACTGGCAAGTGTCTTCACTGACATTTTCAACATGTCCCTGACTGAGTCTGTAATACCAACATGTTTCAAGCAGACCACCATAGTCCCCGTGCCCAAGAACTCTAAGATAACCTGCCTAAATGACTACCGACCCGTAGCACTGACGTCTGTAGCCATGAAGTGCTTTGAAAGACTGGTCATGGCTCACATCAACAGCATAATCCCAGAAACCCTAGACCCACTCCAATTTGCATACCGCCCCAACAGATCCACAGATGATGCAATCTCTATCGCACTCCACACTGCCCTTTCCCACCTGGACAAGAGGAACACCTACGTGAGAATGCTATTCATTGACTACAGCTCAGCATTCAACACCATAGTGCCCTCAAAGCTCATCACTAAGCTAAGGATCCTGGGACTAAACACCTCCCTCTGCAACTGGATCCTGGACTTCCTGACGGGCCGCCCCCAGGTGGTAAGGGTAGGTAACAACACATCTGCCACACTGATCCTCAACACGGGGGCCCCTCAGGGGTGCGTGCTCAGTCCCCTCCTGTACTCTCTGTTCACCCATGACTGCATGGCCAGGCACGACTCCAACACCATCATTAAGTTTGCCGACGACACAACAGTGGTAGGCCTGATCACCGACAACGATGAGACAGCCTATAGGGAGGAGGTCAGAGATCTGGCCGTGTGGTGCCAGGACAACAACCTCTCCCTCAACGTGACCAAGACAAAGGAGATGATTGTGGACTACAGGAAAAAAAGAGGACTGAGCACGCCCCCATTCTCATCGACGGGGCTGTAGTGGAACAGGTTGAGAGCTTCAAGTTCCTTGGTGTCCACATCACCAACGAACTATCATGGTCCAAACACACCAAGACAGTCGTAAAGAGGGCACGACAAAGCCTATTCCCCCTCAGGAGACTAAAAAGATTTGGCATGGGTCCTCAGATCCTCAAAAAATTCTACAGCTGCACCATCGAGAGCATCCTGACTGGTTGCATCACCGCCTGGTATGGCAACTGCTTGGCCTCTGACCGCAAGGCACTACAGAGGGTAGTGCGTACGGCCCAGTATATCACTGGGGCAAAGCTCCCTTCCATCCAGGACCTCTATACCAGGCGGTGTCAGAGGAAGGCCCTCAAAATTGTCAAAGACTCCAGTCACCCTAGTCATAGACTGTTCTCTCTGCTACCGCACGGCAAGCGGTACCGGAGTGCCAAGTCTAGGTCCAAAAGACTTCTCAACAGCTTCTACCCCCAAGCCATAAGACTCCTGAACAGCTAATCATGGCTACCCGGACTATTTGCACTGCCCCCCCACCCCATCCTTTTTACGCTGCTGCTACTCTGTTAAGTATTTATGCATAGTCACTTTAACTCTACCCACATGTACATATTACCTCAACTACCTCAACTAGCCGGTGCCCCCGCACATTGACTATGCAACGGTACCCCCCTGTATATATAGCCTCCCTACTGTCACTTTATTTTACTGTATATATAGCCTCCCTACTGTCACTTTATTTTTTACTTCTGCTCTTTTTTTCTCAACACTTTTTTGTTGTTGTTTTATTCTTACTTTTTTGTTTAAAATAAATGCACTGTTGGTTAAGGGCTGTAAGTAAGCATTTCACTGTAATGTCTGCACCTGTTGTATTCGGCGCATGTGACCAATAAAATTTGATTTGATTTGATTTGATTTGATTTGATATATAAAGTGTAATATTGGGATGCGAACTCAAAATGTCATACATTACAACTCTATATCTGACGTGGTACAGGTGTCTTCTTCTTTTTTAAGCCCTTAACCATGTGTCTTTTGTTTCAAAGTAGATTTGTTCAAGACTACCAAGAAACACTCTGATTTAGACCACTGCAGAAAAAGGTTTTAATGTAACTTTAATCTCATCCAGAGCTCAGCTTGTTAACAGTAACAAATGGGATCATGATACATCAACTGCCTACACTGAAACCTGCAATGTACACTGTATTTCAACCTCAGAATCAAACCTGCAATATCTGATGTAGATGTACACTGTATTTCAACCTCAGAATCAAACCTGCAATATCTGATGTAGATGTACACTGTATTTCAACCTCAGAATCAAACCTGCAATATCTGATGTAGATGTACACAGTGGTTAAATTGGGATTTGGGAGGTGGGGGGGGGGGGGGGGGGGGGGGGTCCTAGATTGGGGGGTACGCCCGGTTGGGTTGGGGGTTGCAGGGGTGATACAATATACTACCCTAAAAAATATAATGCAAGAGAAAAGCACATTATCATAGCATACAACTTACAACTCAGAAATGAGTCCAATAACATATTGGTCCATATTATCATAGCATACGACAGGCTGCGGAGGGTGTGAGAAAGTCAGTTCCGGTGGCTTTTTAAAGGACATTCTACTCTATTTTAAAATGTATTCAAATAAAATGACACTGACAGTTAAAATGTAATTTCCCCCTTCAGAAATGAGTCCAATAACATATTGGTCCATATTATCAGGCAGGTGGGCTATTTAGCAATAAGCATCATCACCTAATGTAGCATAGTGGGGCTCATTTTAAAGGAATGAGGAGGTGTGGACGAGGTTTCGATCTTGTCTCATCGCTGTAACTCTCCAACGGGCTCGGGAGAGGCGAAGGTGGAGTCATGCGTCCTCCGAAACATGACCCGCCTAACCGCGCTCCTTAACACCCGTCAGCTATAGGGTATAGGGAAACAGATGTGGAGAGAGACAGCGTATATGGAAACAGATGTGGAGAGAGACAGCGTATATGGAAACAGATGTGGAGAGAGACAGCGTATAGGGAAACAGATATGTATATGTATATGTATGTATATGTGTATATATGTATATATATATATATATATATATATATATATATATATATATATATATATATATATATATATATATATATAAACATGGGGGATTGGAAGTGATGCAGACAATTACATTGATGGAAGTTACAATCTATCTGCAATATTAAGCTGATCTACCCCCCCCCCCCACCCCAAAAAAAAATAAAAAAAATAAATGTGGTGAGAGACAGCATATATGGAAACAGTTGTAAAAACACGCTCCAAAGCCCTGCCCTGGTAACAGACACATCTCAACATCAACCGTTCAGAGGAGACTGTGTGAATCAGGCCTTCATGGTCGAATTGCTGCAAAGAAACCACTACTAAAGGACACCAATAAGAAGAAGAGACTTGCTTGGGCCAAGAAACACGAGCAATGGACATTAGACCGGTGGAAATGTGTTCTTTAGTCTGGAGTCCAAATTTGAGATTTTTGGTGTCTTTGTGAGATGTGGTGTGGGTGAAAGGATGATCTCCGCATGTGTATTTCCCACCGTAAAGCATGGAGGAGGAGGTGTTATGGTGTGGGTGAACGGATGAAGTGGAGGGAATGATCATTCCATGAAGGTTGAGAATTTAGCATCATTTCTCTATTTAGATTGTTTTGACACATCTACTGGCTATTGCAAGGGACCACAAGATCTGATTAACCGTTTTCATTGAGAATATATTGAGAAGATTGTAAGAATCATCCGTAAGTGAAAACGTTGCTCACACATAACACTCCTGTTGGGCAGAAATACAGACTCAGTGTATTAAAATCCATCAATGATGCGCTGTGGACGATCAGGCAGTTTGGCATAGGGTAGAATCCATCCTACAGCCTTGTCATATTGTCGCTGTATCTCTTTTTTATTTTTAAGATTAGGAATTCCGACTGCTTTAAAAAATAAAATAAAAATAACTATCATTGATGAAATGATGAAAGGAAGACTAGAGGAACATCCGTCTTTAATCACGTGCCCTGGCCGTCTGTGTTGTGTTTTGATGAGCTGCTCTGGTCTAGGTTGCATGCTTTCATGTCACAGCTCTGTAACCAGACCACTGCTCTAGTCAGTCAGTTTGGGACACCGCTGTTTTTAACAGTGTCTCACATTTTTTTGGGCCTCAATCCACATTTTCAAACTTTTGCCAGAACAGCTAGAAGTTTTCCAAAGTGTTTTCCAAAGTCATCTTTTCTCAGAAAGAACAGGGACATTGGTTAACCTTCAGGTCGGAAGTGGATTCTTTTTTTTTTTAGGACATTAGAGTCTTGAGTTTTAGGAGTGGGACTGGACAGTTGGACAAGCCAGGGAGCAATAAGGACCTGGTGTCCATTCCAGACACTATCACACTATAAAATCAAAAGGGGCTAACCCGGGACATCAGAGTCTATGCACCAATCACAGGACTTTATCATGGACTGACCACCAATCACAGGCCTGTAACACAGGTTGACCCCATAATATGGCACCAATCAGAGGTGTTTAACACGGACTGACCCTGGTCTATGCACCAATCAGAAGCTTTTAACACGGACTGACAATGGTGTACGCACCAATCAGAAGCTTTTAACTCGGGCTGACCCTGGTCTATGCACCAATCAGAAGTTGTTTAACAGGCTGACCCTGGTCTACGCACCAATCAGAAGCGTTTAACACGGGCTGACCCTGGTCTACGCACCAATCAGAAGTGTTTAACAGGCTGACCCTGGTCTATGCACCAATCAAAAGCGTTTAACACGGGCTGACCCTGGTCTATGCACCAATCAAAAGCGTTTAACACGGGCTGACCCTGGTGTCTACTCAGCTTCTGCCCCAGACAACACTTACAGTTCAGTCTGTGAGTCTGTCTTATCCGCTGCCAAAAAATCAAGTGAAGCATTCAACAATTAGTGTCTGGATTCCCCCCAGGACACAGATCGGTAATAGAGCTTCAATTTCCACCCCATCGCCACTCCAACCGTCGCTCTCCGGCTGTGAAGGATAAACCATCTTGCAAAGATTAGGTTTTATAATCATGTAACATAATGAGACCTGGGCCGGCGCTTGACAAATCTGGATCCTCCGTCTGTACGGACTTCTCTCTCACTTTGTTCCTGAGAAATGTTAACGGCTTGGTCTTGTCTTTGTCTCATGTCTTTCATGGGAGGAATGCCATTTGTACAGTATATCTGTGAAACTATCATGATGCAATCAACTTCTGAGAAGTGGAACAAAGTTCAACTCTGAGTACCAGAGAAACACACAGTGGAACACAGTTCAATTCTGAGTACCAGAGAAACACACCGTGGAACACAGTTCAACTCTGAGCACCAGAGAAACACACCGTGGAACACAGTTAAACTCTGAGAACCAGAGAAACACACCGTGGAACACAGTTCAACTCTGAGAACCAGAGAAACACACCGTGGAATACAGTTCAACGCTGAGTACCAGAGAAACACACCGTGGAACACAGTTAAACTCTGAGAACCAGAGAAACACACCGTGGAACACAGTTCAACTCTGAGCACCAGAGAAACACACCGTGGAACACAGTTAAACTCTGAGAACCAGAGAACCACACCGTGGAACACAGTTCAACTCTGAGTACCAGAGAAACACACCGTGGAACACAGTTCAACTCTGAGTACCAGAGAAACACACCGTGGAACACAGTTCAACTCTGAGCACCACTCTTGAACATAACTTTGACACACGTTTCTTAAACTCAGACTGCACCAGGTCAGCAGATTTTTTTTTCTCTCCAATAGCTGTAATGTGTGTCACCAGTTGGTGCAGGTTATGCTGTGTGAAAATATTGCCAGAGGGGTTTTCAATCTTCAGTTAATAAATTGGACATTCATTCAACATGCATACATAATGGAACCTCTAAAATGTGCGTTGTTAGCACAACAGTACTTTACTTTCACATGCTGCTGTCAAAAGGGTGTGACAATAGGTTTCCATGCTGGGATAACATCCCGTGTTACATTTCCAGGTCATCAGGGCTGAGGGAGGACAGAGAGAGAGAGAGAGAGGTCCCACTGGGCAAAACTGGTTCAATCAACGTTGTTTCCACGTCATTTCAACAACAAAAAAAGTCAATGTGATGACGATGAATCAACGTGGAACACTGATTGGAGACGAAAATAAGGAAGGAATGTTCTACTTTTAACTTTAAATCCAATGACATGGTGATATTTGTGGTTTGATTTCACTTTGAATTCATGTTAGTTGACAACTCAATCAAATGTAAATCAAAACTAGATGTTGAACTGACGTCTGTTCCCAGTGGGGTAAGAGAGATAACAGACGTGTAAATGTTATATGATATGTATGTTCTTCTCAGCGTTATGACATCAACAGCAGCCATGGGCTGATCATTTCCCTGCACTTAACTTCTCAATGGGGGCGGGGGGGTGAAGAGACAAACCGTCACCACTCTCACAATCTTATCAGTCATTGCTTCCTGATTGGACCAGGCATTAAACAAACACACGTCTGTCGGCCAATCAGACGAGTGCTAGGGTTAGTTACCGTTGTTACCCATCAGGGTAGGAAGTGAAAAGACAAAACAAGGGCTGGGAGTGACGAGATGGAATCTCCATCTTCTCTTGCCATGTTTCCTCTACCCTTTCCCTCTTATACAATCCTTTATCCATCCATCCATCCATCCATCCATCCATCCATCCATCCATCCATCCATCCATCCATCAGTTCCACCTCCTTCTGACTTTCTGGTCGGACGGCCGTCACTGATCGTATTGTTCTTCTCACCTCTGAACCCGGTCCGGCCCTGTTGCTACGACAACCTTCCTGTCAAAAGGAAATCACTGGTGTGGTCAAACCGGGGAGCTCTGGCACGCCAAGCCAACATGTTAACCACTAGCCCAAGAGAAACCACAGACCAAGCTGTCACTGCATGCATGACATCGACAAGCCCACATGTTAACCATTAGCCCAAGAGAAACCACAGACCAAGCTGTCACTGCATGCATGGCATTGACAAAGTACATAACTGGAATTCTAGAGGTCCTCCAATGATAATACAGGTAAATGGATTGGAACATCTAAGAATAACACATTACATTTCACAACCTAAACATCTGGAATCAGGGGCGGACCGGGACCACAACCTAAACATCTGGAATCAGGGGCGGACCTGGACCACAACCTAAACATCTGGAATCAGGGGCGGACCGGGACCACAACCTAAACATCTGGAATCAGGGGCGGACCTGGACCACAACCTAAACATCTGGAATCAGGGGCGGACCTGGACCACAACCTAAACATCTGGAATCAGGGGCGGACCGGGACCACAACATCTGGTATCAGGGGCGGACCAGGACCACAACATCTGGAATCAGGGGCGGACCGGGACCACAACCTAAACATCTGGTATCAGGGGCGGACCAGGACCACAACCTAAACATCTGGAATCAGGGGCGGGACCGGGACCACAACATCTGGTATCAGGGGCGGACCAGGACCACAACCTAAACATCTGGAATCAGGGGCGGGACCGGGACCACAACATCTGGTATCAGGGGCGGGACCGGGACCACAACCTAAACATCTGGAATCAGGGGCGGGACCGGGACAACAACCTAAACATCTGGTATCAGGGGCGGACCAGGACCACAACCTAAACATCTGGAATCAGGGGCGGGACCGGGACAACAACCTAAACATCTGGAATCAGGGGCGGACCTGGACCACAACCTAAACATCTGGTATCAGGGGCGGACCGGGACCACAACATCTGGTATCAGGGGCGGACGAGGACCACAACATCTGGTATCAGGGGCGGACGAGGACCACAACCTAAACATCTGGAATCAGGGGTGGACCGGGACCACAACATCTGGTATCAGGGGCGGACGAGGACCACAACCTAAACATCTGGAATCAGGGGCGGGACCGGGACCACAACATCTGGTATCAGGGGCGGGACCGGGACCACAACCTAAACATCTGGTAACAGGGGCGGGACCGGGACCACAACATCTGGTATCAGGGGCGGGACCGGGACCACAACATCTGGAATCAGGGGCGGACCTGGACCACAACATCTGGTATCAGGGGCGGGACCGGGACCACAACATCTGGTATCAGGGGCGGACCTGGACCACAACCTAAACATCTGGAATCAGGGGCGGATCGGGACCACAACCTAAACATCTGGTATCAGGGGCGGACCGGGACCACAACCTAAACATCTGGTATCAGGGGCGGGACCGGGACCACAACATCTGGTATCAGGGGCGGACCGGGACCACAACATCTGGTATCAGGGGCGGGACCGGGACAACAACCTAAACATCTGGTATCAGGGGCGGACCGGGACCACAACCTAAACATCTGGTATCAGGGGCGGACCGGGACCACAACATCTGGTATCAGGGGCGGACCGGGACCACAACCTAAACATCTGGTATCAGGGGCGGACCGGGACCACAACCTAAACATCTGGTATCAGGGGCGGACCGGGACCACAACATCTGGTATCAGGGGCGGACCGGGACCACAACCTAAACATCTGGTATCAGGGGCGGACCGGGACCACAACCTAAACATCTGGTATCAGGGGCGGACCGGGACCACAACATCTGGTATCAGGGGCGGGACCGGGACCACAACCTAAACATCTGGTATCAGGGGCGGGACCGGGACCACAACATCTGGTATCAGGGGCGGGACCGGGACCACAACCTAAACATCTGGTATCAGGGGCGGACCGGGACTATTGGAGGATAAGGTCATATTTGCAGGTAGTGTTGCAGTACTGTACCTGCTATATTTATTTTACTATCGCTAGGAGACGATGGAGCATTGAGTTTTATCATCGTCACTGTAAGAGTTAATGAAGCATAAGATTGATTGATTAATTGATTAATTGATTAAATTGATGAATCCATTGTCAGCTTGTCCTCTGAATATTTGTCCACCTGATATTCAATAGACGACAAGATCATTATAAAAAAAGTAGGTCAAGTAGATCATTTGGAGAGAAACAATGATCAGTTCTGGTCATCACTGTATCAAATTCTATTGCAGAGGAAGATTTGCATTAGTAATTGGGATGCTTTAGCAACGCATCACACACACGTCGTATCATAACTGCTGTCTTGAAGCATCATGGGAATCATCAAACCTGCTGCCAGAATCAAATCAAATTTGATTTGTCACGTGCGCCGAATACAACAGGTGTAGACCTTACCGTGAAATGCTTACTTACGAGCCCTTACCCAACAATGCAGTTCAATAAATATTTACTACATATTTACTACATAAACTAAAGTAAAAAATTAAATAAAAAGTAACACAATAAAATAACAATTACGAGGCTATATACAGCGGGTACCGGTACCGAGTCAATGCGCGGGGGTACAGGTTAGTCGAGGTAATTTATACATGTAAGTGGGGGGTGGCAATTTGATTAATGAATATGGTTGAAGCAGCGGGTAGCGAGGGGAAGGAAGGTGCTCTTACTCAATGTGACTTATTGTCTGCATCCCAATTCTCTATATAGTGCACTACTTTAGAGCCCTGAACAGCCTCTGGTCAAAAGTAGTGCACTATATAGGGAATAGGGAGACATTTGGGACACAGACAATAAGTCACATAGAGTTGAGTAAGACATTGTGCTTTATTATGACAGCCACGTCTCCACTCCTTTTATTATGATAGCCAAGACTCCACTCCATGTCCCAGGTTGGGGTGATAACATGGGCTTTCACAGCAGAGCACATTCCTTCCCCCGTCCATCAGAAAGACAGAGGGCAAGCTGACCGCACCAGCTTTATCAACGCTATCACCCTGAACCGGCAGGCTCCAGGCTGAGCCGGCTGACTATCTTCTGGAGAACTGCATGTCCTTGCTGTGATTATGATTGTGCTTGGTGTGCCAGGTCAAGCACCCCTCCCTCCCTCCCTCCCTCCCGCCCGCCCGCCCGCCCGCCCGCCCGCCCGCCTGCCCGCCTGCCCGCCTGCCTGCCTGCCTGCAATAAAGGAAGAGCATCCCAATTGAATGTATGGGAATCAGAATGCTTGATATCACATGTGCACATGTAGCTGTTTGTCAACCCACTACTCTCACAAAAGATGGCTGTCTGATGCCAAGAACTTTGAAAGTTTATTCTAGTGCAGTCGCAAAAAACCATCAAGCGCTATGATGAAACTGGCTCTCATTAGGACCGCCACAGGAATGGAAGACCCAGAGTTACCTCTGCTGCAGAGGATACGTTCATTAGAGTTACCAGCCTCAGAAATTGCAGCCCAAATAAATGCTTCACAGAGTTCAAGTAACAGACACATCTCAACATCAACTGTTCAGAGGAGACTGTGTGAATCAGGCCTTCATGGTTGAATTGCTGCAAAGAAACCACTACTAAAGGACACCAATAAGAAGAAGAGACTAGCTTGGGCCAAGAAACACGAGCAATGGACATTAGACCGGTGGAAATTTGTCCAGATTTGATATTTTTGGTTCCAACCGCTGTGGCTTTGTGAGACGCGGTGTGGGTAAACGGATGATCTACCGTAAAGCATGGAGGAGGAGGCGTTATGGTGTGGGGGTGCTTTGCTGGTGACACTGTCTGTGATTTATTTAGAATTCAAGGCACACTTAACCAGCATGGCTACCACAGCATTCTGCAGTGATACGCCATCCCTCTGTAGCTCAATTGGTAGAGCATGGCGCTTGCATGGCGCTTGCATGGCGCTTGTAACGCCAGGGTAGTGGGTTCGATCCCCGGGACCACCCATACGTAAAAATGTATGCACACATGACTGTAAGTCACTTTGGATAAAAGTGTCTGCTAAATGGCATATTATTATTATTTTATTATTATCCCATCTGGTTTGGGCTTAGTGGGACTATCATTTGTTTTTCAACTCCAGGCTGTGTAAGGGCTATTTGACCAAGGAGGAGAGTGATGGAGTGCTGCATCAGATGACCAGGCCTACACAATCCCCCGACCTCAACCCAATTGAGATGGTTTGGGATGAGTCGGACCGCAGAGTGAAGGAAAAGCAGCCAACAAGTGCTCAGCATATGTGGGAACTCCTTCAAGACTGTTGGAAAAGCATTCTAGGTGAAGCTGGTTGAGAGAATGCCAAGAGTGTGCAAAGTTGTCATCAAGGCAAAGGGTGGCTATTTGAAGAATCTCAAATATAAAATATATTTTGATTTGTTTAACACTTTGTTGGTTACTACATGATTCCATATGTGTTATTTCATAGTTTTGATGTCTTCACTATTATTCTACAATGTAGAAAATAGTAAAAAAATAAATAAAGGAAAACCTTTGAATGAGTAGGTGTGTCCTAACTTTTGACTGGTACTGTATGTTATTAGAAGTGGAAAACGTTCTGAAGGTCGTCCCATGTAAATAGACTCACCACCACAAATATCAGGTTTTGTTGAAGTTTGGTAGTTAATGAGTTAATGTCTCTGATGAGGATAGAAAGAGGACGTTGTCATTCAGTCATTTATCAGGACGTTGTCATTTATCAGGACGTTGTCATTCATGAGGACGTTGCCATTCAGTCAATTATCAGGACGTTGTCATTCAGTCATTTACAAGGACGTTGTCATTCAGTCATTTACCAGGACGTTGTCATTCAGTCATTTACGAGGACGTTGTCATTCAGTCATTTACGAGGACGTTGTCATTCAGTCATTTACGAGGACGTTGTCATTCAGTCATTCACGAGGACGTTGTCATTCAGTCATTCACGAGGATGTTGTCATTCAGTCATTCATGAAGATGTTGTCATTCAGTCATTCATGAAGATGTTGTCATTCAGTCATTCATGAGGACGTTGTCATTCAGTCATTCATGAAGATGTTGTCATTCAGTCATTCATGAGGACGTTGTCATTCAGTCATTCATGAGGATGTTGTCATTCAGTCATTCATGAAGATGTTGTCATTCAGTCATTTATGAGGACGTTGTCATTCAGTCATTTACGAGGATGTTGTCATTCAGTCATTTAAAAGGACGTTGTCATTCAGTCATTTATGAGGACGTTGTCATTCAGTCATTTATGAGGACATTGTCATTCAGTCATTTATGAGGACGTTGTCATTCAGTCATTTACGAGGACGTTGTCATTCAGTCATTTATGAGGATGTTGTCATTCAGTCATTTTCTAATGAAATATCTAGTTTCATGGCATGATGTATTTGCTGGGCCAGCAGCCCAATTGCAGACTGATTCACTGTGAGTCTCACTTTGACATCATACAGTGCCTTCGGAAAGTATTCAGACCCCTTGACTTTTTCCACTTTGTTAGGTTACAGCCTTATTCTAAAATTGATTAAATTGTTTTTTCCCCCCTCTTCAGTCTACACACAATACCCCATAATGACTAAAGCAAAAACAGGTTTTTCAAATTTTGGGCTAATTTATGAAAAGGAAATAAAAAGAAATATCACATTTTACATAAGTATTCAGACCCTTTACTCAGTACTTTGTTGAAGCACCTTTGGCAGCGATTACAGCCTCGAGTCTTCTTGGGTATGACGCTACAAGCGTGGCACACCTGTATTTGGGAGTTTCTCCCATTCTTCTCTGCAGATCCTCTCAAGCTCTGTCAGGTTGGATGGGGAGCGTCGCTGCACAGCTATTTTCAGGTCTCTCCAGAGATGTTCGATCAGGTTCAAGTCCGGGCTCTGGCTGGGCCACTCAAGGACATTCAGAGACTTCCACATTTTGTTACGTTAGAGACTTATTCTAAAATGAATTAAATAAAAACAATCCTTAGCAATCTACACACAATACCCCATAATAAAAACTGAAATACCTTATTTACATAAGTATTCAGACCCTTTGCTATGAGACTCGAAATTGAGCTCAGGTGCATCCTGTTCCCATTGATCATCCTTGACATGTTTCTACAACTTTATTGGAGTCCAAATGTGGTAAATTCAATTGATTGGACGTGATTTGGAAAGGCAGACACCCGTCTATATTGGGTCCCACGATTGACAGTGCATGTCAGAGCATAAACCAAGCCATGAGGTCAAAGGAATTGTCCGTACAGCTCCGAGACAGGATTGTGTTGAGGCACAGATCTGGGGAAGGGTATCAAAAAATGTCTGCAGCATTGAAAGTCCCCAAGAACACAGTGGCCTCCATCATTCTTAAATGGAAGAAGTTTGGAACCACCAAGACTCTTCCTAGAGCTGGCCGCCCGGCCAAATTGAGCAATCTGGGGAGAAGGGCCTTGGTCAGGGAGGTGACCAAGAATCTGATGGTCACTCTGACAGAGCTCCAGAGTTCCTCTGTGGAGATGGGAGAACCTTCCAGAAGGACAACCATCTCTGCAGCACGCAACCAATCAGTCCTTTATGTTAGAGTGGCCAGACGGAAGCCACTCCTCAGTAAAAGGCACATGACAGCCCGCTTGGAGTTTGCCAAAAGGCACCTAAAGGACCCTCAGATCATGAGAAACAAGATTCTCTGGTCTGATGAAACCAAGATTGAACTCTTTGGCCTGAATGCCAAGCGTCACGTCTGGAGGAAACCTGGCACCCTCCCTACAGTGAAGCATGGTGGTGGCAGCATCATGCTGTGGGCATGTTTTTCAGCGGCAGGGACTGGGAGACTAGTCAGGATTGAGGGAAAGATGAACGGAGCAAAGTACAGAGAGATGCTTGATGAAAACCTGCTCCAGAGCACTCAGGACCTCAGACTGGGGCGAAGGTTCACCTTCCAACAGGACAACGACCCTAAGCACACAGCCAGGACAACGCAGGAGTGGCTTCAGGACAAGTCTCTGAATATCCTTGAGTGTACCAGCCAGGGCCCGGACTTGAACCCGATCGAACATCTCTGGAGAGACCTGAAAATAGCTATGCAGCGACGCTCCCCATCCAACCTGACAGAGCTTCAGAGGATCTGCAGAGAATAATGGGAGAAACTCCCCAAATACAGGTGTGCCAAGCTTGTAGCGTCATACCCAAGAAGACTCGAGGCTGTAATCGCTGCCAAAGGTGCTTCAACGAAGTACTGAGTAAAGGGTCTGAAAACTTGAACTTAAAACTTGCAAAAACTTCTAAACACATGTTTTTGCTTCGTCATTATGGGGTATTGTGTGTAGATTGATGAGAAATCTTATTTATTTAATTCATTTTAGAATAAGGCTGTAAAGTAACAAAATGTGGACAAAGTCAAGGGGTCTGAATACTTTTCCAAATGCACTGTATGTACATATCTACCTCAATTACCTCGTAGCCCTGCACATCGGCTCGATACTGGCACCCCGTGTATACAGCCAAGTTATCGTTACTCATCGTGGATTCATCTTTCTATGTTTCTATTATTTATATGTGTTTATCTCTGCATTGTTGGGAACTGCCTGTAAGTAAACCACCCAGGGCGGCAGGTAGCTTAGTGGTTAAGAGCTTTGTGCCAGTAACCGAAAGGTCGCTGGTTCTAATCCCCGAGCCGACTAGGTGAAAATCTGTCGATGTGCCCTTGAGCAAGGCACTTAACCCTAATTGTTCCTGTAAGTCGCTCTGGATAAGAGCGTCTGCTAAATGACGTAAATGTAAATGTAAGCATTTCACTGTTAGTCTATGTGATTTGATTTGATGTAACCATAGTAATAGCTATGCTAATACCATCTGATTCTAAACGTTAGTTTTGTATGCATCTGTAATAACATGAATAAAGCTAAATCGTACTAAATCAACAACTGTTTAATAATAACAAGCCGCACGTTTTTTCACATCCAGTTAAGATGCATCTCAGATTCTATTCCTGTCAGTAGATATCCACCCACCTGCTTTCTGCTCGGTCAGCCTGCCTGACCAATCAGTAGATATCCACCCACCTGCTTCCTGCAGCCTGCCTGACCAATCAGTAGATATCCACCCCACCTGCTTCCTGCAGCCTGTCTGACCAATCAGTAGATATCCACCCCACCTGCTTCCTGCAGCCTGTCTGACCAATCAGTAGATATCCACCCCACCTGCTTCCTGCAGCCTGTCTGACCAATCAGTAGATATCCACCCACCTGCTTCCTGCTCGGTCAGCCTGTCTGACCAATCAGTAGATTTCCACGCACCTGCTTCCTGCTCGGTCAGCCTGTCTGACCAATCAGTAGATTTCCACCCACCTGCTTCCTGCTCGACCAACTTGCCTGACCAATCAGCAGATTTCCACCCAGCTGCTTCCTGCAGCCTGTCTGACCAATCAGTAGATATCCACCCACCTGCTTCCTGCTCGGTCAGCCTGTCTGACCAATCAGTAGATATCCACCCACCTGCTTCCTGCTCGGTCAGCCTGTCTGACCAATCAGTAGATATCCACCCACCTGCTTCCTGCTTGGTCAGCCTGTCTGACAAACATGAAAGAAAGACAATGTTTTATTTTTGTTTATTTTTTTACAGAGAGCCTGGAGAGGAAGGCTATACCGAAACAGACCCTTTTAGACTAGAGAGCCTGGAGAGGAAGGCTATACCGAAACAGACCCTTTTAGACTAGAGAGCCTGGAGAGGAAGGCTATACCGAAACAGACCCTTTTAGACTAGAGAGCCTGGAGAGGAAGGCTATACCGAAACAGACCCTTTTAGACTAGAGAGTCTGGAGAGGAAGGCTATACCGAAACAGACCCTTTTAGACTAGAGAGCCTGGAGAGGAAGGCTATACCGAAACAGACCCTTTTAGACTAGAGAGCCTGGAGAGGAAGGCTATACCGAAACAGACCCTTTTAGACTAGAGAGCCTGGAGAAGAAGGCTTTCACCCTTGTTCAAAGGTCTAAAGTTTCCACTGTGTGGTAGGTAGCTACCCAGGGAGAGAGAGGCTGTCCGGGCACCAGCATGGCTCACCTTTCACTATTTACTTTCCCTGTTTTACTTTGTTCAACGCTTTTTAGAGTGTTTTCCAACTCTGTCACGTAGGAAACTCTTCCAGTAATCAGCATTATGTGAGGGTACACAATGTAAACCTTCCACCCAATGGATCTGGAGCACATCCATCTGGGCAAGGGGTGGTGGGGGTAAGGGGGTAAGGGGTGGTGTGGGTAATGTGTGGTGGGGGTAAGGGGTGGTGGGGGTAAGGGGTGGTGGGGGCTGCGGGGGTAAGGGGTGGTGGGGGCTGCGGGGGTAAGGGGTGGTGGGGGTAAGGGGTGGTGGGGGCTGCAGGGGTAAGGGGGTAAGGGGTGGTGGGGGCTGCGGGGGTAAGGGGGTAAGGGGTGGTGGGGGCTGCGGGGGTAAGGGGGTAAGGGGTGGTGGGGGCTGCGGGGGTAAGGGGGTAAGGGGTGGTGGGGGCTGTGGGGGTAAGGGGTGGTGGGGGCTGCGGGGGTAAGGGGTGGTGGGGGTAAGGGGTGGTGGGGGCTGTGGGGGTAAGGGGGTAAGGGGGGGTAAGGGGTGGTGGGGGTAAGGGGGTAAGGGGGTAAGGGGTGGTGGGGGCTGTGGGGGTAAGGGGGTAAGGGGGGGTAAGGGGTGGTGGGGGTAAGGGGGTAAGGGGGTAAGGGGTGGTGGGGGCTGTGGGGGTAAGGGGTGGTGGGGGTAAGGGGTGGTGGGTGCTGCGGGGGTAAGGGGTGGTGGGGGCTGCGGGGGTAAGGGGTGGTGGGGGTAAGGGGTGGTGGGGGCTGTGGGGGTAAGGGGTGGTGGGGGTAAGGGGGTAAGGGGTGGTGGGGGCTGTGGGGGTAAGGGGTGGTGGGGGTAAGGGGGTAAGGGGTGGTGGGGGCTGCGGGGGTAAGGGGTGGTGGGGGTAAGGGGTGGTGGGGGCTGTGGGGGTAAGGGGTGGTGGGGGCTGCGGGGGTAAGGGGTGGTGGGGGCTGCGGGGGTAAGGGATGGTGGGGGCTGCGGGGGTAAGGGGTGGTGGGGGTAAGGGGTGGTGGGGGCTGCGGGGGTAAGGGGTGGTGGGGGCTGCGGGGGTAAGGGGTGGTGGGGGCTGCGGGGGTAAGGGGTGGTGGGGGCTGCGGGGGTAAGGGGTGGTGGGGGTAAGGGGTGGTGGGGGCTGTGGGGGTAAGGGGTGGTGGGGGCTGTGGGGGTAAGGGGTGGTGGGGGCTGCGGGGGTAAGGGGTGGTGGGGGCTGTGGGGGTAAGGGGTGGTGGGGGCTGCGGGGGTAAGGGGTGGTGGGGGCTGCGGGGGTAAGGGGTGGTGGGGGTAAGGGGTGGTGGGGGCTGCGGGTGTAAGGGGTGGTGGGGGCTGCGGGGGTAAGGGGTGGTGGGGGTAAGGGGTGGTGGGGGCTGTGGGGTGGGGGTAAGGGGTGGTGGGGGCTGTGGGGGTAAGGGGTGGTGGGGGCTGCGGGGGGTAAGGGGTGGTGGGGGCTGCGGGGGTAAGGGGTGGTGGGGGTAAGGGGTGGTGGGGGCTGCGGGGGTAAGGGGTGGTGGGGGTAAGGGGTGGTGGGGGTAAGGGGTGGTGGGGGCTGCGGGGGTAAGGGGTGGTGGGGGTAAGGGGTGGTGGGGGGTGGTGGTGGCAGTCCGACAGGCTTCTCTCTCTCTCTCTCTCTCTCTCTCTTTCTCTCTCTCTCTCTCTCTCTCTCTCTCTCTCTCTCTCTCTCTCTCTTTCTCTCTCTCTCTCTCTCTCTCTCTCTCTCTCTCTTTCCAAGAGCTGCTCTTTCGTTCCAGGAAAAAGGTAGAGAGAGGGGGTGAAACCATATCGTCTTCAATGTTATTTATAAAGCGTCACAGCCTCTTAATCTCAGCTATCACTAATGTTTTCATATCTACAGTATAAAAGATGACAGACTTATTGCCCAGTTGAAAAGTCCAGGATGACTTTTCCTAGGGAGAAGAAATACCTTGATAATGAGTTTATAACTGTACTCCCTCAGACGTAGGCAGTTCATTTAGGGGTATTAGATATCCATGCTAATGAATTGTTCAACATAGTTTTTAACGTGTCATCAAAGGAGGGTGTTTGAAACAACTGGTACCGGTCTAGTCTCAATATCATTTATAACTTAAAGCACTTACCAAAGGTCCAAGGATTAATTAATTAATTCATTCATTTAACAGGAAGTCATTTAACAGGAAGTCATTTAACAGGAAGTCATTTAACAGGAAGTCCCTCTGTAAAGGAGAGAAGAACAAACGCAAATAATTTCCTTTCCTACAATTTGAATACCTGTAAAAACGTTATGGTATGCATGACAGAGTATTGATGAAAGGTAGATGGCTCAGATTGTAATATGTTTATAGTTGAGCAGATCAGAGAGATCAATAAGGCCATTTATAGTTGAGCAGATCAGATCAGAGAGATCAATATGGCCATTTATAGTTGAGCAGATCAGATCAGAGAGATCAATAAGGCCATTTATAGTTGAGCAGATCAGATCAGAGAGATCAATAAGGCCATTTATAGTTGAGCAGATCAGATCAGAGAGATCAATAAGGCCATTTATAGTTGAGCAGGGCAGATCAGAGAGTTCAATAAGGCCATTTATAGTTGAGCAGGGCAGATCAGAGAGATCAATAAGGCCATTTATAGTTGAGCAGATCAGATCAGAGAGATCAATAAGGCCATTTATAGTTGAGCAGATCAGATCAGAGAGATCAATAAGTCCATTTATAGTTGAGCAGGGCAGATCAGAGAGTTCAATAAGGCCATTTATAGTTGAGCAAATCATATCAGAGAGTTCAATAAGGCAATTTATAGTTGAGCCGGGAGGATCAGAGAGATCAATAAGGCCATTTATAGTTGAGTAGATCAGACAGTTCAATAAGGCCATTTATAGTTGAGCAAATCATATCAGAGAGTGCAATAAGGCAATTTATAGTTGAGGCGGGAGGATCAGAGAGTTCAATAAGGCAATTTATAGTTGGGCTGGGCAGATCAGAGAGTTCAATAAGGCAATTTATATTTGGGCTGGGCAGATCAGAGAGTTCAATAAGGCCATTTATAGTTGAGCAGGGCAGATCAGACAGTTCAATAAGGCCATTTATAGTTGAGCAGATCAGACAGTTCAATAAGGCCATTTATAGTTGAGCAGATCAGATCAGACAGTTCAATAAGGCCATGTATAGTTGAGCAGATCAGAGAGTTCAATAAGGCAATTTATAGTTGAGCAGATCAGAGTTCAATAAGGCAATTTATAGTTGAGCAGATCAGAGAGTTCAATAAGGCAATTTATAGTTGGGCTGGGCAGATCATAGACTTCAATAAGGCAATGTATATCTGAGGAGATCAGACAGTTCAATAAGGACATTTATAGTTAAGCAGATCATAGACTTCAATAAGGCCATGTATAGCTGAGGAGATCAGAGAGTTCAATAAGGCCATTTATAGTTGAGCAGGGCAGATCAGAGAGTTCAATAAGGCCATGTATAGTTGAGCCGGAGGATCAGATCAGAGAGTTCAATAAGGCAATTTATAGTTGGGCTGGGCAGATCATAGACTTCAATAAGGCCATGTATATCTGAGGAGATCAGACAGTTCAATAAGGACATTTATAGTTAAGCAGATCATAGACTTCAATAAGGCCAAGTATAGCTGAGGAGATCAGACAGTTCAATAAGAACATTTATAGTTAAGCAGATCATAGACTTCAATAAGGCCATGTATAGCTGAGGAGATCAGAGAGTTCAATAAAGCCATTTATAGTTGAGTAGATCAGACAGTTCAATAAGGCCATGTATAGTTGAGTAGATCAGACAGTTCAATAAGGCCATTTATAGTTGAGTAGATCAAACAGTTCAATAAGGCCATGTATAGTTGAGTAGATCAGACAGTTCAATAAGGCCATTTATAGTTGAGCAGATCAGATCAGAGAGATCAATAAGGCCATTTATAGTTGAGCTGGTAGGATCATATCAGAGAGTTCAATAATGCAATTTATAGTTGAGTAGATCAGACAGTTCAATAAGGCCATTTATAGTTAAGCAGATCAGATTTTCCGTGATAAACTACGTCAAACTGCAAGTAAAACATGTCTTATAACTGTAGATCGGCTCACTCATTCTATAAAGGCCTGTTAATAGTAATGAATACAGTCTTTAAGCATGGTGGGATAACACAATGCTGTAGTAACTGAACCACGCTTGCATGGCTCTCAGAGCTAGGCTTCAGATCAGCAGGCGTACACAGCTGTCTTCTGGCACACCGGAGACTCTGAATCAGTCACCCGCTATTTCACCGGAGACTCTGAATCAGTCACCCGCTATTTCACCGGAGACTCTGAATCAGTCACCCGCTATTTCACCGGAGACCCTGAATCAGTCACCCGCTATTTCACCGGAGACTCTGAATCAGTCACCCGCTATTTCACCGGAGACTCTGAATCAGTCACCCGCTATTTCACCGGAGACTCTGAATCAGTCACCCGCTATTTCACCGGAGACCCTGAATCAGTCACCCGCTATTTCACCGGAGACTCTGAATCAGTCACCCGCTATTTCACCGGAGACTCTGAATCAGTCACCCGCTATTTCACCGGAGACCCTGAATCAGTCACCCGCTATTTCACCGGAGACCCTGAATCAGTCACCCGCTATTTCACCGGAGACCCTGAATCAGTCACCCGCTATTTCTTCAATAATAATTAATAAATAAATAATTGGTCATTTAGCAGACGCTCTTATCCAGAGCAACTTACAGGAGCAACTAGGGTTAAGTGCCTTGCTCAAGGGCACATCGACAGATTTTTCACCTAGTCGGCTCGGGGATTAGAACCAGCGACCTTTCGGTTACTGGCACAACGCTCTTAACCACTAAGCTACCTGCCGCCCTCAATCAGTGCGAGGGACAACAACCTCTCAATTTGCTTTGGGGACAACGAAAAAAGAAATATATATATATATATATATATATATATATAATGTTTGACAGACATGAACTGGAGTCCTGGTTGTTGTTGAACAGTTTCTGGAACAATTCAGATGATAAAGGTCTTAATCATAACAGAGTCCATAAAGTACGATGGGTCTGGACTTCACCGGTTACTATTACCCATGATATTGTATCCGATGTCTTAAAAATTTTTTTACATGTTTTTGGAAAGTCAGAGAGGTGTTATTCTCCTGGCATGTAAACACTAAAGAGAATTCCAAAAATGTCTGACACAGTTCAGCCAATATCCCATGTTCATGGACCAGAGCAGCATGCAGTCTGCAGTGAATTACTATTTCAGAGGGAGAAGTAACTTATAGTAGGCCATGCGTCCCAAATGGCACCCTATTCCCTATATAGTGCACTACTTTAGACCAGAGAATGGCACCCTATTCCCTATATAGTGCACTACTTTAGACCAGAGAATGGCACCCTATTCCCTATATAGTGCACTACTTTAGACCAGAGAATGGCACCCTATTCCCCTATATAGTGCGCTCCTTAGTATTGCACTATATAGGGATTGGGCCCCTGGTCATAACTAGTGCACTATGTAGGGAATAGGGTGCCATTTCATACGCACCTGGGATTACTGCCTCTCTCCCTGTCGAGCGTTACGGTACTTTGTTGCCATGTGGACCAGCTGCTTGTTGACTTGTTACCGAGACAACAAGAATAACGATCACAGCTGACTAGAGCAGTAGACGGAGTGAGAACCAGCGTTGATTCGTTCAGTTTTCTCGGCTCTCTTCCAGCAATAGCAGAGTGGACGCTGATGCCGTAAGTGATAATGGTGGGGCGTAAAATCAAAGATGGTTTTTCTTGAAAACCTTATTTTACTGCCCTTGACTAAAATGTCATCATTACTGAAAGCGTTGTAAGTCTTCTTGGCTACATTTGTCGTAAATACACTGAGCACCAACTGAGCATTATTGAGACTGTGGAAGTGTCTGTCTTAACCAGCAGACTGGCTTGGTTCTTTAGAAAGGATCCATGACAGGGAATCTAGCAGGAGGGAGAGGGTAAACGGTGTAATTAGTGTACGTCCATTATTGAGAAAGAGTGCCACCTCGTAGTCAGGGAAGTGGAGTCCGAAGAGTTGCTGGAATAGAGACGAAGATTCATGGGTACAATCCCTGATTTTGCATATCCTGCTTCTTCACCTCTTGACCTCTGAACTATGTGGATATAGAGCATCTAAAAATACCTTCCACATTCTACTCAGATTAGGGTTTGACCTGTGTGACCTTTTACGTAAGAAAGAGAGAGAGACCTCCTGTGGACGGTCATCTCTGGTTACTCTTTTAAACCGACAACGCAAATCCTTAGAATACTGTCCCGAGTTTAGCACTAATTTCCGATTGGTCCATGTGCAACGCAGCATCCTAAGCCAGAACACATGCCCTCGTTTGGTAAACTTAGTTCCCATAAAACCACAGGGGGGGGGAACGCTTGTGAGCCGCGTTGCGGAGCTGTTGTGTTCTGCACAGATGGGAGCTGGGTCGTCGTGGTGGTTGCACGCACTGCCGAAAACAAACTGAGATACTTGGGCGTACCTAAACCCACCCCCCCCCTCCCCCTGTTCCGATCGATAGTGTTGCGATGCAAGCCTCTCTCCGATGCTCAGTTCCTGAGTGCCAGCCTGTTAGTTAGTCAGACTGCAGGTGGATATAGGATGCATCAGACCAGGACCGACTGACTAAACAGTGGTGCAGATCTGTTCCAGACGCATGAGGTTTGCATTTCAAATGGCCTCCAGACTCTCCAGCTCCATGTTTATTATCCTGATTACCTCCACCTGGGAGAAATGATTAGTTAGAAACAATCCCATGTTTACATCAACACAGGTAGTACAGGGTACTGTCTTTACAATTCAACCCGGTTGTTGAGTTGTTGCGGTGAGGGGGGGGGAGGGGGGGGGGGTGAAGCGCCATGGTAAAAGCCACACTGATCTCATTCTGACCGTCCGATGGCTAATGGTTCTCCTCAGTTATGATACAATGCTATGCGTGGTCCGCAGAGAGAGTTGGACAGCGCTCTGGTATGAATCACAGTGATGCCTTCCACATCACCAGTTTTGTTGGTTCTGCATGTGTCATAATGGGTGTAGCATTGCAGTTAGTCTTAACGTTTCACATTAGCTCCGTAGCTAGATGGGGGTGGACGCTGGCCCATCTGGCACCGCTGCCAGGCTTTACCTCACCCATTTAGGTCAACAACAGATGTGGGAGAAATGCTTCTTCTGTACTTCCCCTTTTGAACGTGGGTCGGTCCGTTGTGATGTCATAGAAATCTCCTCTGTTCTCTATGTATCACCACACTTAAAAGCTTTTTACACACATGGCCGGCTCTGTGTTAAACCCATACCTCCTCAACATTTGTATTTTATTTGTTTTTTATTTAACCTTTATTTAACCAGGTAAGCCAGTTGAGAACAAGTTCTCATTTACAACTGTGACCTGGCCAAGATAAAGCAAAGCCTCCTCTCATCTCTCAACTGGTAGTCCTGTGGTCTGTCTTTAGAGAGCAGAGACAGACAGAGAGGATGGAGGGGTGATGGAGGGGTGATGGAGGGGTGATGGAGGGGTTATAAAGTCGGGGGACTAGCGGACGGCTATGGACAATCATGAAAGAAGCCTAGGAACGGTTAGGGGAGAGTGGGGTAAGTGAGCCAAACGGGTGGAAGTTGAGCCACCCTTATTTCTAGGAAACCATAAACAAAATTAATAATTTGAACAAATATATGAAGAGGTCATCATTTCATGGAGTCTGTGAAGGAAGAAACCACATGGAAAGAGTGGTAAGCAAGTTAGGTCCCCCAAAAATATTTTCTGCAAGTCAAAATGATTTATTGTGTTAGAGGTTTCATGAGGATTGTATGTAAACTAGGGATGGGCAACTGGCGGTTCGCGGGCCACTGCCCTGTTGTAGGCAGCTGATCAATTTCCAAAGACATATATATATATATATATATATATATACACACACACACACTACCGTTCAAAAGTTTGGGGTCACTTAGAAATGTCCTTGTTTTCGAATTGAAAAGCAATTTTTTTGTCCATTAAAATAACATCAAATTGATCAGAAATATAGTATAGACATTGTTAATGTTGTAAATGGCTATTGTAGCTGGAAACGGCTGATTTTTAATGGAATATCTACATAGGCGTACAGAGGCCCATTATCAGCAACCATCAGTCCTGTGTTCCAATGGCACGTTGTGTTTGCTAATCCAAGTTTATCATGTTAAAAGGCTAATTGATCATTAGAAAACCCTTTTGTAATTATGTTAGCACAGCTGAAAACGGTTGTGCTGATTAAAGAAACAATAAAACTGGCCTTCTTGTGACTAGTTGAGTATCTGGAGCATCAGCAATTGTGGGTTCGATTACAGGCTCAAAATGGCCAGAAACAAAGAACTTTCTTCTGAAACTCGTCAGTCTATTCTTGTTCTGAGAAATGAAGGCTATTCCATGCGAGAAAATGCCAAGAAACTGAAAATCTCGTACAACACTGTGTACTACTCCCTTCACAGAACAGCACAAACTGGCTCTAACCAGAATAGAAAGAGGAGTGGGAGGCCCCGGCGCACAACTGAGCAAGAGGACAAATACATTAGAGTGTCTAGTTTGAGAAACAGACGCCTCACAGGTCCTCAACTGGCAGCTTCATTAAATAGTACCCACAAAACACCAGTCTCAACGTCAACAGTGAAGAGGCGACTCCGGAATGCTGACCTTCAAGGCAGAGTTGCAAAGAAAAAGCCATATCTCAGACTGCCCATCTTAATCTTTTATTGGCCAGTCTGAGATATGGCTTTTTCTTTGCAACTCTGTATATATATATATATACACACACACACACACACACACACACACACACACACACACACATACAGTGGGGAGAACAAGTATTTGATACACTGCCAATTTTGCAGGTTTTCCTACTTACAAAGCATGTAGAGGTCTGTAATTTTTATCATAGGTACACTTCAACTGTGAGAGACGGAATCTAAAACAAAAATCCAGAAAATCACATTGTATGATTTTTAAGTAATTAATTTACATTTCATAGCGGCCCTCTCTTGGCAGGTTTGTTGTGGTGCCATATTCTTTCCATTTTTTAATAATGGATTTAATGGTGCTCCGTGGGATGTTCAAAGTTTCGGATATTTTTTTATAACCCAACCCTGATCTGAACTTCTCCACAACTTTGTCCCTGACTTGTTTGGAGAGCTCCTTGGTCTTCATGGTGCCGCTTGCTTGATGGTGCCCCTTGCTTAGTGGTGTTGCAGACTCTGGGCCTTTCAGAACAGGTGTATATATACTGAGATCATGTGACAGATCATGTGACACTTAGATTGCACACAGGTGGACTTTATTTAACTAATTATGTGACTTCTGAAGGTAATTGGTTGCACCAGATCTTATTTAGGGGCTTCATAGCAAAGGGGGTGAATACATATGCACGCACCACTTTTCCGTTATTAAATTTTTTTGACTTTTTTGAAACAAGTAATTTTTTTCATTTCACTTCACCAATTTGGACTATTTTGTGTATGTCCATTACATCAAATCCTAATAAAAATCCACTTAAATTACAGGTTGTAATGCAACAAAATAGAAAAAACGCCAAGGGGGATGAATACTTTTGCTAGGCACTTTGTATATATATATATATATATAAATACGTACACTACGACTTACAGACCATGGTCCCACCCTGATCTAAACCAAAGTAGATCATTTTTAAATGGTTCTGTACATCAGAAGGGCTCTCTATAAGCTACAATAAGAGGTCCTAAACCTAGCATGAACGCTCTCTATAAGCTACAATAAGAGGTCCTAAACCTAGCATGAACGCTCTCTATAAGCTACAATAAGAGGTCCTAAACCTAGCATGAACGCTCTCTATAAGCTACAATAAGAGGTCCTAAACCTAGCATGAACGCTCTCTATAAGCTACAATAAGAGGTCCTAAACCTAGCATGAACCCTTGCATGAACGTGCCTCCTTATTGCTGTGTTGAATAATATGGTCAGAACGTTTGCCTTGGATTAGTTGAGCCAATGACAAGTTGAGCAAATTGAAGTTGTTTTCTTCCCAGGCGTAATGCAAGGCATTATGGGATATGAGGTACGGCCCAGGGCCTGTGTTGAAAGTGTAAGTTGTGCCAAGAGACCACTTTTTTTTGGACAAGCTATGTTTTCAAAACTGTAATGTTTACATTAATTTTGATTATTTCCAGGGATGTGCAACAGCCAACAATTACAGTTTATATAAGGAAATCAGTCAATTGAAGAAGAAAAAAAAGGCCCTAATCTATGAATTTACCTTAAAATAAAAGGTATCATCTGGTGTGACCACACATCTCCTTCGCATAGAGTTGATCAGGCTGTTGATTGTGGACTGTGGGATGTTGTCCCACTCCTCTTCAATGCCTGTGCGAAGTTGCTGGATATTGGCGGGAACTGGAACACACTGCCGATCCAGAGCATCTCAAACATGCTCAATGGGTGACATATCTGGTGAGTATGCAGGCCATGGAAGAACTGGGACATTTTCAGCTTCCAGGAATTGTGTACAGATCCTTGCGACAAGGGGCCGTGCATTATCATGCTGAAACATGAGGTGATGGCGGCAGATGAATGGCACGACAATGGGCCTCAGGATCTCGTCACGGTATCTCTGTGCATTCAAATTGCCATTGATAAAATGCAATTGTGTTCGTTGTCCGTATTGTGTTCGTTGCCTGCCCATACCATATTCCCACTGCCACCATGGGGCACTCTGTTGACAACGTTGACATCAGCAAACCGATCGCCCACACCATGCCATACACGTGGTCTGCGGTTGTAAGGCCGGTTGGACATAATGCCAAATTCTCTAAAAACAACATTGGAAGTGGCTTATGGTAGAGAAATGAATATTCAATTATCTGGCAACAGCTCTGGTGTACATTCCTGCAGTCAGCATGCCAATTGCACACTCCCTTAAAACTTGAGACATCTGTGGCATTGTGTTGTGTGACAAAACTGCACATTTTAGAGTGGCCTTTTATTGTCCCCGGCACAAGGTACACCTGTGTAATGATCATGCTGTTTAATCAGTTTATTGATATGCCACACCTATCAGGTGGATGGATTATCTTGGCAAAGGAGAAATGCTCACTAACAGGGATGTAAACAAATTTGTGCACAACATCTGAGAGATACAAGCTTTTTGTGTGTATGTAAGATTTCGGGGATCTTTTATTTCAACTCATGAAACATGGGACCAACACTTAACCAAATACTATGTTTCCCTTGACGGACTGATGCTGATTGTAAAAAATGGGGGCTTCTCTCATATCTCCTTAGATACCATGCAACGTAACGTATAGAAACAAAGGGAATCCATCCTACCAGAGCCATCCCATCTGGGCCATAGGGTTGCTGGGGGATAGTGTTGGGAATGCTGGGGAGATGGGTGAGTTATAGACTGGTTCTGTAACTGTTTGGTATGACATGGTGTTACGGTGATATGAAGTAACAGCACAGAACGGTTTGGTCTGAGCAACGCAACGCGTATCGACAGAGAGCCAGGAGTCTGTGGGCTCACCAGGGGGAATAAAGTAAACAAAATAAAAGTGATGGGAGGGAAAGAGGAAGAGAAGAGAGAGAAGAGAGGAGAGGAAGAGAAGAGAGGAGAGAGAGCGGGAGGGAGGGAGTACCTGTTTGGAGCCTCATCTGACTTCTAGAGGCAATTTGAGAGGAAATCATAACAATAAATCATAACAATTATATTTTATTTGCCTCTGAAATCATTCTAGGAAACTAACACCAATGAATCCCCACACATTCCTGTGTTAGAAATAGGTCATACATAAATATTTGTATCGCTTTACGTTAAGTATAAGATCAGCTTAAATATAAAGTGTGACTGACGTTTCTACAAAGATTTGAGATTCATGTTATGTTTGAGATGCATGTTATTAGAAGGAGACTTGGAGCTAAGTTTGGGATGCATGTTGTTCGATTCAGAATATTTTTTTGTCAAAGACTCCAGCCACCCAAGACTCATAGACTGCTCTCTCTGCTACCGCACGGCAAGCGGTACCGATGCACCAAGTCTGGAACCAACAGGACCCTGAACAGCTTCTACCCAAAAGCCGTAAGACTGCTAAATAATTAATCAAATAGCTACTTGGACTGACCCTTTTTGCACCAACTCTTTTGACTCATCACATGAGCTGCTGTTACTGTTTATTATCTATCCTGTTGAATATACTGTTTGTTATCTATCCTGTCTCCCGAGTGGTGCAGTGGTCTAAGGCACTGCATCGCAGTGCTAGCTGTGCCACTAGAGATCCTGGTTCGAATCCAGGCTCTGTCGTAGCCGGCCGCGACCGGGAGACCCATGGGGCAGCGTGCAATTGACCCAGCGTCGTCCAGGGTAGGGGAGGGAATGGCCGGCAGGGATGTAGCTCAGTTGATAGAGCATGGCGTTTGCAACGCCAGGGTTGTGGGTTCGATTCCCACAGGGGGTATGAAAAAATAATGTATGCTTTACGTTAAGTATAAGATCAGCTTAAATGTTGCAAACGCCATGCTCTATCAACTGTAAGTCGCTCTGGATAAGAGCGTCTGCTAAATGACTAAAATGTAAATGTAATCACTTTTACCCTACCTATATGTACATATCTACCTCCATTACCTGGTACCCCTGCATATCGACTCGGTACTGGTACCCCGTGTATATAGACAAGTTATCGTTACTCATTGTGTATTTATTCCTTGTGCTATTATTTACTTTCTACAATTTTTCTATCTTTCTCTCTGCATTGTTGGGAAGGGCCCATAAGTAAGCATTCCACTGTTAGTCTACACCAGTTCTTTACCAAGCATGTGACAAATACAATTCTATTTGATTTTGACATGGAGCTATTGTTGAGATGCATGCTGTTAGATTAAGACATAATAACATGCCTGTCCAAGCATATCATATCTCCCGAGTGGCGCAGTGGTCTAAGGCGCTAAATCGCAGTGCTAACTGTGCCACTAGAGATCCTGGTTCGAATCCAGGCTCTGTCGCAGCTGGCTGCGACTGGCTGCGACCGGGAGACCCATGGGGCGGCGCACAATTGGCCCAGCGTCGTCCAGGGTAGGGGAGGGAATGGCCGGCAGGGATGTAGCTCAGTTGATAGAGCATGGCGTTTGCAATGCCAGGGTTGTGGGTTCGTTTCACACGGGGGGCCAGTATATTAAAAAAAATATATATATATGTATTCACTAACTGTAAGTCACTCTGGATAAGAGCGTCTGCTAAATGACGTAAAAAACAATGCATGTTGTTAGTAAGTCTTCGATCTGTGTTTGAGATTAATGTTGTTAGTAAGTCTTGGAGCTGTGTTTGAGATGCGTGTTGTTAGTAAGTCTTGGAGCTGTGTTTGAGATGCATGTTGTTAGTAAGTCTTGGAACGATGCTTGGCAGGCATGTTGTGCACTCATGACATGCTCCATTCCATTATGTGGCAACTGGCTAGTGCGATTGGTGTAGTTGGTTGGGTCTGTTTAAAGGGGTACATAGGGGTCTTCTCTCCCCGGGGCCCCCTACAGCACTGACCCCGTTGATAATGCTGTAAACAAAACCTTCCTTTCCCAGAAGCCTTCCCACTGCTTATTCTGAAAGCACTAATTGCATCATAAAAGGAGGGGATGTTTCTCTTTCTTTAACAACATAGATGGAATCCATGAAAAAAAAAAAAAACATTAAAATGCTGGAGAGCCTGAAGCCGCATTGTCCCAGGGCTTTGTTAGACATGACGGGGGACTGTTTAATAAATGCCATGGAGATTGTGGAGCTGGGACTTGGCACGCCCAGCGCAGCCGACTGAGCACTCTTCTGATCATTAGAGAAAGTTTTAAGACATCCTTTTACATGGCAGCCCGCTGGGACATGGCAGCCCGCTGGGACATGGCATCCCACTGGGACATAGCAGCCCACTAAAACTGGGATCTATTATACTAGTCCTAAATCAAGCTGAGCATGTCAGGACTGGAGAGGGACAATCTGATAGGGATAAGCATTTCCAAATGACAAAGAAAAGCTTCTGCTTGGAAAATTAGTAGTGGATTATAGAATGACAAAGCTTCTGCTTGGAAAATTAATAGTGGATTATAGAATGACAAAGCAAAGCTGCTCCTTGGAAAATTAGTAGTGGATTATAGAATGACAAAGCAAAGCTTCTCCTCGGAAAATTAGTAGTGGATTATAGAATGACAAAGCAAAGCTTATCCTTGGAAAATTAGTAGTGGATTACAGAATGACAAATCAAAGATGCTCCTTGGAATATTAGTAGTGGATTTTGGAATGACAAAGCAAAGCTTCTCCTTGGAAAATTAGTAGTGGATTATCGAATGACAGATCAAAGCTTCTCCCTGGAAAATTCTTAGTTGATTATAGAATGACAAAGTAAAGCTTTTCCTTTGGAAAATTAGTAGTGGATTATAGAATGACAAATCAAAGATGCTCCTTGGAAAATTAGTAGTGGATTATAAAATGACAAAGCAAAACCTCTCCTTGGAAAGCTAGTTGTGGATTATCGAATGACAAAGCAAAGCTTCTCCCTGGAAAATTCTTAGTTGATTATAGAATGACAAAGCAAAGTTTTTCCTTGGAAAATTAGTAGTGGATTATAGAATGAAAAAGCAAAGATGCTCCTTGGAATATTAGTAGTGGATTATAGAATGAAAAAGCAAAGCTTCTCCTTGGAAAATTAGTAGTGGATTACAGAATGACAAAGCAAAGCTTCTCCTTGGAAAATTAGTAGTGGATTACAGAATGACAAATCAAAGATGCTCCTTGTAATATTAGTAGTGGATTTTGGAATGACAAAGCAAAGCTTCTCCTTGGAAAATTAGTAGTGGATTATCGAATGACAGATCAAAGCTTCTCCCTGGAAAATTCTTAGTTGATTATAGAATGACAAAGCAAAACCTCTCCTTGGAAAGCTAGTTGTGGATTATAGAATGACAAAGCAAAGATCTTCCTTCGAAAATTGTTTGTGGATTATAGAATGACAAAGCAAAGCTTCACCTTGGAAAATAAGTAGTGGATTATAGAATGGGTGTAGAGAAGAGTAGAGTAGACACAGGCCTACAGAAGATAAGGACAGCGGTAACCCAAATGAACAACACCATCACTGTTAGCTAACAAACCTACAACTATAATGTACACAGCTGGTAGCTAACTTAAACCTACTACTATAATGTACACAGCTGTTAGCTAACTTAACCCTACTACTATAATGTAAACAGCTGTTAGCTAACTTAAACCTACTACTATAATGTAAACAGCTGTTAGCTAACTTAAACCTACTACTATAATGTACACAGCTGTTACATTTGCATTTACGTCATTTAGCAGACGCTCTTATCCAGAGCGAATTAGAAATTGGTGCATTCACCTTATAGCCAGTGGGATACCCACTTTACAATATGTTTATTTTATTTTTTTGGGGGGGGTAAGGGGGGGTAGAAGGATTACTTTATCCTATCCCAGGTATTCCTTAAAGAGGTGGGGTTTCAAATGTCTCCGGAAGGTGGTGAGTGACTCCGCTGTCCTGGCGTCGTGAGGGAGCTTGTTCCACCATTGGGGTGCCAGAGCAGCGAACAGTTTTGACTGGGCTGAGCAGGAACTGTGCTTCCGC
Organism: Coregonus ussuriensis; assembly: GCA_031479575.1. NCBI lineage: Eukaryota > Metazoa > Chordata > Actinopteri > Salmoniformes > Salmonidae > Coregonus > Coregonus ussuriensis. Next base: position 49,025,572 of record CM062490.1, read on the forward strand.
AGAGGTAGGGGGGCCAGCAGCTCAGAGGTGGATGAACGCAATGCCCTCGTTTGGGTGTAGGGACTGATCAGAGCCTGAAGGTACGGAGGTGCCGTTCCCCTCACAGCTCCGTAGGCAAGCACCATGGTCTTGTAGCAGATGCGAGCTTCAACTGGAAGCCAGTGGAGTGTGCGGAGGAGCGGGGTGACGTGAGAGAACTTGGGAAGGTTGAACACCAGACGGGCTGCGGCATTCTGGATGAGTTGTAGGGGTTTAATGGCACAGGCAGGGAGCCCAGCCAACAGCGAGTTGCAGTAATTCAGACAGGAGATGACAAGTGCCTGGATTAGGACCTGTGCCGCTTCCTGTGTAAGGCAGGGTCGTACTCTCTGAATGTTGTAGAGCATGAACCTACAGGATCGGGTCACCGCCTTGATGTTAGCGGAGAACGACAGGGTGTTGTCCAGGGTCACGCCAAGGCTCTTCGCACTCTGGGAGGAGGACATAATGGAGTTGTCAACCGTGATGGCGAGATCATGGAACGGGCAATCCTTCCCGGGGAGGAAGAGCAGCTCCGTCTTGCCGAGGTTCAGCTTGAGGTGGTGATCCGTCATCCACACTGATATGTCTGCCAGACATACAGAGATGCGATTCGCCACCTGGTTATCAGAAGGGGGAAAGGAGAAGATTAGTTGTGTGTCGTCTGCGTAGCAATGATAGGAGAGGCCATGTGAGGATATGACAGAGCCAAGTGACTTGGTGTATAGCGAGAATAGGAGAGGGCCTAGAACTGAGCCCTGGGGGACACCAGTGGTGAGAGCACGTGGTGCGTAGACAGCTTCTCGCCACGCCACTTGGTAGGAGCGACCGGTCAGGTAGGACGCAATCCAGGAGTGAGCCGCGCCGGAGATGCCCAGCTCGGAGAGGGTGGAGAGGAGGATCTGATGGTTCACAGTATCAAAGGCAGCAGACAGGTCTAGAAGGACAAGAGCAGAGGAGAGAGAGTTAGCTTTAGCAGTGCGGAGAGCCTCCGTGACACAGAGAAGAGCAGTCTCAGTTGAATGACCAGTCCTGAAACCTGACTGGTTTGGATCAAGAAGGTCATTCTGAGAGAGATAGCAAGAGAGTTGGCTAAAGATGGCACACTCAATAGTTTTGGAGAGAAAAGAAAGAAGGGATACTGGTCTGTAGTTGTTGACATCAGTGGGATCGAGTGTTGGTTTTTTGAGAAGGGGTGCAACTCTCGCTCTCTTGAAGACGGAAGGGACATAGCCAGCGGTCAAGGATGAGTTGATCAGCGAGGTGAGGTAGGGGAGAAGGTCACCGGAGATGGTCTGGAGAAGAGAGGAGGGGATGGGGTCAAGCGGGCAGGTTGTTGGGCAGCCTGCAGTCACTAGTCGCAAGATTTTATCTGGAGAGAGAGGGGAGAAAGAAGTCAAAGCATAGGGTAGGGCAGTGTGAGCAGGACCAGCAGTGTCATTAGACTTAACAAACGAGGATCGGATGTCGTCAACCTTCTTTTCAAAGTGGTTGACGAAGTCATCCACAGAGAGGGAGGAGGGGGGGGGGTGGGGGGGGAGGATACAGCAGTGAGGAGAATGTGGCAAAAAGCTTCCTAGGGTTAGAGGCAGATGCTTGGAATTTAGAGTGGTAGAAAGTGGCCTTAGCAGCAGAAACAGATGAAGAAAATGTAGAGAGGAGGGAGTGAAAAGATGCCAGGTCGGCAGGGAGTTTAGTTTTCTTCCATTTCCGCTCAGCTGCCCGGAGCTCTGTTCTGTGAGCTCGCAATGAGTCATCAAGCCACGGAGCTGGAGGGGAGGACCGAGCCGGCCGGGAGGATAGGGGACACAGGGAGTCAAAGGATGCAGAAAGGGAGGAGAGGAGGGTTGAGGAGGCAGAATCAGGAGATTGGAGGGAGAAGGATTGAGCAGAGGGAAGAGATGATAGGATGGAAGAGGAGAGAGTAGTGGGAGAGAGAGAGCGAAGGTTGCGGCGGCGCGTTACCATCTGTGTAGGGGCAGAGTGAGTAGTGTTGGAGGAGAGCGAGAGAGAAAAGGATACAAAGTAGTGGTCGGAGACATGGAGGGGAGTTGCAGTGAGATTAGTAGAAGAGCAACATCTAGTAAAGATGAAGTCAAGCGTATTGCCTGCCTTGTGAGTAGGGGGGGACGGTGAGAGGGTGAGGTCAAAAGAGGAGAGGAGTGGAAAGAAGGAGGCAGAGAGAAATGAGTCAAATGTAGACGTAGGGAGGTTGAAATCCCCCAAAACTGTGAAGGGTGAGCCATCCTCAGGAAAGGAACTTATCAAGGCGTCAAGCTCATTGATGAACTCTCCAAGGGAACCTGGAGGGCGATAGATGACAAGGATATTAAGCTTAAATGGGCTAGTGACTGTGACAGCGTGGAATTCAAATGAGGAGATAGACAGATGGGTTAGGGGAAAAATTGAGAATGACCACTTGGGAGAGATGAGGATTCCTGTGCCACCACCCCTCTGACCAGATGCTCTCGGGGTATGCGAGAACACATGGTCAGACGAGGAGAGAGCAGTAGGAGTAGAAATGTTTTCAGTGGTAATCCATGTTTCCGTCAGCGCCAGGAAGTCGAGGGACTGGAGGGTAGCATAGGCTGGGATGAAGTCAGCCTTGTTGGCAGCAGAACGGCAGTTCCAGAGGCTGCCTGAGACCTGGAACTCCAGGTGTGTGGTGCGTGCAGGGACCACCAGGTTAGAGAGGCAGCAGCCACGCGGTGTGAGGCGTTTGTGTAGCCTGTGCGGAGAGGAGAGAACAGGGATAGGCAGAGGCATAGTTGACAGGCTGTAGCAGATGGCTACAATAATGCAGAGGAGATCGGAATGAAATGAACTAAACATCTGGGAAAGGAGAGAGCAGGGCCTCCCTCACCAAAAAAATATAACTCTCCCAACTTCCACCTCAGAAACTATAATTGTTTCACTGAACCACCCGAATAAAACTCCCCCAACTTCCACTTTAGAAATTAGAATTGTTGTAAACTACAGCGGTTCAATGTTTCAAGGAATGGACTCAACTTACTTTATTCAGCTAGCTAACTATGACGCCATAGCTAACTAGCATGCTAGCATCCAATAACACACAGTTTAGCACCAATACTTGGTTACAACAAACTACCAATAGTGTGTTAACACACTAAACAGATAATTCGTGTCCGTGTCTAGTTCTTTCATAACGCAGCAATAATTAAACGTTGGCTAACTAGCACAAAGATATTGTATTTAGCTACTACAGTACAGCTAGCTGGTAGTGTTGGCTAGCTAGCCATGGCTGCTGTGTTGACTTTGTTTGAAAAACGGCGTCGCTGCGCACGAATGTAGCTGGCTAAAAGTATATTGTATTTAGTTGCTACCGTTGCTAATAGCTACTAGCCAGCTAGTCCAGGAGGTGAGTTAGCTAGCTAGCTTCGTGCTACACCCGGCACCGCCGAATACAAAAGTAACCCTACTACTATAATGTACACAGCTTTTAGCTAACTTAAACCTGCTACTATAATGTACACAGCTGTTAGCTAACTTAAACCTACTACTATAATGTACACAGATGTTAGCTAACTTAACCCTACAACTATAATGTAAACAGCTGTTAGCTAACTTAAACCTACTACTATAACATAAACAGATGTTAGCTAACTTAACCCTACTACTATAATGTACACAGCTTTTAGCTAACTTAAACCTGCTACTATAATGTACACAGCTGTTAGCTAACTTAAACCTACTACTATAATGTACACAGATGTTAGCTAACTTAACCCTACAACTATAATGTAAACAGCTGTTAGCTAACTTAACCCTACTACTATAACATAAACAGATGTTAGCTAACTTAACCCTACTACTATAATGTACACAGATGTTAGCTAACTTAAACCTACTATTATAATGTGCACAGATGTTAGCTAACTTAAACCTACTATTATAATGTGCACAGCTGTTAGCTAACTTAAACCTACTATTATAATGTGCACAGCTGGTCAGCCGACAAGAACACAAACGACTCAATTAATTCAAACTAAAAGATCATAGTCCTTGAGGACATCCTATTCCATCTGGGTAACACTTTACATTAAGGTTCTCCTTATAAACTCGTACTAAAAGAGTACTTTAACGTGAAGTGTTACCTTGACATTTCACCCTGTGTTGTTTCAGTGTTGTTGACATTAGCCGTGTGTCTGATTCGCTCCGATGGAAACCCCTGACAGGATCATGGAGGTACCAGCTCGCCATCTCTCAACATGTCCCAACTCCTTTACCCTAATGCTATGAGGGGTATGCCGGTACTAACTCCACAGAGCCCTAGCCTAGTGGGAGAGAGAGAGAGGTACAGTCAACACCCGGCTTATCAGCTCCTCTCCTTCCCTCCCTCCATCCCTCCCTCCCTCCATCCCTCCCTCCCTCCCTCCATCCACACCCTCCAGCAGAAAGACACTGTCCATTAACCCAAGCTAAAATTGATAGTTTTCTATAAAAAATAAAGTTCCCTGAACGTTTGACGGAGGTTCCCAGGAATGTTCACATGAACCTCCTCTTGTTTTGTTTTTGCCATGTTAAATGTTGGGGAATATAGAGCATACCAGCGAGGGGGAAAACATCATTAGCTGTCCTGTTCCGTTCAGTGGCCTGTTACACTGGGATTAGATCAAAAGGGAAACACACTGCTGATGTGATGATTGCTCCCTGTGTGACTGGGGTTCAGGGTGCCATTCATAACTGAGATAGTTGAGATATAATGCCAATGAGTCACTTTATGAAAACATAGTTAAGAGGGTTAAATCACCAAGGCTGTTTTCTATTCCATCATCATAGTGGGAATGAATACAAACATATCATCAACATCATAGTAGGAATTAATACAAATGCATAATTATCATTATAGTGGAATGAATACAAACATATCATCATCATCATCAACATAGTGGGAATACCCCCTGTATACAGCCTCGATATTGTTATTTTACTGCTGCTCTTTAATAATTTGTTACTTTTAATACTTATTTTTTTTAGGTATTATTTCTTAAAACTGCATTGTGGTAAAGGGCTTGTAAGTAAGCATTTCACTGTAAGGTCTACACCTGTTGTATTCGGCGCATGTGACGAATACAATTTGATTTGATCGTTTACAAACATATCATCAGAATAGTGTGAATGAATACTAACATATCATCATAGTAGGAATGAATACTAACATATCATCATCATAGTGGGAATGAATACTAACATATCATCAGCATAGTGGGAATGAATACTAACATATCATCAGCATAGTGGGAATGAATACTAACATATCATCATTAGCATAGTGGGAATGAATACTAACATATCATCAACATCATAGTAGGAATGAATACAAATGCATAATTATCATTATAGTGGAATGAATACAAACATATCATCATCATCATCAACATAGTGGGAATACCCCCTGTATACAGCCTCGATATTGTTATTTTACTGCTGCTCTTTAATAATTTGTTACTTTTAATACTTATTTTTTTTAGGTATTATTTCTTAAAACTGCATTGTGGTAAAGGGCTTGTAAGTAAGCATTTCACTGTAAGGTCTACACCTGTTGTATTCGGCGCATGTGACGAATACAATTTGATTTGATCGTTTACAAACATATCATCAGAATAGTGTGAATGAATACTAACATATCATCATAGTAGGAATGAATACTAACATATCATCATCATAGTGGGAATGAATACTAACATATCATCAGCATAGTGGGAATGAATACTAACATATCATCATCATAGTGGAAATGAATACTAACGTATTATTACATTCTTCACTTCCTGTTTAACCTATGGGTACACAATAATACACATTCCTCACTTCCTGTTTAACCTATGGGTACACAATAATACACATTCCTCACTTCCTGTTTAACCTATGGGTACACAATAATACACATTCCTCACTTCCTGTTTAACCTATGGGTACACAATAATACACATTCCTCACTTCCTGTTTAACCTATGGGTACACAATAATACACATTCCTCACTTCCTGTTTAACCTGTGGGTACACAATAATACACATTCCTCACTTCCTGTTTAACCTATGGGTACACAATAATACACATTCCTCTCTTCCTGTTTAACCTATGGGTACAATCCTCCCCTTCTCTCTCTCTCACAACCAATGGGCATAAATCTTGGCATGTATTTATACGTCAAACTCACCCATGTTCTCTCACTTGCATGTTACAGCAAAGTTATAATAACCTTGAGTCCCGGCATTGGAACTCATTTCTCCTAGCGTGGTGGTTTAGTTTCCCAGCAACCTACCAGTCATCATCATCTAGATCCCCAAACGATTTAATGAAATGTCATATTGCATTCCGTCTTTGTTGTTCATTCAGTTAAGCCTGTACTAACTCATTGGGGCCATACCTGCGAACATTAGAAACGGTTTAAATTTAAACAGTTGCTCCAGCTCAAAATCCGCATCAGCCAATTAAAATAGTTGATTTACTTGCACGTGACAGAACGCTACATTGAACCTGATCCCATCTGATAAGCTGGATCACGTTAGCCCTATTCTAACTTCACCAGATGACAGTGATTATTTCCTGGAACAAAATTCCGCATCAGCCTATGAAAGATCTTAGACTTTATATATACCAACCAATTGCATTTCTTAAAATAGGTCAACCCTGGCCAACAGAGAGATATTTTATACCTACAAATTCAAGGTTTACTTTTGTTCCGTTGTGTGCCAACATTGATGCCTCCTTGATTACGATACTAGCTGCTAGATCCACAGACGATGCAATCGCCATCACACTGCAGACTGCCCTATCCCATCTGGACAAGAGGAATACCTATGTAAGAATGCTGTTCATTGACTATAGCTCAGCATTCAACACCATAGTACCCTCCAAGCTCATTGAACTCGGGGCCCTGGGTCTGAACCCCGCCCTGTGCAACTGGGTCCTGGACTTCCTGACGGGCCGCCCCCAGGTAGGAAACAACATCTCCACTTCACTGATCCTCAACACTGGGGCCCCACAAGGGTGCGTGCTCAGCCCCCTCCTGTACTCCCTGTTCACCCATGACTGTGTGCCCAAGCACGCCTCCAACTCAATCATCAAGTTTGCAGACGACACAACAGTGGTAGGCTTGATTACCAACAATGATGAGGCCGCCTACAGGGAGGAGGTGAGGGGTCTGGGAGTGTGGTGCCAGGAAAATAACCTCTCACTCAACGTCAACAAAACAAAGGAGATGATCGTGGACTTCAGGAAACAGCAGAGGGTGCACCCCCCTATCCACATCGACGGGACCACAGTGGAGAAGGTGGAAAGCTTCAAGTTCCTTGGCGTACCCATCACTGACAAACTGAAACGGTCCACCCACGCAGACAGTGTGGTGAAGAAGGCGCAACAGAGTCTCTTCAACCTCAGGAGGCTGAAGAAATTTGGTTTGGCACCTAAAATACTCACAAACCTTTACAGATTTTACATACACTAAGTTGACTGTGCCTTTAAACAGCTTTGAAAATTCCAGAAAATGGAATTTTGCAACTGCAAAAAAAAATAAAAGACTACGGTTTGCAACTGCACATGGGGATAAAGATCGTACTTTTTGGAGAAATGTCCTCTGGTCTGATAAAACAAAAATAGAACTGTTTGGCCATAATGACCATCGTTATGTTTGGAGGAAAAAGGGGAAGGCTTGCAAGCCGAAGAACACCATCCCAACCGTGAAGCACAGGGGTGGCAACATCATGCTGTGGGGGTGCTTTGCTGCAGGAGGGTCTGGTGCACTTCACAAAATAGATGGCATTTATTTTTGTATTTATTATTTTAGCGGACGCTCTTATCCAGAGCGACTTACATGAGCAATTAGGGTTAAGTGCCTTGCTCAAGGGCACGTCGACAGATTTTTCACCTAGTCGGCTCATGGCTTAGAACCAGCGACCTTTTGGTTACTGGCACAATGCTCTTAACCACTAAGCTACCTGCCGCCCATGAGGAAGGAAAAGTATGTGGATATATTGAAGCAACATCTCAAGACATCAGTCAGGAAGTTAAAGCTTGGTCGCAAATGTGTCTTCCAAATGGACAATGACCCCAAGCATACTTCCAAAGTTGTGGCAAAATAGCTTAAGGACAACAAAGTCAAGGTATTGGAGTGGCCATCACAAAGCCTTGACCTCAATCCTATAGATGTCATGCTGGAATATCCATCCACGATCCATTTTAAATGCCCTGGCTGAGGGAAGGAGGTTCTCACCTAAGATTTGACGGTACATGGCCCCGTCCATCGTCCCTTTGATGCGGTGAAGTTGTCCTGTCCCCTTAGCAGAAAAACACCCCCAAAGCATAATGTGTCTACCTCCATGTTTGACAGTGGGGATGGTGTTCTTGGGGTGATAGGCAGCATTCCTCCTCCTCCAAACACGGCGAGTTGAGTTGATGCCAAAGAGCTCCATTTTGGTCTCATCTGACCACAACACTTTCACCCAGTTCTCATCTGAATCATTCAGATGTTCATTGGCAAACTTCAGACGGGCCTGTATATGTGCTTTCTTGAGCAGGGGGACCTTGCGGGCGCTGCAGGATTTCAGTCCTTCACGGTGTAGTGTGTTACCAATTGTTTTCTTGGTGACTATGGTCCCAGCTGCCTTGAGATCATTGACAAGATCCTCCCGTGTAGTTCTGGGCTGATTCCTCACCGTTCTCATGATCATTGCAGCTCCACGAGGTGAGATCTTGCATGGAGCCCCAGGCCGAGGGAGATTGACAGTTATTTTGTGTTTCTTCCATTTGCGAATAATCGCACCAACTGTTGTCACCTTCTCACCAAGCTGCTTGGCGATGGTCTTGTAGCCCATTCCAGCCTTGTGTAGGTCTACAATCTTGTCCCTGACATCCTTGGAGAGCTCTTTGGTCTTGGCCATGGTGGAGAGTTTGGAATCTGATTGATTGATTGCTTCTGTGGACAGGTGTCTTTTATACAGGTAACAAGCTTAGATTAGGAGCACTCCCTTTAAGAGTGTGCTCCTAATCTCAGCTCGTTACCTGTATAAAAGACACCTGGGAGCCAGAAATCTTTCTGATTGAGAGGGGGTCAAATACTTATTTCCCTCATTAAAATGCAAATCAATTTATAAAAATTTTGACATGCGTTTTTCTGGATTTTTTTGTTGTTATTCTGTCTCTCACAGTTCAAATAAACCTACCATTAAAATTTGAGACTGATCATTTCTTTGTCAGTTGGCAAACGTACAAAATCAGCAGGGGATCAAATACTTTTTTCCCCTCACTGTACTTCGGCATAAAACAAAACTGGTCATTTGAGCGGTTATTCCATTTAGCTTACATCACTACAGTTTACATTCAGCGTTCTATCACGTGCAAGTAAAGTAAATCAATGATTTTAATTGGCTGATGCGCATTTTGAGCCGTAGCAAATGTTTAAATTTAAACTGTTTCTAACGTTCGCAAGTATTGACCCCCTATCTAATTGCTTTCCAAAAACATGTTGTTGAACCACTTAGAAAATTGAATGTTGATGTTCAACTCTGCCTGGTTAAGCCATTCCTTGCATTTTCATTCTACCAAACAAAGAACGTTTTAAGATAGTCAATGATTGTAATAATTAAACCCAATGTAGAGCATGAGAACCCTATGTGAGCGATGAGAGCCATCACAGTCTGACGGTGAGCAACAGGATTTAGCTGGGGTTGCAGGGATCATGCCACAACTTGAAAACATTCATAGCCTCGCTGGTCCCAATCTAAGCAAAGCTGTGAGTACAAACCCGGTACACAGGTGCACCCAACGCCACATAAATAACATATTTCATATCCCAAGGTCAACTTGGCTAAATCATTCTGCATTTTTTATTTTGCCAACTTCTAATTTCTGACTTTAAAGTGGCAGTGTAAACCTGCGTGAGGTGTGGCCAGCCGGTAAAGGGCACTGGTTAGTAAAACATATATTTATATGCAGCGTGTGGATGCCTGGGTTTGGCTTCAGCTCCACAGCAGCATAGGAGACTACGTTGTATGACTGTGAAACTCAGAGGATCTGATGGGTGCGTTGTAAGTAAGACCTCAGGGATATGAAGAAAAAAAACAACATCTAATTTCCTGGATCCATGAACCTCAAGTACTTGAGATGCCTCCCGTGTGGCTCAATTGGTAGAGCATTGGTGCATGCAATGCCAGGGTTGTGGGTTCAATTCCCACGGGGGACCGGTATGAAAAAAATACCAAAATGTATGCCCTCACTACGTACCGTAAGTCGCATAAGAGCATCTGTAAAAATGCAAAAGCAGCACTGAATAATGCTTCACCTCCTCTCTGACCGTCAGGAACCACTTTAAACCTTGTCAGGGAGACATTTCACAGTGATGAATCACCATGAGTAATGAGATGTTCTTTGGCTGTCAAACCAAACAGCGGATGCTTTTATTGCTCTGTCGCAATTGAGCTGTTCTTCCATATAATGTCATCCTTTTGTGGCCGCGTCGGAGAGTTAGTATTCTGTCTCCTGAAGCCTTTTCAGCGTGTTCTTTAATATCAGGGCTCGGACAGGCAGCTCTAACTCTGACTGGAGATCCTGTCCAAGGCTGGTGTTTGTTTAACGTAACGTTTTCCTCCACAACCTACTAGCCACTAGTCCGTCAACTGTCCTTCATTAACTGGGAGGGGAAACGTAATCTAGAGAAGTTGGCACTCGCAGGTTCTCCAAATAAAATATTGATCATTTTAGTATCTTCAGATGAGGCTAAAAATCAACAGGCCATCCCTCCGTCCTCGCTCCAAATCATCCTTGTAAAAACGAGCAGTCTCGGCCAGCTAGCTCATGGTCAACCTCCTCAACTTGTAATGCCTGGCAGGTCTGGAAATTACACACTGACATTTTAACATGCATTAGATGATGAATGATCAAAAAAACTAAAACTGTTTGGAATCATATTTCTTTCACGCTAGGTATTAGAGTTGTAAGTACTATGTCACAGTATGTACCTTTTACTGTATTAGGGTGTCTTATTGTAAAGCATGGCTGTATTTTAATTGGCTGATGCTTAAACTTAAACTAAAAACTACTTTTTTTTTCCAGTGTTTGCAAGTATGGCCCTGTGTATTTATGGTAGACACTTCCAGTTTTTGCATTGGCTGCGGTGCATTCCACTCAATCCATCGGCAAAAGCCATTCGCCATGTCATGTTTTTGCTAAATAATACAGTCAATGGGAAAAGATGAGTGTCACAGGGTTGACGCTTCGGTCAATACATTGCAGTCAATGGGAAAAGATGAGTGTCACAGGGTTGACGCTTCGGTCAATACATTGCAGACGCAGGCTGTCAGGCAGGCTATAGTGTTTCACCTTATTCATTTCCAGTGCCTTAAGAAAAGTATTCACACCCCTTGACTTTTTCCACATTTTGTTGTGTTACACCCTGAATTTAAAATGGATTAAATTGAGATTTTGTGTGTCACTGGCCTACACACAATACCCAATAATGTCAAAGTGGAGTTATATTTGTAATTTTTTTATTTATTAATAAAAATAAAATAAAAAGCTGGCCCATCGTGCTCTAGCGACTCCTTGTGGCGGGCCGGGGACCTGCAAGCTGACTTCGTTCGTCAGTTGGACGGTGTTTCCTCCGACACGACACATTAGTGCGGCTGACTTCCGGGGTTAAGCGAGCAGTGTGTCAAGAAGCAGAAACGGCTTGACGGGGTCGTGTTTCGGAGGACGAATGGCTCTCGACCTTCGCCTCTCCCGAGTCCGTAGGGGAGTTGCAGCGATGAGACAAGACAGTGACTACCAGTTGGATATCATGAAATTGGAGAGAAAAAAGGGGGTAAAAAGTCTTACATCTCCTAGATATAGGAAAGACGCTTCAAAACCTCATTCCTTATGATTAAATTATTTTTTTGACTGTCTGTTTTGCCATTTATGAATGTGTTATTCAATGCGTTTCTATGGGCTATAGTAGTCACTGGTTCGAATCCCCGAGCCGGCATAGTGGAAAAATCTACCGTTCTGCCCTTGACCAAGGTAGTTAACCCCCAACAACAACTTTTCCCCAGGCACCAATGACGAGGATGTAGATTAAGGCAGCCCCCCCACACCTCTCTGATTCAGGTTGGGTGAAATGCGGAAGCCCCCATTTCGGTTGAATGCATTCAGTTGTGCAGCTAACTATGTATCCCCTTTCACAAAGGTTTAGACTTTTAGAGGTTAATGGCTGTGATAGGAGAAAACTGAAGATGGATCAACAACATTGTAGTTACTCCAAAATACTAACATAAATGACCGAGTGAAAAGAAGGAAGCCTGTACAGAATAAATATATTCCAAAATATGCGTCCTGTTTGCAAAAAATGTGGCAAAGAAATTAACTTTATGTCCTGAATACAAACCGTTATGTTTGGGGCAAATCCAACACGACACATCACTGAGTACCACTCTCCATATTTTCAAGCATGGTGGTGCATCATGGGTATGCTTGTCATCAGCAAGGACAAAAATAAACAGAATAGAGCTAAGCACAGGAAAGATCCTAGAGGAAAGCCTGCTTCAGTCTGCTTTCCAACAGACACTGGGAGACAAATGCATCTTTCAGCAGGACAATAACCTACAACACAAGGCCAAATATACAACGGAGTTGCTCACCAAGACGACATTGAATCTTCCTGAGTGACCTAGTTACAATTTTGACTTAAATCGGCTTGAAAATCTATGACAAGGCTTGAAAATGGCTGTCTAGCAATGATCAACAACCAACAAGGACGGTTAGCTAGCTCAATCACAGTCAATGGGGGCGTCGTGATTATTATGGGCTGTAAGTAATGCTTTTATAGACGGGTTGGTTGTTTAGCAACAAAACCGACGCGTGCGCAACTACGGGGCAAAACAGACGGCGTTGGCTTAGACTGTTGACAACATGTAAAATATATTTAGTCTCCAAATATTTGAAGCGCGCATTGTTTTTGTGACGTTGTCAGCTTAACCTGTTTGTATGGAAGGCCTTGCTCTCTGTGAGACCATGTTTTCACTGTGAAGAGCATGGTTGTAACATGGTTGTAGCATGGTTGTAGCATGGTTGTAGCATGGTTGTAACATGGTTGTAGCATGGTTGTAGCATGGTTGTAACATGGTTGTAGCATGGTTGTAACATGGTTGTAACATGGTTGTAGCATGGTTGTAGCATGGTTGTAGCATGGTTGTAGCATGGTTGTGGCATGGTTGTAGCATGGTTGCAGCATGGTTGTAGCATGGTTGTAGCATGGTTGTAACATGGTTGTAGCATGGTTGTAGCATGGTTGTAACATGGTTGTAACATGGTTGTAGCATGGTTGTAACATGGTTGTAACATGGTTGTAGCATGGTTGTAGCATGGTTGTAACATGGTTGTAACATGGTTGTAGCACGGTTGTAACACGGTTGTAGCATGGTTGTAGCATGGTTGTAACATGGTTGTAACATGGTTGTAGCATGGTTGTAGCATGGTTGTAGCATGGTTGTAGCATGGTTAGTCTCCAAATATTTGAAGCGCGCATTGTTTTTGTGACGTTGTCAGCTTAACCTGTTTGTATGGAAGGCCTTGCTCTCTGTGAGACCATGTTTTCACTGTGAAGGGCATGGTTGTAACATGGTTGTAGCATGGTTGTAACATGGTTGTAGCATGGTTGTAGCATGGTTGTAGCATGGTTGTAACATGGTTGTAGCATGGTTGTAGCATGGTTGTAACATGGTTGTAGCATGGTTGTAACATGGTTGTAACATGGTTGTAGCATGGTTGTAACATGGTTGTAACATGGTTGTAGCATGGCTGTGGCATGGTTGTAGCATGGTTGCAGCATGGTTGTAGCATGGTTGTAACATGGTTGTAGCATGGTTGTAGCATGGTTGTAACATGGTTGTAACATGGTTGTAGCATGGTTGTAACATGGTTGTAGCATGGTTGTAGCATGGTTGTAGCATGGTTGTAACATGGTTGTAACATGGTTGTAGCACGGTTGTAACACGGTTGTAACACGGTTGTAGTATGGTTGTAGCATGGTTGTAACATGGTTGTAACATGGTTGTAACATGGTTGTAGCATGGTTGTAGCATGGTTGTAACATGGTTGTAACATGGTTGTAACATGGTTGTAGCATGGTTGTAGCATGGTTGTAACATGGTTGTAGCATGTTGTAGCATGGTTGTAACATGGTTGTAGCATGGTTGTAGCATGGTTGTAACATGGTTGTAACATGGTTGTAGCATGGTTGTAGCATGGTTGTAGCATGGTTGTAACATGGTTGTAGCATGTTGTAGCATGGTTGTAACATGGTTGTAGCATGGTTGTAACATGGTTGTAACATGGTTGTAGCATGGTTGTAACATGGTTGTAGCATGGTTGTAACATGGTTGTAGCATGGTTGTAGCATGGTTGTAACATGGTTGTAACATGGTTGTAGCATGGTTGTAGCATGGTTGTAACATGGTTGTAACATGGTTGTAGCATGGTTGTAGCATGGTTGTAGCATGGTTGTAGCATGGTTGTAACATGGTTGTAGCATGGTTGTAGCATGGTTGCAGCATGGTTGTAACATGGTTGTAGCATGGTTGTAACATGGTTGTAGCATGGTTGTAGCATGGTTGTAACATGGTTGTAACATGGTTGTAGCATGGTTGTAACATTGTTGTAGCATGGTTGTAGCATGGTTGTAGCATGGTTGTAACATGGTTGTAACATGGTTGTAACATGGTTGTAGCACGGTTGTAACACGGTTGTAACACGGTTGTAGCATGGTTGTAGCATAGTTGTAACATGGTTGTAGCATGGTTGTAACATGGTTGTAACATGGTTGTAGCATGGTTGTAGCATGGTTGTAACATGGTTGTAGCATGTTGTAGCATGGTTGTAACATGGTTGTAGCATGGTTGTAGCATGGTTGTAACATGGTTGTAGCATGGTTGTAGCATGGTTGTAGCATGGTTGTAACATGGTTGTAGCATGTTGTAGCATGGTTGTAACATGGTTGTAGCATGGTTGTAGCATGGTTGTAACATGGTTGTAACATGGTTGTAGCATGGTTGTAACATGGTTGTAGCAATGTTGTAACATGGTTGTAACATGGTTGTAGCATGGTTGTAGCATGGTTGTAACATGGTTGTAGCATGGTTGTAGCATGGTTGTAGCATGGTTGTAACATGGTTGTAGCATGGTTGTAACATGGTTGTAGCATGGTTGTAGCATGGTTGTAGCATGGTTGTAACATGGTTGTAACATATTTGTAAGAGCATGGACCAGAGTTCATTTCACATGGTCAGGTGTAGGCTTGCGTTCATTGGGAACGATCCCAGACGTGGATTTTGTTTCTAGCCTCAACCATTCTGCCGATGTCACTCTAAAGCACATTAACTCTAGGTCAACTTCAAGTGAGGCCTACCTTTCTGCCATGTAGTGTACTTACCTAATTGTTCATTGGATTAAGGTTAGGGTTATGTCTAGGGTAGAGCCCCTAGCCCTAACCCTAGCTTCACGTCCACTACCAGCTCAACCCTAACCGTAACCCTAAACCTAACCCTAAACCTAACCCTAAACCTAACCCTAGCTTCATGTCCACATTCCGGTTCAACCCTAAACTTATCCTTAAACCTAAGCCTAATACTAGCTTCATATCCACTCCTGGCTCAACCCTAACTCTAACCCTAACACTAACTCTAGCTTCATGTCCAGATCCCGGCTCAACCTGAAACCTAGCCTCAACCCTAACCCCGCTTCATGTCCACTCCCGGCTCAACCTTAACCCTTTCTCTAGGCATCAGTATTGTAATTTTCCCTTATTGAATGCAATGTATTCACTTAGGCATTAACCCTGTGACACTCATCTTTTTCCCATTGAATGCAATAGAGCCCCACAGTGTAGGTGTCATGATATCCAGAAAACCTAGCGGTCAAACAGGGAAATGGTTTCAATCATTTTTCCGCCATTAATTTTTTCCACAGGGGATTTTAAGAAACGCTTAAAATAAGGGCTGTGTTGTGTGTAGGGCTTACCCTGGCGTGACGTTTTGATAACCGTAATAACTCTCTCGGCCAAGTTGACTTTTATCAATACATACTCTCAGATTCAAAAATGCTAATTAGCATCAAAGTAGACATCATGCAAAACTACAAATCCCTGCAAGCTCCTGCAGGTCATCTCTAGCTGACACCTTTGCTAACAGGTATTGTGTCAATTTAAAACTTGCACAAGACAGTTCACAGAATTGTCCAGTTAAGTAAATGTTGCTAATTTATTTATTACTACATTTAGCTAACATTAGATAGTTAATCCAGAGATTCTTACCTTTGCCTCGATTCGGCAGTCTCGTCCAGATGGCCTTTTTAGTTCTTTATGATAGCCACATTAGCAGCTAATTAGTAAATATAGGCAAATATATGGATAAAAGTCACCTTGTCCTAGAGAGATTTATACGGTTATCAAAACGTCACGCCAGGGTAAGCCCTACACGAAACCCAGCCCTTATTTTAAGGGTTTCTAAAATCCCCTGTGGTAAAAATGAATGATTGGAACCATTTCCCTGTTTGACCGCCAGGTTTTATGGGTATTATGACTCATACTGTGGTACTCTATGGAGCTAAGCACAGACAAAATCCTAGAGGAAAACCTGGTTCAGTCTGCTCTCCACCAGACACTGGGAGATGAATTAACCTTTCAGCAGGACAATAACCTAAAACACAAGGCCAAATCTACACTGGAGTTGCTTACCAAGAAGACATTGAATGTTCCTGAGTGGCCGAGTTACAGTTTTGACTTAAATCTACTTGAAAATCTATGGCAAGAACTGAAAATGGTTGCCTAGCAATGATCAACCAGCAATTTGACAGAGCTTGAAGAATTTTGAAAAGAATAATGGGCAAATGTTGCACAATCCAGGTGTGGAAAACTCTTAGAGACTTACCCAGAAAGACTCACATCTGCAATCACTGCCAAAGGTGCTTCTAACATGAATTGACTCAGGGGTGTGAATACTTATGTAAATGATATATTTTAGTATTTAATTTTCAATACATTTGCTAAACTTTCTAAAAACATGTTTTCACTTGGTCATTTTGGGGTGTGATGTTTAGATGGGTGAAATATTTTGACTTCAGTCTGTAACCCAATAAAATGTAGAATAAGTCAAGGGATATGAATATGTTCCGAAGGATCTCAACGATCCCTTTGTTATGACCATCTTAAAACAATTCCATATGTCAGCTCAGTAGAATCATCCTGGTCAAACGTAGTGCACTCAATAGGGAATAGGGTGCCATTCTCTGGTCAAACGTAGTGCACTTAATAGGGAATAGGGTGCCATTCTCTGGTCTAAAGTAGTGCACTATATAGGGAATAGGGTGCCATTCTCTGGTCTAAAGTAGTGCACTATATAGGGAATAGGGTGCCATTCTCTGGTCTAAAGTAGTGCACTATATAGGGAATAGGGTGCCATTCTCTGGTCTAAAGTAGTGCACTATATAGGGAATAGGGTGCCATTCTCTGGTCTAAAGTAGTGCACTATATAGGGAATAGGGTGCCATTCTCTGGTCTAAAGTAGTGCACTATATAGGGAATAGGGTGCCATTCTCTGGTCTAAAGTAGTGCACTATATAGGGAATAGGGTGCCATTCTCTGGTCTAAAGTAGTGCACTATATAGGGAATAGGGTGCCATTCTCTGGTCTAAAGTAGTGCACTATATAGGGAATAGGGTGCCATTCTCTGGTCTAAAGTAGTGCACTATATAGGGAATAGGGTGCCATTCTCTGGTCTAAAGTAGTGCACTATATAGGGAATAGGGTGCCATTCTCTGGTCTAAAGTAGTGCACTATATAGGGAATAGGGTGCCATTCTCTGGTCTAAAGTAGTGCACTATATAGGGAATAGGGTACCATTCTCTGGTCTAAAGTAGTGCACTATATAGGGAATAGGGTGCCATTCTCTGGTCTAAAGTAGTGCACTATATAGGGAATAGGGTACCATTCTCTGGTCTAAAGTAGTGCACTCAATAGGGAATAGGGTGCCATTTGGGACGCAACCCCCCAGAGTACACAGACAGGAAACGTAACAGAGAGCAGCCTGGGAAATGTCAACAAACGGTTCAACACTACAGCTACCGAGGTCGCTCACTAACAGGACCGCTTTACAAACAGTTACAGTAACACTGGTCTCCCATAGCAGCCATGCAGCATCCGGATAGCATGAACTTTACTCAGTCACACAATGGCCCTGAGGATGGACCGAAGTAAGTAAATAAATATAATGCCATAGCGGTTAGGGGAAGTGGTCTGTAACGTTGAGCACCAAAAGGTTATAGTTTCAAACAAACATCGTTAGCCAAACTGGCATGTTGAGAACTCAATTCAGTAAGTATACTGAACTTTAAAGAGTTGTCAGTTGCTCCCTGAGGAGAGATGGGCCTAAGTAGGTAGGTACGATGCTTTAACGGTTAGGGGAAGTGATCTGCACTGTAATGTTGAACACCAAAAATGTTTACTGCCTGGAAACCCAACTGTTGTTTAGCGAGACAGGCATTGTAGGCCTACCACTGTAAGAACTCATTCCAGTAAGTATACTCAACTCAGTAAAACGACATTGCATGAATGAAAGCGTAGATAGACATAATGGCAATTAGTAACAGGGTTATGAGCTGGTTAGCCATATTGTATAGAACACAAAATATACAGAGCACCATGTATATATTAAATATAAATATGAAATTAAATAGTGTGTACTTACCTTGTGATATTTACCTACCCGATGATTGATATATTATTTAGGTTATTATGTGCCTTAAAGGGGAACCGCAACCGCTGATTTGGCCTCCGTTTTTTTGGCACCTCAAGAAATGCTGGCGGCCATGACAGAAGCCAAACGTGAGTTGGCATGGGGGGTGTGGATTGATGTGGGTGTGTCCTTGCCACCACCCATTTGTCAGAACCTTGCCCACAGCTGTTTTCCCCCCACTTAGTCACACAAACAAACCTCCTGCAGGTTGAGTTCAACAACTACAGGCAGATGTATGGTGAGATGCCGGAGGAAGACTTTATTTATTATGTATTTATTCAGGAAAAAAACAAGGGTGCCCTGATCACAGCAACACAACAATCAAACACAATATGACCTTTTGAATAGGACAGTAGCTTTGTGACGAAGCGTCTGTGCGCCGACATTGCACTGTGACCAGTTCCCTTTAAAAAAACAAAAAACACCTACACACACACACACACAAACACAAACAATATCATTCATTATTTCAGACCATTGCTTTGCCTGGACTTAAACGTTTGTTACTAAAAATGTCTGTTGTTTTCCATGTCTCAGGTTAACCAGCTCCATTCTGTTTGCTCATGGTAACACTGATACATTTTTACGAACCGCGCTAGCTACATTCATCAATAGTCTGTCGACATTGTTACATCTTACTTAGCATTACTGGTTAACCATGGTTACAGAACAGACAAAGTTACAAAGTTACAGGTTTAGTCCATCCTGTGACAGTGCCACGTTGAAAGTCACTAAGCTCTTCGGTACGGGCCGTTCTACTGCCAATGTTTGTCTATGGAGATTGCATGGCTGTGTACTCGATTTTATACACCTGTCAGTAACGGGTGTGGCTGAAATAGCTGAAGGCACTCATTTGAAGGGGTGTCCACATACCTTTGGCCATGTAGTGTACTTACCTGAATGTTGGTTTAGTCACATGTCAGAGTGGTCATACCTTCCTGTCTGGTGGTAATGGGGTTACCTTGGTAACATGTCAGAGTGATCATACCTTCCTGTCTGGTGGTAATGGGGTTACCTTGGTAACATGTCAGAGTGATCATACCTTCCTGTCTGGTGGTAATGGGGTTACCTTGGTAACATGTCAGAGTGATCATACCTTCCTGTCTGGTGGTAATGGGGTTACCTTGGTAACATGTCAGAGTGGTCATACCTTCCTGTCTGGTGGTAATGGGGTTACCTTGGTAACATGTCAGAGTGGTCATACCTTCCTGTCTGGTGGTAATGGGGTTACCTTGGTAACATGTCAGAGTGGTCATACCTTCCTGTCTGGTGGTAATGGGATTACCTTGGTAACATGTCAGAGTGATCATACCTTCCTGTCTGGTGGTAATGGGGTTACCTTGGAAACATGTCAGAGTGGTCATACCTTCCTGTCTGGTGGTAATAGGGTTACCTTGGTAACATGTCAGAGTGGTCATACCTTCCTGTCTGGTGGTAATGGGGTTACCTTGGTAACATGTCAGTGGTCATACCTTCCTGTCTGGTGGTAATGGGGTTACCTTGGTAACATGTCAGAGTGGTCATACCTTCCTGTCTGGTGGTAATGGGGTTACCTTGGTAACATGTCAGAGTGATCATACCTTCCTGTCTGGTGGTAATGGGGTTACCTTGGTAACATGTCAGAGTGGTCATACCTTCCTGTCTGGTGGTAATGGGGTTACCTTGGTAACATGTCAGAGTGGTCATACCTTCCTGTCTGGTGGTAATGGGGTTACCTTGGTAACATGTCAGAGTCGTCATACCTTCCTGTCTGGTGGTAATGGGGTTACCTTGGTAACATGTCAGAGTGGTCATACCTTCCTGTCTGGTGGTAATGGGGTTACCTTGTTAACATGTCAGAGTGGTCATACCTTCCTGTCTGGTGGTAATGGGGTTACCTTGGTAACATGTCAGAGTGGTCATACCTTCCTGTCTGGTGGTAATGGGGTTACCTTGGTAACATGTCAGAGTGGTCATACCTTCCTGTCTGGTGGTAATGGGGTTACCTTGGTAACATGTCAGAGTCGTCATACCTTCCTGTCTGGTGGTAATGGGGTTACCTTGGTAACATGTCAGAGTGGTCATACCTTCCTGTCTGGTGGTAATGGGGTTACCTTGGTAACATGTCAGAGTGGTCATACCTTCCTGTCTGGTGGTAATGGGGTTACCTTGGTAACATGTCAGAGTCGTCATACCTTCCTGTCTGGTGGTAATGGGGTTACCTTGGTAACATGTCAGAGTGGTCATACCTTCCTGTCTGGTGGTAATGGGGTTACCTTGTTAACATGTCAGAGTGGTCATACCTTCCTGTCTGGTGGTAATGGGGTTACCTTGGTAACATGTCAGAGTGGTCATACCTTCCTGTCTGGTGGTAATGGGGTTACCTTGGTAACATGTCAGAGTGGTCATACCTTCCTGTCTGGTGGTAATGGGGTTACCTTGGTAACATGTCAGAGTCGTCATACCTTCCTGTCTGGTGGTAATGGGGTTACCTTGGTAACATGTCAGAGTGGTCATACCTTCCTGTCTGGTGGTAATGGGGTTACCTTGGTAACATGTCAGAGTGGTCATACCTTCCTGTCTGGTGGTAATGGGGTTACCTTGGTAACATGTCAGAGTCGTCATACCTTCCTGTCTGGTGGTAATGGGGTTACCTTGGTAACATGTCAGAGTGGTCATACCTTCCTGTCTGGTGGTAATGGGGTTACCTTGTTAACATGTCAGAGTGGTCATACCTTCCTGTCTGGTGGTAATGCGGTTACCTTGGTAACATGTCAGAGTGGTCATACCTTCCTGTCTGGTGGTAATGGGGTTACCTTGGCAACATGTCAGAGTGGTCACACCTTCCTGTCTGGTGGTAATGGGATTACCTTGGTAACATGTCAGAGTGGTCATACCTTCCTGTGTGGAGTTCCCTGATCCTGGTGCAAAGTACACAAGGTTTCACCCCATATTGACTGATTCCATTCAATTCAATAATTTAAAAAAAGACAGTACAACTAAAAGTTGGTCTAGTAAAATGTCTCAATTTAAAGACATCAGTTTCCAGTAGACGTGCTTGAGGTAAATTCACAGACGAAGCCAAGCCAGTAAAAAAGCCAATAACGTATGTTGTGACATTTGCGTTATTTGCTCTATAACCCATTAGTTTATACCTCGTGATATGCAATAAGGCCGTGACAACAAAAAGACAATTGTTACACAGCGGCGGGATAAATTCAACTACACATACGGTTTGTTTCATCACAAAACCAGCAAGCAACATCTGTCCAGTGAAGTCCACAAAGCAAATATTGCATGTAACAAACAGTTATATCACCTACATCATGGTCAAGCAAGTTAATGTTTTCGACAGTTAACTATAAAAAATAAATAACTCCTGATTTAGAACCACAGAGTTACCGTTAGTCTGCCCAACGACAACAGGAGCTCTGCCTCCGCTATTCCTGCACCATTTCAACTTAAACATCATAAAATCAACAACGCTATATACAGTGCATTCGGAAATTATTCAGACCCCTTGACTTTTCCACATTTTGTTACGTTACAGCCTTATTCTAAAATGGATGAAATCAGTTTTTTTTCCCCAAATTTTTTTCCTACAAACAATACATCATAATGACAAAGCGAAAATAGGTTTTTAGACATTTTTGCAACTTTATAAAAAAAAATATATATATATCACATTTACATAAGTATTCAGACCCTTTACTCAGTACTTTATTGAAGCACCTTTGGCAGCGATTACAGCCTCGACTCTTCTTGGGTAAGATGTTACAAGCTTGGCACACCTGTCTGGTTGGATGGGGAGCATCGCTGCAAAACTATTTTCAGGTCTCTCCAAAGATGTTCGATTGGGATCAAGTCCGGACTCTGGCTGGGCCACCCAAGGACATTCAGAGACTTGTCATGAAGCCACTCCTGCGTTGTCTTGGCTGTGTGCTTAGGGTCGTTGTTTTGTTGGAAGGTGAACCTTCGCCCCAGTCTGAGGTCCTGAGCGCTCTGGAGCAGGTTTTCATTAAGGATCTCTCTGTACTTTGCTCCGTTCATCTTTCCCTCAATCCTGACTAGTCTCCCAGTCCCTGCCGCTGAAAGACATCCCCACAGCATGATGCTGCCACCACCATGCTTCACCGTAGGGATGGTGCCAGGTTTCCTCCAGACGTGACGCTTGGCATTCAGGCCAAAGAGTTCAATCTTGGTTTCATCAGACCAGAGAATCTTGTTTCTCATGGACTGAGTCCTTTAGGTGCCTTTTGGCAAACTCCAAGCGGGCTGTCATGTGCCTTTCACTGAGGAGTGGCTTCCGTCTGGCCACTCTACCATAAAGGCCTGATTGGTGGAGTGCCGCAGAGATGGTTGTCCTTCCTGAAGGTTCTCCCATCTCCACAGAGGAACTCTGGAGCTTTGTCAGAGTGACCATCGGGTTCTTGGTCACCTCCCTGACCAAGGCCCTTCTCCCCCGATTGCTCAGTTTGGCCGGGCGGCCAGCTCTAGGAAGAGTCTTGGTGGTTCCAAACTTCTTCCATTTAAGAATGGAGGCCACTGTGTTCTTGGGGACCTTCAATGCTGCAGACATTTTTTGGTACTCTTCCCCAGATTTGTGCCTCGACACAATCCTGTCTCAGAGCTCTACGGACAATTCCTTCAAACTGATGGCTTGATTTTTGCTCTGACATGCACTGTCAACTGTGGGACCTTATATAGACAGGTGTGTTCCTTCCAAATCATGTCCAGGGCCTGTTGTCTGGACCTATGGCAGTCTCTATGGGGGTGCCACAAGGTTCAATTCTTGGGCCGACTCTTTTCTCTGTGTATATCAATGATGTCGCTCTTGCTGCTGGTGACTCTCAGATCCACCTCTACGCAGACGACACCATTTTGTATACATCTGGCCCTTCATTGGACACTGTGTTAACAAACCTCCAAACGAGCTTCAATGCCATACAACACTCCTTCAGTAGCCTCCAACTGCTCTTAAACACTAGTAAAACTAAATGCATGCTCTTCAATCGAACGCTGCTGGCACCCGCCCACCCGACTAGAATCACCACTCTCGACGGGTCTGACCTAGAGTATGTGGACAACTACAAATACCTAGGTGTCTGGTTAGACTGTAAACTCTCCTTCCAGACTCACATTAAGCATCTCCAATCCAAAGTTAAATCTAGAATTGGCTTCCTATTTCGCAACAAAGCCTCCTTCACTCATGCTGCCAAACATGCCCTCGTAAAAACTGACTATCCTACCGATCCTTGACTTCGGCGATGTCATTTACAAAATAGCCTCCAACACTCTACTCAGCAAATTGGATGTAGTCTATCACAGTGCCATCCGTTTTGTATCCAAAGCCCCATATACTACCCACCATTGTGACCTGTATGCTCTTGTTGGCTGGTCCTCACTACATGTTTGTCTTCAAACCCACTGGCTCCAGGCCATCTATAAATCACTGCTAGGCAAATCCTCGCCTTATCTTAGCTCATTGGTCACCGTAGCAGCACCCACCCGTAGTCTGCGCTCCAGCAGGTATATCTCACTGGTCATTCCCAAAGCCAACACCTCCTTTGGCCGCCATTCCTTCCAGTTCTCTGCTGCCGATGACTGGAACGAATTGCAAAAATCTCTGAAGCTGGAGACTCTTATCTCCCTCACTAACTTTAAGCATCAGTTGTCAGAGCACCTTACCGATCACTGCACCTGTACACAGCCCATCTGAAATTAGCCCACCCAACTACCTCATCCCTATATTGTTATTTATTTTGCTCTTTTGCACCCCAGTATCTCTATTTGCACATAATCTCTTGCACATCTAGCATTCCAGTATTAATACTAATTGTAATTATTTTGCACTATAGCCTATTTATTGCCTTACCTCCATAACTTGCTACATTTGCACACACTGTATATATATTTTCTGTTGTATTTTTTTGACTTTATGTTTTTTTACCCCATATGTAACTCTGTGTTGTTGTTTTTATCGCACTGCTTTGCTTTATCTTGGCCAGGTCGCAGTTGTAAATGAGAACTTGTTCTCAACTGGCTTACCTGGTTAAATAAAGGTGGGAAAAAAAAAAAAAAAAAAAAAAAAACTTTTTTGAATTTACCACAATCAAGTTGTAGAAACATCTCAAGGATAATCAATGGAAACAGAATGCACCTGAGCTCAATTTCGAGTATCATTGCAAAGGGTCTGAATACTTATGTAAATAAGGTATTTCTGTTTTTCATTTTTGATAAATTTCCCCAAAAATCTAAAATTGCTTTGTCATTATGGGGTATTGTGTGTAGATTGATGAGGAAATGTTTTTATTTAATCAATTTTAGAACAAGGCTGTAACGTAACAAAATGTGGAAAAGGGAACATATCTCAATACTTTCCGAATGCACTGTATATGCTTAGTTTAATAAACTGAAAACAGACTTTAAGATACCAAAAGCAATTTATTCCGATCAATGTTGCTAAATATCATGTGGCTGTCCATGGTACTTATTTCTGTGTGTGTGTGTGTGTGTGTGTGTGTGTGTGTGTGTGTGTGTGTGTGTGTGTGTGTGTGTGTGTGTGTGTGTGTATGCGCGCACAAGTAAAACAAACATTTTTGACTCACCCTACTTGTAGACTAGTTGAATGATAACGCCATCCTCCTCTCTTTCATGTTGTTAAAACGGTCAATGGCTCTGTCATACAGTACACTTTAAAGTTTTAGTTGTCATAGGCTACCTAGGTAAAACAACTGCTAGCCTAACTTCCTCGCATGGGCAACAATGAACCAGCTAAGTTAGCTAGCTAGTTAACGTGGGCAACAATGAACCAGCTAAGTTAGCTAGCTAGTTAACATGGGCAACAATGAACCAGCTAAATTAGCTAGCTAGTTAACGTGGGCAACAATGAACCAGCTAAGTTAGCTAGCTAGTTAACGTGGGCAACAATGAACCAGCTAAGTTAGCTAGCTAGTTAACGTGGGCAACAATGAACCAGCTAAGTTAGCTAGCTAGTTAACGTGGGCAACAATGACCCAGCTAAGTTAGCTAGCTAGTTAATGTGAGTCTACTAGCTAGTTAATGTGAGTCTACTAGCTAGTTAATGTGAGTCTATTTGGCTACATCTGGGCTACATATTGAACTTCAATCATCTCAAGCCTGTGGCACAAGATATTAATTAATGGTTAGATCAGAATCACAGTCATAATCATTGGCTTGTTCAGAGAATTACAGTAAGTCAAAACCACAAGTCCAAATCCCCATCTCCATCCATGGCTTAGGAAAGGGCCGATTTACCAAGCCAGCTACTGCAGGACATGAACACAAGCAGACCAGTAACAGACACGTTTTTCTGGAAATGACGTTTTGCTCAGGAAGTGATTTGATTGGTCTGAAGCCAAATCCAAACTGGCCTCCCCTGGGAGGCATTTTGATGCACCATGACAACCCACAGTTGAGCTCAGCTCAACACTGATTGGCTAATTATTTATAATTGTTTTATCAAGGGAGGCCAAATGCGTGCTGGCATCAATCAATCAAATGCTACAGCGGCGACATATTA
Source organism: Coregonus ussuriensis (assembly GCA_031479575.1). Lineage (NCBI taxonomy): Eukaryota > Metazoa > Chordata > Actinopteri > Salmoniformes > Salmonidae > Coregonus > Coregonus ussuriensis. The sequence goes on from CM062490.1 coordinate 49,051,896, forward strand.
TACTATTTTGGTCCAGACAGCATCAAATACACGGGCTACACATACTGAGACAGAGGGGGCGCTGTTTCCCTCGCTCTGATGATTTCTCCGGTGAGATTCAGCCACTTGCGAATTGACGGAAAATTATGAAAACACAGAGATACGAAATATACTTTTAATTTTAATTTTATTATTGGTTGTGATTAGCCTGGTGGAACCAAACTGATCGGTGCGTTCACCTTTCTGTTTCACTTCAGATACTGTATCATAAAAGTTGAAGTGAAACAGAATGGTGAACACAGCGATCAGGCTGGTTCCACTAGGCTAGGTTATGCCCTGGATATTATATGCATTTAGGGAGTAGATAATAAGCAACAAATAATGTCAGTTTACATAAATTATGTTTCACAATTGGGTTATCAAATGTATCAAAGTAATAAAATGGCTTACCTTCTGTATTTGTACAAACGATGAGCCTGTGAAAGCTGTTGCCGCCGACAGGTGAAGGTTGCTGGCCGGATACTTGCCAACATGTAGCTGACTGTTTCATTCATGGGAACGCTCACAGCGAGGGCATGTCTGCATGATGCTGACGAGGACCCCCTTGCTGGTCTTCTCTATGCTGCATGTCCGGCTGCAAACTGGACATCTCTCGAACAACTGCAGCAGGCAATATTATGAGGTGGTGTTGACTGGGACAAGGTGATATACGGTAATAGACAACCAATTGCATTTTGTTCTAAAGGAATGACAAAGCTTTTTGCTAATGCACTTCACAACCACAATGACTCTACTAGTTGTATCCGCTTGGCTGGGGAATTAGCCTACTAGTTTATCAAGCCGGGTATTTTTAAATACAACTTTTCACATATCACACATTACCTGTCGTTGTTGATTAAATTGTCTGTGTCATCAGGGCATTAACTCGGGTCACTATCAGAGGCCTCATGATGGCGTGTCCTTTTCATAGGAGTCGAGGGAGACCCTGGCAGCAACGGAGGAGGTGTCACAAGGGGTACTTGTGTCGCATGACACACTTTTGTTCTGAGGTCTTGCCCTGACAAGCTGTGAAAAATAGCAAGTGAACAGTGAATGAAATTATTTTTGGAGGTGGCTAAACCAATCACATTACTGGATATGTTATGATACCATCCTTTGCTCCTCCTGGTAGGTCCCAGCATCCGTTCATGACCAGGGGCTCAGTCTGGCACCCAACTGGGCACTTTGTCAAATAGAAAAACAGGGTCAACTATTGTTGTCATCCATCAACTATAAACATAGCTTGAAAAATAACATAATCTGATTTGGAAGCTAATTCTAAGCTTTACCGATGTAGACTGACTGGCTCCAGATTGGATTCGATTCAGGCTGGTGACGCCGTTACACCGTGCAACTAACTGTGACATGTTGTGCTATGGCCCTGGGTTGGTTTCAGTTTGTTGCTTGTAGTTCGTACAGTGTTATAGTCAGACATGCGTTAGCTAGTACCACCATAGCTACATAATACAGTGGTCTCCTCAATCTTAATTAGCTGTCGAAGGTTATACTGTGTCTAAAGTCAATCTGGCGGCAATATAAGGGTATATAACAAAGTTTTGAGAAACTTTTGTTATTGACCAAATACTTATTTTCCACCATAATTTGTAAATAAATTCATAAATAATCTTCTCATTTTGTCTGTCATAGTTGACGTGTACCTATGATGAAAATTACAGGCCTCTCTCATCTTTTTAAGTGGGAGAACTTGAACAATTGGTGGCTGACTAAATACATTTCTTCCCCACTGTATGCACGCACCACTTTTCCGTTATTAATTTTTTTTAATTTTTTTGAAACAAGTTATTTTTTTCATTTCACTTCACCAATTTGGACTATTTTGTGTATGCCCATTACATGAAATCCGAATAAAAATCTATTTAAATTACAGGTTGTAATGCAACAAAATAGGAAAAATGCCAAGGGGAATGAATGCTTTTGCAAGACACTGTATTTGTTTTGTGAGAGCTGCAAGATATTTACCAGTTTTTTTTTGCCATTAATTAGTATGCTTTATTTGAGTTTAACCTGTAGTTGCTGGCTCTCATTAAAAGTAAAAGATCGTATTCTTGCTTAAGTTCATGAGCTTTTTCTAAAATAGGGATTTATTTTTCTTTAATTTTAATTTCTAAACCAGAGATTATCATTCCCCTAATATACACCTTAACGGCATCCCAAATTATCTTTATTAGCTTTTCTCTGTCCTCTATGTCTACATTTGTAAAGGGTTTTATTTTTCATTTACTTATTTAAGACATTTTGTGTCCAGAAGATGCGCTTTGTTCATTCTCCAAATTCTGTCGCTAAGTGTATTTTATCTTGGTGTAATTAAGCATGATACCGGAGTATGATCCGATATCACTATATCATAAAAAATTGTATCCAGTAAATTGGAAATAAAAATGTACTCAATTCTTGAATAGCTTTTTTCTTACTTTGAGAAAAAAAAGGAATAGTCTTTTGTACAGTAGTTATGAACATATTTTGGCCGTTTTCAAAGGGATTGGTTGGTTTTTAGGGGCAGACGCTCTTTAATATATCTTAGAATATGGTCACCCTCTTGCCCATTCTTGGCAATTGTGCAGGTGTAGGATAAATGGAGGAAGTTGGGCCTTCTGTAGGAGGAGTCCTAGTTGACACGGGAGAGGTATAGTCATTTGGCCATATCATGTCATTTCATTTGAAGTAATCTATGCTTTAAATTGATTGGAGAATACTTTTTGTTAGATCTAAAGGAAAATAAATCCTATTTTTGTTGCACCATATCCCTGGATCTCCATGAGTGTTTTTTGCGGTTTGGGAATTTTTTATGTGGACTGTATGTGTCAGAAACATCCCTGCTTCTTTAAGTGTTGCATGACTTCCCAGTGGCCTACTAGGTGTGTGAACTGCTGACTGCTCACACCTTGCAGATAGTTGTTGACACATCAATCAGGATCAAGGGGGCGGGGCAATTTATGACTTGTTTTGGTAATCAGTGGCTGTAATGGAGGGGGAGTGGTTTCACCTCTTATAGGCAATCAGCAATTAGTACAGGGACGTGTGCTCTCCACCTCTGCTAGGCAATTAGGAATTAGTGTTAGTTCTTCAGTCTCCCCTGGTTTCTTAGAGGCAGCTGTAAGTAGCAGTTTTGTCGCAAAACTAAGACCGTCACCGAAACAAAGATGGTTCTGCCGAGTTGTTCTGCCGAGTTGTTCGGCAAAGAAAAGAGAGGAAGGCTCTCTCACTTGAGTATCTTACCTAGTTATTTACAGATTGTCTAATTTTGATATTTTGTAGCTTTGCCAACTATGTATGTGTTTTCTATAGCTGTTCGCTCCTCTCCCTGTAGGCTTTACAGACGCTCCCCACCCCTTGGCTGCAACTCTTCTAATTTAGTGGACCCTGCGCGCACATGTGGAATTCCTGGTCTCTGGCAGCGTTTGGAACTGCCGATCTGTGGTCAAGAATGCAGAGTTCATCTCAGCCTATGCTGGCCTTCAGTCCCTTGACGTTTTGGCCCTAACAGAGACATGAATCACCCCAGAGAATACTGCTACTCCAGCTGGTCTTTCTTCATCTGACTATGTTTTCTCTCATAGTCCGAGAGCATCACGGTGGTGGCACAGGGCTACTCATTTCTCCTAACTGGAGATGTTCTATTTTCTCCCTCTCTGACCTGTCCATCTACTCATTTTAATTCCATGCTGTCACTGTCACTTGTCCACTCAAGCGTAACATTGTTGTAATCTATCGCCCACCAGGTGCCCTTGGAGAGTTCCTCAATGAGCTTGACACCTTGATAAGCTAATTTCCTGACGATGGCTCACCGCTCTTCGTACTTGGCGACTTCAACCTCCCGACATCTGCCTTCGATTCATTTCTTTCCGACTCTCACTTTCCCATCCTTGCCTCTTTTGACCTCACCCTTTCCCGGTCCCCTCCAACTCACAAGGCAGGAAATATGCTTGACCTCATCTTTACTAGAGGCTGTTTACTACTACTCTCACTGCAACCCCCCTCCAGGTCTCTGATCACCACTTTGTTTCCTTTTCTGTTTCCCTTTCCTCCAAACCTAACCACTCAGCCCCTACCCATTTGGTCATGCGCCGTTGCAATCTTCTCTCTCTCTCCCACTACTCTCTCCTCTTCTATCCTATCATCTCTCCCTTCTGCTAAATCCTTCTCCCTCCTGTCTCCTGATTCTGCCTCTTCGACCTTTCCGCTTCCTATGACTCGCACTGTCCCTTTTCCTCCCGGCCGGCTCGGCCCTCCCCCCCTGCTCCGTGGCTGAGTGACTCATTGTGAGCTTCCAGAACAGGGCTGTGGGCAGCTGAGTGACTCATTGTGAGCTTACAGAACAGGGCTGTGGGCAGCTGAGTGACTCATTGCGAGCTTAACGAACAGGGCTGTGGGCAGCTGAGTGACTCATTGTGAGCTTCCAGAACAGGGCTGAGTGACTCATTGTGAGCTTCCAGAACAGGGCTGAGTGACTCATTGTGAGCTTCCAGAACAGGGCTGAGGGCAGCTGAGTGGAAATGGAGGAAAACTAAACTGTGTCCGCTGCTAAAGCCACTTTCTACCACTCTAAATGTCAAGCTTCTGCCTCTAAAACTAGGAAACTCTTTTCCACCTTCTCCTCTTTCCTTAATCCTCCACCCCCCCCCCCCCCCCCCTCCTTCTCTGCGGACGACTTTGTCAACCACTTTGAAAAAAAGGTTGACGACATCCGCTACTCAATCAATCAGCCTATTGAGTCTACTGGTCTCAGTCACACAGAACGACCCTACGCTTTGACCTCTTTCTCCCCTCTCTCCAGATGACATCCTGCGACAAGTGAGGTCTGGCCGCCCGACAACCTGCCCACTCGACCCCATCCCCTCCTCCCTTCTACAGACCATCTCTGGAGACCTTCTCCCATTCCTCACTTCCCTCATCAACTCATCTCTGACCACTGGCTGCGTCCCCTCTGACGTAAAAATGGCTGAGTTGCTCCCCTCCTCAATAAACCAACACTCGACTAATCTGACGTCTAAACTATAGACCTGTATCCCTTCTTTATTTTCTTTCCAAAACACTTGAGCGTGCTGTCTGTGATCAACTTTCTCGCTATCTCTCTCAGAATGATCTTCTTGACCCTAACCATTCAGGCTTCAAGACAGATCACTCAACCAAGACTGCTCTTCTCTGTGTCACAGAGGCTGTCCGCACTGCCAAAGCTGACTCTCTCTCCTCTGTTGTCATCCTCCTAGATCTATTCGCTGCCTTCGACACCGTGAACCATCAGATCCTCCTCTCCACCCTCTCAGGGCTGTGCGTCTCAGGCTCTGCACACTCTTGGATAGCATCCTACCTGGCAGGCCGCTCCTTCCAGGTGACGTGGAGAGGATCTGTGTCTGCACCACGTACTCTCACTACTGGTGTCCCCCAGCGTTCGGTTCTAGGCCCTCTCCTCTTCTCATATCCTCACATGGTCTCTCCTATCATTGCTATGCGGATGACACTCAACTACTTTTCTCCATCCCCCCTTCTGACAGCCAGGTGGCGACAAGCATCTCTGCATGCCTGGCAGATATGTGAGCTTGGATGTCAGCCCACCACTTCAACCTCAACCTCGACAAGACGGAACTGCTCTTCCTCCCGGGGAAGGCCTGCCCGCTCAAAGACCTCCCCATCATGGTTGACAACTCCAGTGTCGCCCTCCCAGAGTGCAAAGAACCTTGGCGTGACCCTGGACAATGCTCTGTTGTTCTCTGCAAACATCAAAGCAGTGACTCGCTCCTGCAGGTTCATGCTCTACAACATCCGTAGAGTACTACCTTACCTCACACAGGAAGTGGTGCAGGTCCTAATCCAGGCACTTGTCCTCTCCCATCTGGACTACTGCAACTCACTGTTGGCTGGGCTCCCAGCTTGTGCCATCAAGCCCCTGCCACTTATCCAGAACACTGCAGCCCGCCTGGTTTTCGACCTTCCCAAGTTTTCTCATGTCACCCCGCTCCTCGGCACACTCCACTGGCTTCCAATCGAAGCTTGCATCCATTACAAGACCATGGTGCTTACCTATGGAACTCCCTACCTTGAGGCTATGCTCAAACCCTACACCCTGTGCATGTAGGTAGGGGTGAAGTGACTATGCATAGATAATAAACAGCGAGTAGCAGCAGTGTCAATGTAAATAGTCCGGGTGGCCATTTGATTAATTGTTCAGCAGTCTTATGGCTTTTGGGATAGAAGCTGTTAAGGAGCCTTTTGAACCTAGACTTGGCACTCCGGTACCGCTTGCCGTGTGATAGCAGAGAGAACAGTGTATGACTTGGGTGACTGGAGTCTTTGACAAATTTTTTTGGGCCTTCCTCTGACACCGCCTAGTATATAGGTCCTGAATGGAGGAAGCTTGGCCCCAGTAATGTACTGGGCCGTAATCACTACCCTCTGTAGCGACTTACGGTCGGATGCCAAACAGTTGCCATACCAGGCGGTGATGCCACCGGTCAGGATGCTCTCGATGGTGCAGCTATATAACTTTTTGAGGATCTGGGGACCCCATGCCAAATCTTTTCAGTCTCCTGAAGGGGAAAAGGTGCCCTCTTGTATAGAACTATGCTACTGCTCTGATATGTTGTGTTCATCTATTGGCTCTATTTGAATGATTAAGTTGTTATGCGGACAGTTAACAGTTAGGGGCCTGTATGTTAGAGCCGTTAGCTATATAGAAAACATACAGAGCACCATGTATATCGAGATTAAATAGTGTGATTCATTTATTTATTATATTACATTATTTTATCACTTTTTTGGGGGGGTTATTATTTAATACATCTTAGAATATGTCTCCCCCTCTTGCCCATTCATTGCACTGTGTGCAGGCGGAGGACATTGGGTTCGTTCTGTAGACGGAGTCTTAGCGAGGTAATAGTAATTAGTCATTTAAAGTAATCTATGCTTTAAGTTGATCAGAGAATACTTTTGTTAGATCTAAAAAGAAGATAAATCCTAATGTTTTTTGCCACCATCTCTCTGTGAGTGCTTTTTGCCGTTTGGCTTTTGGGAAACAACCCCGGCTTGGTCTATGTTCGAATGGTAAAGAAGTCACTACAAAGGGACTGTTCAGTACCAACCCTATGCTGCTGCCCTGCTCTCAGACTGAAAGGATACAATGGTGTGACAACAACACTATCAAGTGACATTGTGAAACAGGGATTGTTTTGTGTTTGCTTGGCTAACTGCCGTGTGAATAAACGTGTTTCTCTAGAGGCTGGTAAGATCGTTTTCACATGAGGGTCAAATAAACACTAGGTTGCCATTTGTCGACTCGTTGTCATAATACCGCCTTGATATCATTCCTTACACAACCTATCCACCCTGATGATGGCTTGCTGCATCATTTGAAGTCCCTGACTGCACCTTTTCTCACGCAGTCCTCCATGCCGTCATCACCACTGTCAACAGTACACTTAAACATTCACTTAAAGCTACAATCTGGGATTCATTTGTCAGCCAAACGATGGCAAGCCACTTGTTTGGGTAATGGGCTTACAGCTGAGGAATGGGGAGATGTTACCTCTGTCTCTCTGTCTCTCTCTGTCTCTCTCTCTCTCTCTGTCTCTCTCTCTGCCTCTCTCTGTCTCTCTCTGTCTCTCTCTCTGTCTCTTTCTCTGTCTCTCTCTCTGTCTCTTTCTCTGTCTCTCTCTGTGTGTCTCTGTGTCTCTCTGTCTCTCTCTCTGTCTCTCTCTCTCTGTCTGTCTCGCTGTCTCTTTCTCTGTCTCTCTGTGTCTCTGTGTCTCTCTCGCGCTCTCTCTCTCTGCAGTAAGCCAGGGCCAGTGAAATTAATTTCTGCACTGGGGAAGCTGATTCTGAATGTGTTTCTTATGCAACAATTTTAAGCCTTCTCATTATTAATTATTTTTGTGTTGCTGTACTCAACTTGACTGTTATTCAATAAATAATGCACAAGACCCTAGCAATTACAATTGTTCCTTAATAAAACATCTAACTGAAAGTTAGATACTGGCCCTGTGTAGCTCAGTTGGTAGAGCATGGCGCTTGCAACACCAGGGTTGTGGGTGCGTTTCCCACGGTGGGCCAGTATGAAAAAACAAAAATGTATGCACTCACTAACTGTAAAGTCGCTCTGGATAAGAGCGTCTGCTAAATGACTAAAATGTAAATGTAAAGTTATGGAAGCACATATCTATTATTCAACAAACATTTGTTTGTTAAATTATGAAAGAGAAAATCATCATTTTCCCTCTCCAGCTCCAACTGAAGCCAAAAACATAACTTCAACACAGAACTTCATTCTCATTCCAATGCACTGCAGTTCAGTTCCAATAATACAACTGTTTAAATCAACAATCAATCCATCCATTAAATATACTAATCATCATGCTGTTTGAAGGACTTGCCGACACCGTTTGATTGACATTCACAGTAGAACAGGGAAAATATGCACAGGTGCTGGACAAAAAAAAAAAAAACGAATGATAATGAAATAAGTAATGTCTGCATATTGTCATTCACGTCAGAGGGGTTGAGTTCAGCTTGTTAACGCTACAATTCTCCCATGATGGAAGATAAGGAGGAATGGGGTGTTGGGACATTAAAGCCACACTCTGTAACTTTCATTGATAGTCAAAAGTGCTGCCCGGACACCTGTCTTTCAAGAATCACTCCTCAAACCACTGAACTGGTGTTAGTATTCCTGTCAGGGACCATTTCCACTGAACTGGTTTTAGTATTCCTGTCAGGGACCATTTCCACTGAACTGGTTTTAGTATTCCTGTCAGGGACCATTTCCACTGAACTGGTTTTAGTATTCCTGTCAGGGACCATTTCCACTGAACTGGTTTTAGTATTCCTGTCAGGGACCATTTCCACTGAACTGGTTTTAGTATTCCTGTCAGGGACCATTTCCACTGAGCTGGTTTTAGTATTCCTGTCAGGGACCATTTCCACTGAACTGGTTTTAGTATTCCTGTCAGGGACCATTTCCACTGAACTGGTTTTAGTATTCCTGTCAGGAACCATTTCATGGCTTTTCATCAGTACTTTCATTCTAGGTTTTCATTTGCACTTCTTCGATTATTTTGACAAAGTATACCAATGTTCAATGTCCAGCACACCTTTTCCCTTGAATTATTTCTGAGTGTTATGAATAGCTCTGAGTGATCCGGCCTTTTCTGAAGGGAGACGTGCCAACATGCCTCATGTCCGACCCCAGACCAAGAAGACTCATACTCAGTACATAAAGACAGGGCTGACTCTAGCCTTTTTGGGGGCCCAAAGCCACATTTGATTGTGGGGCACCCCCCCCTTGCTGCAAAACATTTGAGTGGCCCCCAAAAAACCTTATTTTTAAAGTTCATTTAATGCAATTCTACACATTTAGCCATGGGGGCGGAGTAAAAAATGTTGCAATTTTATAAGAAATGTAATGCAATTCTACTCATTTTGTCATGGGTCTGAGAGAAATAAATTCAATTTTATAGTAAATTTCCTGCAATTCTACCCATTTTGCCACGGTCTGGAGATTTGTTTTGGGCAGTTTTTAAACAATTTCCAAATATTCTACACATTTTGGCATGACTTATGCCATGTTAATAATATATATGTGTGAGAATGACTAACAAAATCAATGGGGGCCCCCCCCCCCTGGAGGTCAGGGCTCCTGGGCACGTGCCCTTGGTGCCGCTCGGTATTCGTCCATGATTAGATAGCTGGCTAGACTAACTACCAATAAAAAAAATGACATGGCTAATTGTCAGCTAATTGAGTGACTGACATAATAAGAGAAAAACTGCTGATGCACGACCACATTTAGAAATTGCACCTGGTGTTTTCTACTATTCTTACTCTCAATAGTACCCCGACTGAGTCCCCCCCCCCCCCAATTATTATAATCATGTGTTTTTTGGGGTCGGGCTCCCCCCTATCGGCCGTGGGCCCTAAGCGACCACCGGGGGCCCTGGGTAAAGCGTTCAACATTCTTTTCCCCTGTGAGTCAATTAACTTAATGACGTTTCTTGTTGGACTGTGAGGTCCCGTGTAGCTCAGTTGGTAGAGCATGGCGCTTGCAATGCCAGCGTTGTGGGTTCGATTCCCACGGGGGGGCAGTATGAAAAAAAAAGTGCACTCACTAACTGTAAGTCGCTCTGGATAAGAGCATCTGTAAAAATGTCTAGTGCGTCAGTCGGAAACCGATTTGTGATGTCGTGACATCCCCTGGGGAATGACTTAATTCCCTGTTTCATTGATTGTTCTCTCAGATCAGCATCCTACTTTCTTAATCAAGGAGCGACAGAAAGGAAATGCATGGACATTGATATAAACTCTACATCCACCATTTCAATAAATAGCATCCACACAAATCAAGAGTCGATCAGATGAGACATTGTTTCTCCTGTCGTTCCTTAGAATACGCATCACATTTTGCACCCTCTTCCCTGCACTGCCTTTTGACCAGTAGGTTGCACTATTTAGGGAATAGGGTCTTTGGGGGACACACACACACACACACACACACACACACAAGTCTATTTCCTGCTTTATTCCCTTTATTTAATGGTCCAGCAGGTCTTTGAGGCCAGTTTAACGGACACTCTTAGAAAGCACTTCCTACCCCCTCTTCCTTTGCAACTGGATCCTGACGGGAAGGAAGCAGAAACATGAGGATAAACAACGGGGCTGGCAACAACAACTCCTCTTAACGCAGGGGGCACCACACCAACTCCATCATCAAGTTTGCTGACGACAACACGGCTGTAGGCTTGATAACCAACAACGAATGACGAGTCAGCGTATCGGGAGGAAGTGGAACTGGCATTGTGGTGTCATTACAACAACCTCTCCCTCAACGTCAGCAAAACAAAGGAGTTGATTGTTGACTTCAGGAAGCAGAGGGAACATGCCCCGATCCATTATCAACGGGACTGCAATAGAGAGAGTCACAAGTTTTAAGTACTTCAGCGTCCACATCACAGAGGGGGCCTGTCATGGTCCAACAACACCACCACTCTTGTCAAGAGGGCGCAACAGCGTCTCTACTTCCTAAGGCGGCTGAAGAAATTCGGCATGCCACCCCGGATCCTCTTCAAATACTACCGCAGCACCATCGAGAGCGTCCTGACCGGTTGCATCACAGCCCGTCCACGACCGCAAGGTCCGTCAGCGGATTTAGGTTAGGTTACTATGGTTACCACAGAGCGGGGCTGACAGGCTGTGTGAAGGCAAAGCTTCTGAAAGGCTGGCTGGACCAGCACGAGAGAGTTGAGCATAGTTCAGTGTGTATTTGTTGCGCTCTCTTTCACCGAGTTGTAAAAGCAAGCAGAGCAGAAACTGGCTACTATTTAGTTGACTGATATAGCTGGCAAGGTAACTGCTGTTTAACTTAACAGAATAAAAAAACTAAACTAGTGTTTATTCGCAGTGCTGAGCTACTATTGTAACTGACATGTGACGTTAGCTAACGTGTCATCCCCTCTCGACTGAGGTGAATGAATAAGCTAGCCTTTAGCTATTATTACTATCTAACAGCTGTTGTTTGTAAGGAAATGTTTTGCAGCATTTGTTTTGTCCCGTTTCAGAAGTAAAATGAACTCTGCTAGCTTTCGCCAGTTGATGTACCGTTAGAGAGAGAGCTGACCAAAAGTTGGCTAACGTGAGCTATTATTTTTGCCTCAATCACACTAGACCTGAATCAAACGATGAAACCATCGGCCAAATGATTAAATATTGATATTCTGACGTTTTTTCAGTGCAATGTGAGTTTTATTAGTCAGTATGGCAATGTAACGGTATTGATCTGTCAGTTTCCCTAGCTAATTCCCTACTTTTCACACTGACACAGTAATAAACAGCTCTAACGTTACAGGCTTCACTGTCATGGTGCACAGTAGAGGTCTGTCATGGTGCACAGTAGAGGTCTGTCATGGTGCACAGTAGAGGTCTGTCATGGTGCACAGTAGAGGTCTGTCATGGTGCACAGTAGAGGTCTGTCATGGTGCACAGTAGAGGTCTGTCATGGTGCACAGTAGAGGTCTGTCATGGTGCACAGTAGAGGTCTGCACAGGACCCATTTCTTCATCCCGCTCCTGCCTGCACCCGCTGGCTTCTGTCCGACTCCCAACCGCAGTCTCACATTGTTATTGTTATTGTTATTGTTGTTGTTGTTGTTGTTGTTGTTTAGGTGTACAGTATGTGACGCAACTCACTTGCCAGCCATGGTCCCAGCAATTTTCCACCCTATAGGCAATATGAAATGCGCAAAAAATTACTTACGAAATAGGTTACATTTCCAAAGATTCTCGCATGGCCTTTATATTGTATTACTGGGCTATATCAGCCAATATGCTATCTGTATTACTGGGCTATATCAGCCAATATGCTATCTGTATTACTGGGCTATATCAGCCAATATGCTATCTGTATTACTGGGCTATATCAGCCAATATGCTATCTGTATTACTGGGCTATATCAGCCAATATGCTATCTGTATTTCTGGGCTATATCAGCCAATATGCTATCTGTATTACTGGCCTGTATCAGCCAATATGCTATCTGTATTACTGGGCTGTATCAGCCAATATGCTATCTGTATTACTGGGCTATATCAGCCAATATGCTATCTGTATTACTGGGCTATATCAGCCAATATGCTATCTGTATTACTGGGCTATATCAGCCAATATGCTATCTGTATTACTGGGTTATATCAGCCAATATGCTATCTGTATTACTGGGCTATATCAGCCAATATGCTATCTGTATTACTGGCCTGTATCAGCCAATATGCTATCTGTATTACTGGGCTATATCAGCCAATATGCTATCTGTATTACTGGCCTGTATCAGCCAATATGCTATCTGTATTACTGGGCTATATCAGCCAATATGCTATCTGTATTACTGGGCTATATCAGCCAATATGCTATCTGTATTACTGGGCTATATCAGCCAATATGCTATCTGTATTACTGGGCTATATCAGCCAATATGCTATCTGTATTACTGGCCTGTATCAGCCAATATGCTATCTGTATTACTGGGCTATATCAGCCAATATGCTATCTGTATTACTGGCCTGTATCAGCCAATATGCTATCTGTATTACTGGGCTATATCAGCCAATATGCTATCTGTATTACTGGGCTATATCAGCCAATATGCTAGAGGTAGTATGAAGAGAGCAGAGTTGGAGAGACTTGCACTTTCTCCTGAGCTATTTTTATAGCCTACCTTTTAGGAGTGGGAAGATTTTCAGACTTAGAAATATGGAGTGGTCCTCTGTAGCTCAGCTGGTAGAGCACGGCGCTTGTAACGCCAGGGTAGTGGGTTCGATCCCCGGGACCACCCATACACAAAAATGTATGCACGCGTGACTGTAAGTCGCTTTGGATAAAATAGTTGTTAAATGGCATATTAAATATGAGTGATCAATATTTAGGCCTATTTATAGGCAATGTATTAAACTACAGACTAATCATAGGCCTATTTAGGAAGGACATTTCCTTGGAAAGATAACTGCCCTGTGCTTCTCTGCCCATGCATAGGGCTATAGTCTACTCTATTTAATTGAGACCACACGCTCACCTGATCTCGCAGGTATGGCTACTGAACTGGAAGCAGCAAGAATGATGACAGCGACACTTGCTACGTTTTGCATAGTCCTATAGGGTATAGCCTACCATAGTCCTATAGGGATATAGCCCAGCTTAGTCCTATAGGATATAGCCTAGCTTAGTCCTATAGGATATAGCCTAGCTTAGTCCTGTAGGATATAGCCTACCATAGTCCTATAGGATATAGCCTACCATAGTCCTATAGGGTATAGCCTACCATAGTCCTATAGGATATAGCCTACCATAGTCCTATAGGGTATAGCCTACCATAGTCCTATAGGATATAGCCTACCATAGTCCTATAGGATATAGCCTACCATAGTCCTATAGGGTATAGCCTACCTTAGTCCTATAGGATATAGCCCAGCTTAGTCCTATAGGGTATAGCCTACCATAGTCCTATAGGATATAGCCTACCATAGTCCTATAGGATATAGCCTACCATAGTCCTATAGGATATAGCCTACCATAGTCCTATAGGATATAGCCTACCATAGTCCTATAGGATATAGCCTACCATAGTCCTATAGGATATAGTCTACCATAGTCCTATAGGATATAGCCTACCATAGTCCTATAGGATATAGCCTACCATAGTCCTATAGGATATAGCCTACCATAGTCCTATAGGATATAGTCTACCATAGTCCTATAGGATATAGCCTACCTTTTAGGAGGACGATTTGCAGGCAGAGACAAATAAATGGATAATCAATACTTATTGAAAAACGAAAAGGCGCAATGCTCGCTGTCGTGAATAAGCCTAGTCAGTATGACCTGGTGACTCCTCCAGTCTCCAGGCAGCTGGGGAGCAGCGAAACCCAGACAGAGACAGAGAGTAGATGACGGGTGCGGGTAGACTGTTTGCAGATGTTCCTCTGCCGGAGGGTGGAGGTTCATCTTATATGGCGACCCCCCCCCCCCCCCCCCCCCTGTCAGATCTCGGCCCTGGGATGGAGTTGGTAGAATTGCCTGACGGCACATGGGCCATGAAGCAGATGACAACACGGATTGTCGTCACCTTTCGAAGGAACCAATGTGTTACCTGACTCTGTGTAGACACACGTGTAAAGGAACAAGTGTTTTATGTAACTATGCTTAAATGTCACATGTAAGGGGGAGGATGTCTTGTGTGGCTGTAGTTTAAAGGAGGTAATTAAGGGATATACAACTCAATATAAAAGAGAGGGACCGGAGAGGAGATTCTGGGGAAGACCTATCAGGAGCTGATTGATGTTTTAGTCAGAAGACTTTTGGGGTAAAGTAAGAACAGAACTTGATTGTTATTGTTAGAAGCTTTTACATTATAATTGCTATATAAAAAAAATATACAATAAAATCCATCAGTTGTGAAATTGTGGAACCAAAAGAGACGTGTTACTGGTTTTCATTAACTAGTGGAACCAAAAGAGACGTGTTACTGGTTTTCATTAACTAGTGGAACCAAAAGAGAAGTGTTGCTGGTTTCATCTTAGGTGTCCCACGGCCAGACCATAATATAATATAATAATATGCCATTTAGCAGACGCTTTTATCCAAAGCGACTTACAGTCATGCGTGCATACATTTTTGTGTATGGGTGGTCCCGGGGATCGAACCCACTACCTTGGCGTTACAAGCGCCGTGCTCTACCAGCTGAGCTACAGAGGCCCACGATATTGTGGGCTCCAGCAGGAAACCACAGGGGAGCTCCAGCAGGAAACCACAGGGGAGCTCCAGCAGGAAACCACAGGGGAGCTCCAGCAGGAAACAACAGGGGAGCTCCAGCAGGAAACAACAGGGGAGCTCCAGCAGGAAACCACAGGGGAGCTCCAGCAGGAAACCACAGGGGAGCTCCAACAGGAAACCACAGGGGAGCTCCAGCAGGAAACCACAGGGGAGCTCCAGCAGGAAACCACAGGGTAGCTCCAGCAGGAAACCACAGGGGAGCTCCAACAGGAAACCACAGGGGAACTCCAGCAGGAAACCACAGGGTAGCTCCAGCAGGAAACCACAGGGGAGCTCCAACAGGAAACCACAGGGGAACTCCAGCAGGAAACCACAGGGGAGCTCCAGCAGGAAACCACAGGGGAGCTCCAACAGGAAACCACAGGGGAGCTCCAACAGGAAACCACATGGGAGCTCCAGCAGGAAACCACAGGGGAGCTCCAACAGGAAACCACAGGGGAGCTCCAGCAGGAAACCACAGGGGAACTCCATGGTAACTGTGTAAAAGGCACACAAAAGGAGCACTGAGTATCTATAGTTTGTCCTTACTCAGACGAAGTGTCGAACCCCTGCTTTCTGCTAATAATTAATTTCAAGAAATTAGTCTTAGCTGAAACCCTATACCCGGGACTTAGCGAGTGTGACTCACCCGTGAGAGTGTTGTCCGGTCAACTAGAAAGGGAGGACCAGCCACTAGCAGGAGTGTCTGAGACTATGTTATAAAATAGTATAACCCCGTGGTTGAGATAACACACAGTAAAAGACCCGGGCCACGTTAAAATAGCCCAGAGTGGACTATAAATAAATATTGGATTGCTCGTTGGTGTCATACACAAAAATAGCCCCCGCTGACCCGTAGTATACCGTGTCAGAAACAACCCGTGGCGTGTTAACAGTAGGAAGGAGTGAGCTAACCTCTGTGGTAAGCAGAGATAGACCAAGAGGGGATGGCCCCGGGATGATAAAGTGGAGCCCAGGGCTTCACTGCTAACTCAGCCTAGGGTAGGAAGACCGGGAAGGCCCCCTCACCGAGAAAGAGGCTCATACCACGGGATAATCCAGACCTACAGCCCGCGGTGGGAGTTGACCCACCCTGTGTGGTCAAGAGAAGATCTACAGGCAAAGAGACTTTGTGCGTTAATGAACCTAGTAAGACCACCAGGGGGGCGATCCGTACTAGTCATCTCCACATCGCTCACCATAGTAACCTAACCTATGCTCACCATAGTAACCTAACCTATGCTCACCATAGTAACCTAACCTATGGTCGCCATAGTAACCTAACCTATGATCACCATAGTAACCTAACCTATGGTCGCCATAGTAACCTAACCTATGGTCACCATAGTAACCTAACCTATGCTCGCCATAGTAACCTAACCTATGTCCGCGTTGTTACCTTTTCCTTTTCAACGATGATTACATTTTTTGATTGTACTTCGACTCACCCTCTTCTTCTTTCCGTTATCAATATTTATTTACAGACACTGTAGTAAACTACAGTCTAATCATATTTAAGTTCATTTCATATTCAAGTTAACTGCCACGTGATTCTCCGCCCACGTAGGCAGCCTACTCTATTTCAATGAGACCACACATACTAGGCGCACTCTCACGCCCAACTAGGAGAGGAGAGGCTACTGACGTTGAAGCAGCGAATTCTGACTGTGTGAATAATGAGAAATAATTATGTTATTTTAATACAATAGGTCGGCTAACGCATACAAAGCAGAAAGAGGACCGTTTCCAAATAATCTGTGGGACAACAAAAATATCTTCATCCCAAAGTCGTCCGTCTGACCGCCCATTACCGCCGGCAGCTTGAATAATGCCGACCACGCCATAATGATCTCTGTCGGGAACTGCAGGTCCCGCAGACATCCCCGCAGGAATGCAGCCCTCTGGTGAAGTCAGCACCCAACGTTATGCTCATCACGTCTTAGCAGGATCAGATGGTGACAGGTGTCCCAGTAGGGTCAGACAACCAGGGAAGACCAGTCTACGGAGCTCAGGTGATTTTTTGCAGTATATTAACAATATCAGTGAGTGATCCAAAGTTCCATCTTGAATTGATGGGTAGACCTACAGTAGCCACAGGACAGCAGCTTAAAGCTACAGTCTGGGATCTGGGAATAATGGTCATTTCAATTAATGAACCATTGATTCTATTCTTGGATAATATATAATGTATAAATGTACACCAAGGTAATTCTTTGTCATGCCTCATTTTAGGAGGATCAGATGGTGACAGGGGTCTCATCAGGGTCCGGCAGCCAGGGAAGACCAGCCTGTGACGGAGCTGAGGTGAATTTTTGCAGATACAACACTTTATTCTCTCTGTCCAGCAAACACTGGACAAGCCAGATGCTATTTTAAGGCAGTCTGACAAACCTCCAAAGTTGATATCCAGACTGGGTTGATAGGCTTTTCCCGATGACACAAAATGTGAGGAAGCTATTGATGATGACGAATGGATACAGGTATGTTTCAATGCTCAGTCATGTTCATATCATCTCAGACATAAATGACTGCAGTTTAAGACCATCCATAGAACGTACTATATGCCAGTGTAACTGAATAACATGCACTCAGAAAATGGAATTCCTCTGCTGGAGGTGTAAAACACAAAAAGGGGACATATTTGCACATGTTATGGTTTTGTGAAGGCTGGCTGAATTCTGGCAAAGAGTATGGGTTATTTTTATCTCAGCATGTCTACAGATTCTCCCTTCTCCCTGTTTTTGTTTGCTCGGAAATGTTGATACTGGAGAAACTGTTATCTGAAGAAACTGTGCAACCACGCATTTATAGCAGCTAAGAAATGCATTGCCATTAATTGGAAGGTTGTTTATCCTCCCACAATGTCAAGTTATGTGTCACTAGATTTGATTTATTACAAGATGAAGGGTATACTGGGAAACTTTCATGAGGTCTGGATTCCTTATACGGAATACAGTATGACTAAAGAGGAGTCAAATCAAATCAAATCAAATATTTATTGAAAACATGCCCACGTCAAGGGAGATACCTATTTAGGAAATCCGTAGATGCTGGGCTGCTCAGTCCTGGCCCTGGGGTTCTGACGTCACTATGGCCTTGGCATAACACCCCCGAAACCAATTATGAATGTTTCACTAAGATCCTAAAGCTGAGTGGGGTGTGTTGGGTTGGGGCGCTGCAGGGCGGTGGACCCCTAGGGACAGGACGGGGCGACCCAGCTATATTGTGTGCAAGTAAAAAGAGCTCTACAGTACTATTAGTCCTATGATAATCATTATATGGAGGATTTGCTGTTTCTGTGTGTTAATGTATGTGTTTTTTGTTTGTTTGTTTGTTTGTTTGTTTCCAAACCTTTCCCTTGGGAACTGGGAAGGAAATTGTGTTGGGAGAGAGTTGAGTTATTGACTAGACTGGTGGGGGTCGGGCGTGCATGCAGCTCGGGCTGGCTGGTCGGTCTGGCGGAAATGTTATATATATAGGATATTTTTTCAAGAGTTGTTCATTTGTTAGGCTATTGGTTAAAGGTGCAACACAATATTTATTATTGAATTACCTTTAGATCAGTCTTATTAATCACTTAAACATATGTAATAATGATCTCTTACCTTGCTTGATGACTGTGAGCATTTTTGCTAACTTTTTGTTCTAAATAGAGACGGGATATTGGATTATGTAAAAACGCAGGGAATTATGCCGGAGGACCCCCAGACCCCCCTCCAGGTTATGTCCCCCCCCACTTCTAAAACCAAAGTGGCCCCCCTTCCCCAAAACACATGTAAATATTGGACTATAAATGGTTCCTTTCTGTATGATACTGATGCTAAAATCTCTGTTCTATTCCACTGATCCATTTACTTTATGTTCATATTCTTATATTTGATTATTTCTTAATGTTGTTGCGTTGTCCAGAAGGAACCTGCAAGTAAGCATTTCGTTGGACGATGTACACTGAGTATACAAAACATTAAGAACATGTTCTTTCCATGATATAGACTGACCAGGTGAATACATGTGAAAGCTATGATCCCTTATATATATGTTACTTGTTAAATCCACTTCAATCAGTGTAGATGAAGGGGAGGAGACAGGTTAATGCCCTAGAGTCGATGCCCCTGTGGAATTCTGATAATAATAATAATAAAGAAATCCCAATCAGAATCCGTCAATTTAAGTTTAAGAGATATCTGGGGTTTTTTGCATGGGCTGCGTCTCAATCCACTGCATCCGCCTACGTCGCACTTCCGCATCTGCGGTGAAAGGTGGCAGAGCTAGAGCGGTGTTTGTCAGACCATCTCGAATACGAGACTCTCATGAACACGATGGTGTTCTCCGTTTTGCTCTAAGACCCCCACAAGTGTCACGGACTCGTCTGAAGTCGGTAAAGCCGATCTGCCAACTTCTGTCTGTAGCATAGCGTCCGAACAGTTTGGGCTACACATTAATTGGGCAACACCCCTCTATGGAAAGGTGAGACTCTCACGAACACGTACGGGTCACTTGTTTTGCTCTAGAACACCCACAAGCCTCACAAGACTGGTCTGAAGGTACCCGTTTAAAAAAATGAATGGAAGAACAGATGGATGTAGTTTAGAGCCTAAAATAAGGGCTTAAATACATGTAATCTTTCTTATATCTCTCAGAAAAAGGACAGACACTTCAGAACAAACTTCCTTGAGATTGTTGTTTTTACTATCTGTTTATCCATGTATGAGGCTCTTATTCAATGTGTTTCTATGAGCTAATAGCAAATACTTATGTCATGCAAGAAAATGCAAATTAATTACATAAAAATCATACAATGTGATTTTCTGGATTTTTGTTATAGATTCCTTCTCTAATAATAATAATAATAATAATAATAACAGTACACAGTACACATAGGTACACAGTTGAAGTGTACCTATGATAAAAATTACAGACCTCTACATGCTTTGTAAGTAGGAAAACCTGCAAAATCGGCAGTGTATCAAATACTTGTTCTCCCCACAGTATGTATTTATTATGGATCCCCATTAGTTCCTGCCAAGGCAGCAGCTACTCTTCCTGGGGTTTATTAAGGAACCCCATTAGTTCCTGCCAAGGCAGCAGCTACTCTTCCTGGGGTTTATTATGGATCCCCATTAGTTCCTGCCTAGGCAGCAGCTACTCTTCCTGGGGTTTATTATGGATCCCCATTAGTTCCTGCCAAGGCAGCAGCTACTCTTCCTGGAGTTTATTATGGATCCCCATTAGTTCCTGCCAAGGCAGCAGCTACTCTTCCTGGGGTCCAAACATATTAAAGCACTTACATTACATATAAAACAAAATATAAAACAGTACATCATATAACATTATTACACCACTACCTATCTACAATACAAAATATACAATACAAAACGTATAATATCACCATACAACAATATTACAATGTATGCTTATGCGTGTGTCTGTACCTTCGTGTGTGTCTCTTCACAGTCCCCGCTGTTCCATAAGGTGTATTTTCACGTTTTTTAAAATCTGATTCTATTGCTTGTATCAGTTACCTGATGTGGAATAGAGTTCCATGTAGTCATGGCTCTATGTAGTACTATGCACCTCCCATAGTCTGTTCTGGACTTGGGGATTGTGAAGAGACCTCTGGTGGCATGTCTTGTGGGGTATGCATAGGTTTCCGAGCTGTGTGATAGTAGTTTAAAACAGACAGCTCGGTACATTCAGCTTGTCAACACCTCTTACAAAAACAAGTAGTGATGAAGTGAATCTCTATTCCACTCTGAGCCAGGAGAGACTGACATGCATGTCATTAATGTTAGCTCTCTGTGTACATCCAAGGGCCAGCCGTGCTGCCCTGTTCTGAGCCAACTGCAATTTTCCCAAGTCCCTCTTTGTGGCACCTGACCACACTACTGAACAGTAGTATAGGTGCGACAAAACTAGGGCCTGTAGGACCTGCCTTGTTGATAGTGTTGTCAAGAATGCAGAGTAGCGCTTTATTATGGACAGACTTCTCCCCATCTTAGCTACTGTTGTATCAATATGTTTAGACATGACAGTTTACAATCCAGGGTTACTCCAAGCAGTTCAGTCACCTCAACATTCTCAATTTCCACATTATTCATTACGAGATGTAGTTGAGGTTTAGGGTTTAGTGAATGATTTTTAACCACTCCACAAATTTCTTGTTAACAAACTATAGTTTTGGCAAATCGGTTAGGACATCTACTTTGTGCATGACACAAGTAATTTTTCCAACAATTGTTTACAGACAGATTATTTCACTTATAATTCACTGTATCACAATTCCAGTGGGTCAGAAGTTTACATACACTAAGTTGACTGTGCTTTTAAACAGCTTGGAAAAATCCAGAAAATGATGTCATGACTTTAGAAGCTTCTGATCATTTGAGTCAATTGGAGGTGTACCTGTGGATGTATTTCAAGACCTACAGTTGAAGTCGGAAGTTTACATACACCTTAGCCAAATACATTTAAACTCAGTTTTTCACAATTCCTGACATTTAATCCTAGTAGAAATTCCCTGTCTTAGGTCAGTTAGGATCACCACTTTATTTTAAGAATGTGAAATGTCAGAATAATAGTAGAGAGAATTGTTTATTTCAGCTTTCATTTCTTTCATCACATTCCCAGTGGGTCAGAAGTTTACATACACTCAATTAGTATTTGGTAGCATTGCCTTTAAATTGTTTAACTTGGGTCAAAAGTTTTGGGTAGCCTTCCACAAGTTTCCCACAATAAGGTGGGTGAATTCTGGCCCATTCCTCCTGACAGAGCTGGTGTAACTGAGTCAGGTTTGTAAGCCCCCTTGCTCGCACACGCTTTTTCAGTTCTGCCCACAAATTTTCTATAGGATTGAGGTCAGGGCTTTGTGATGGCTACTCCAATACCTTGACTTTGTTGTCCTTAAGCCATTTTGCCACAACTTTGGAAGTATGCTTGGGGTCATTGTCCATTTGGAAGACCCATTTGCGACCAAGCTTTAACTTCCTGACTGATGTCTTGAGATGTTGCTTCAATATACCCACATAATTTTCCTTCCTCATGATGCCATCTATTTTGTGAAGTGCACCAGTCCCTCCTGCAGCAAAGCACCCCCACAGCATGATGCTGCCACCCCCGTGCTTCACGGTTGGGATGATGTTCCTCGGATTGCAAGGACCCCCTTTTTCCTCCAAACATGACGATGGTCATTACGGCCAAACAGTTCTATTTTTTTTCATCAGACCCAAGGACATTTCTCCAAAAAGTACGATCTTTGTCCCCATGTGCAGTTGCAAACCGTAGTCTGGCTTTTTTATGGCGGTTTTGGAGCAGTGTCTTCTTCCTTGCTGTGTGGCCTTTCAGGTTATGTCGATATAGGACTCGTTTTACTGTGGATATAGATACTTTTGTACCTGTTTCCTCCAGCATCTTCACAAGGTCCTTTGCTGTTGTTCTGGGATTGATTTCTACTTTTCGCACCAAAATATGCTAATCTCTAGGAGACAGAACGCATCTCCTTCCTGAGCGGTATGACGGCTGCATGGTCCCATGGTGTTTATACTTGCATACTATTGTTTGTACAGATGAACATGGTACCTTCAGGCATTTGGAAGTTGCTCCCAAGGATGAACCAGACTTGTGGAGGTCTACAATTGTTTTTCTGAGGTCTTGGCTGATTTCTTTTGATTTTCCCACGATGTCAAGCAAAGAGGCATACAATATTGAGGTCATACAAGAAGTTCTCTGGTGATTCCTATGTTGTTGATGTGGATAATATTTATTGTAATGACGAACAACCAGACGCTGCATTTGACACATTTATGAAATTGCCTATTCCAGTTACTAATAAGCATGCACCCATTTAGAAAATGACTGTAAAAACTGTTAAATCCCGTGGATTGATGAGGAATTGAAAAATGGTTTGGTTGAGAGGGATGAGGCGAAATGAATGGCAAATAAGTCTGGCTGCACAACCGATTGGCAAACGTATTGCAAATTGAGAAATCATGTGACTAAACTGAATAATAATAAGAAGAAACAACACTATGGAACAAGGATAAATGACGTAAAGAATGATAGTAAAAAGCTTTGGAGCACCTTAAATGAAATATTTGGGCAAAAAGGCAAACACAGCTCCATCATTCATTGAATCAGATGGCTCATTCATCACAAAACCCACTGATATTGCAAACTACTGTAATTATTTTTTTATTGGCAGTATTAGCAAACTTAAGCATGACATGCCAGTAACAAACGCTGACTACACATCCAAGTATATCTGACCAAATTATGAAAGACAAGCATTGTAATTTTGAATTCCTTAAAGTGTGGAAGAGGTGAAAAAAGTATTGTTGTCTATCAACAATGACAACTTCGATGGAAAATTACTGAGGATAATAGCTGACGATATTGCCACTCCTATTTGCCATATCTTCAATTTAAGCCTACTAGAAAGTGTGTGCCCTCAGGCCTGGAGGGAAGCAAAAGTTATTCCCCTACCTAAGAATAGTAAAGCCCCCTTTACAGGCTCAAATAGCCAACCAATCAGCCTGTTACCAACCCTTAGTAAACTTTTGGAAAAAATTGTGTTTGACCAGATAAAATGCTATTTCATAATTAACAAATTAACAACAGACTTTCAGCACACTTATAGGGAAGGACATTCAACAAGCACAGTACTTACACAAATTACTGACTATTTGTTGAGAGAAATTTATGATAAAAAGATTGTGGGGGCTGTTTTGTGAGACTTCAGTGCGTCTTTTGGCATTATCGATCATAGTCTGTTGCTGGAAAAACATATATGTGTTATGGCTTTACACCCCCTGCTATATTGTGGGTAAAGAGTTACCTGTCTAACAGAACACAGAGGATGTTATTTAATGGAAGCCTCTCCAACAAAATCCAGGTAGAATCAGGAATTCCCCAGGGCAGCTGTCTAGGCCCCTTACTTTTTTCAATCTTTACCAATGACATGCCACTTGCTTTGAGTAAAGCCAGTGTGTCTATGTATGCGGATGACTCAACACTATACACGTCAGCTACCACAGCAACTGAAATGACTGCACCACTTAATTTTGGGCAAAAAGGCAAACTCCGCTCCATCATTCATTGACTCAGATGGCTCATTCATCACAAATAACTGCAGTTCGTTTCAGAATGGGTGGCAAGGAATAAGTTAGTCCTAAATATTTCCAAAACTAAAAGCATTGTATTTGGGACAAATCATTCAGTGAACCCTAAACCTCAACTACATCTCGTAATGAATAATGTGGAAATTAGGTAAGTCGAGGTGACTAAACTGCTTGGAGTAACCCTGGATTGTAAACTGTCATGGTCTAAACAGTAGCTAAGATGGGGAGAAGTCTGTCCATAATAAAGCGCTGCTCTGCCTTCTTAACAGCACTATCAACAAGGCAGGTCCTACAGGCCCTAGTTTTGTCGCACTGGACTACTGTTCAGTCGTGTGGTCAGGTGCCACAAAGAGGGACTTAGGAAAATTGCAATTGGCTCAGAACAGGGCAGCACGGCTGGCCCTTGGATGTATACAGAGAGCTAACATGAATAATATGTATGTCAATCTCTTCTGGCTCAAAGTGGAGGAGAGATTAACTTCATCACTACTTGTATTTGTGAGAAGTATTGACATGATGAATGAATCGAGCTGTCTGTTTGAACTACTGGCACACAGCTCGTACACCCATGCATACCCCACAAGACATGAGACCAGAGGTCTCTTCACAGTCCCCAAGTCCAGAACAGACTATGGGAGGCGCACAGTACTACATAGAGCCATGACTACATGGAACTCTATTCCACATCAAGTAACTCATGCCAGCAGTAAAATTAGATTTAAAAAACAGATAAAAATACACCTTATGGGACAGCGGGGACTGTGAAGCAACACAAACATAGACACATGCATACAAACACACGATAACATACGCACTATACACACACGTACACATGGATTTTGTGTTATAGATGTGTGGTAGTAGAGTAGGGGCCTGAGGGCACACACTTAATATGTTGTGAAATCTGTTATGAATGTATTGTAATGTTTTTAAAATGTATAACTGCCTTAATTTTGCTAGACCCCAGGAAGAGTAGCTGCTGCCTTGGAAGCAGCTAATGGGGATCCATAATAAATACAAATACAAATACAAACCATCCTATGGAACCTAACATTCCCCCAGAACTGCAGTAGGCCTAGAACCATCCTATGAAACCCAACTGTCCCCCAGACCTGCAGTAGGCCTAGAACCATCCTATGAAACCCAACGTTCCCCCAGACCTGCAGTAGGCCTAGAACCATCCTATGAAACCCAACGTTCCCCCAGACCTGCAGTAGGCCTAGAACCATCCTATGAAACCCAATGTTCCCCCAGACCTGCAGTAGGCCTAGAACCATCCTATGAAACCTAACATTCCCCCAGACCTGCAGTAGGCCTAGAACCATCCTATGAAACCCAACGTTCCCCCAGACCTGCAGTAGGCCTAGAACCATCCTATGAAACCTAACATTCCCCCAGACCTGCAGTAGGCCTAGTACCATCTTATGAAACCTAACGTTCCCCCAGACCTGCAGTAGGCCTAGAACCATCCTATGAAACCCAACGTTCCCCCAGACCTGCAGTAGGCCTAGAACCATCCTATGAAACCCAACGTTCCCCCAGACCTGCAGTAGGCCTAGAACCATCCTATGAAACCCAATGTTCCCCCAGACCTGCAGTAGGCCTAGAACCATCCTATGAAACCTAACGTTCCCCCAGACCTGCAGTAGGCCTAGAACCATCCTATGAAACCTAACGTTCCCCCAGACCTGCAGTATTCCTAGAACCATCTTATGAAACCCAACTGTCCCCCAGACCTGCAGTAGGCCTAGAACCATCTTATGAAACCCAACTGTCCCCCAGACCTGCAGTAGGCCTAGAACCATCCTATGAAACCCAACGTTCCCCCAGACCTGCAGTAGGCCTAGAACCATCCTATGAAACCCAACTGTCCCCCTGACCTGCAGTAGGCCTAGAACCATCCTATGAAACCCAACGTTCCCCCAGACCTGCAGTAGGCCTAGAACCATCCTATGAAACCCAACGTTCCCCCAGACCTGCAGTAGGCCTAGAACCATCCTATGAAACCCAACGTTCCCCCAGACCTGCAGTAGGCCTAGAACCCTCCTATGAAACCCAATGTTCCCCCAGACCTGCAGTAGGCCTAGAACCATCCTATGAAACCCAACGTTCCCCCAGACCTGCAGTAGGCCTAGAACCATCCTATGAAACCCAACGTTCCCCCAGACCTGCAGTAGGCCTAGAACCATCCTATGAAACCCAATGTTCCCCCAGACCTGCAGTAGGCCTAGAACCATCCTATGAAACCCAACGTTCCCCCAGACCTGCAGTAGGCCTAGAACCATCCTATGAAACCCAACGTTCCCCCAGACCTGCAGTAGGCCTAGAACCATCCTATTAAACCCAACGTTCCCCCAGACCTGCAGTAGGCCTAGGACCATCCTATGAAACCCAACGTTCCCCCAGACCTGCAGTAGGCCTAGAACCATCCTATGAAACCCAACGTTCCCCCAGACCTGCAGTAGGCCTAGAACCATCCTATGAAACCCAACGTTCCCCCAGACCTGCAGTAGGCCTAGAACCATCCTATGAAACCCAACGTTCCCCCAGACCTGCAGTAGGCCTAGAACCATCCTATGAAACCCAACGTTCCCCCAGACCTGCAGTAGGCCTAGAACCATCCTATGAAACCCAACGTTCCCCCAGACCTGCAGTAGGCCTAGAACCATCCTATGAAACCCAACGTTCCCCCAGACCTGCAGTAGGCCTAGAACCATCCTATGAAACCCAACGTTCCCCCAGACCTGCAGTAGGCCTAGAACCATCCTATGAAACCCAACGTTCCCCCAGACCTGCAGTAGGCCTAGAACCATCCTATGAAACCTAACGTTCCCCCAGACCTGCAGTAGGCCTAGAACCATCCTATGAAACCTAACGTTCCCCCAGACCTGCAGTAGGCCTAGAACCATCCTATGAAACCCAACGTTCCCCCAGACCTGCAGTAGGCCTAGAACCATCCTATGAAACCCAACGTTCCCCCAGACCTGCAGTAGGCCTAGAACCATCCTATGAAACCCAACGTTCCCCCAGACCTCATAGCTACTTTGAAACATCTAAGCCAGTCGAAGACGGGAATCCGTTCATAATGTGAGATAGTCAGCTAACAAAGCTACTCAACAAACATCATTACAAACCCTCCCCACTATATTTATTTAAAGACTGCATTCCTTGTAAAATATTGTCATCCATGTCAATGACACTGACGACCTTGTCCGGTATGGCAGCTTCGCCCTCTCTCCTCACCATAGCCCAGTGATGTCCAGTTTGAACCTCTCTCCTCACCATAGCTCAGTGATGTCCAGTTTGACCCTCTCTCCTCTCCATAGCCCAGTGATGTCTCCTCTCCATAGCCCAGTGATGTCTCCTCTCCATAGCCCAGTGATGTCTCCTCTCCATAGCCCAGTGATGTCCAGTTTGGCCCTCTCTCCTCTCCATAGCCCAGTGATGTCCAGTTTGGCCCTCTCTCCTCTCCATAGCCCAGTGATGTCTCCTCTCCATTGCCCAGTGATGTCCAGTTTGGCCCTCTCTCCTCTCCATAGCCCAGTGATGTCCAGTTTGACCCTCTCTCCTCTCCATAGCCCAGTGATGTCCAGTTTGGCCCTCTCTTCTCATCATAGACATTTACATTTACATTTTAGTCATTTAGCAGACGCTCTTATCCAGAGCGACTTACAGGAGCAATTAGGGTTAAGTGCCTTGCTCAAGGGCACATTAACGTCATTTAGCAGACGCTCTTAGCCAGAGCGACTCACAAATTGGTGCGTTCACCCTATAGCCAGTGGGATAACCACTTTACAATTTGGGGGGGGGAGAGAGAGGCCAGTTAACAGTACAGTAAGGAGAGGGGAGGGAGAGGCAGGTTAACAGGACACTAAGGAGAGGGGAGAGAGAGGCCGGTTAACAGGACACTACGGAGAGGGGAGAGAGAGGCCGGTTAACAGGACACTACGGAGAGGGGAGAGAGAGGCCGTTTAACAGGACACTAAGGAGAGGGGAGAGAGAGGCAGGTTAACAGGACACTAAGGAGAGGGGAGAGAGAGGCAGGTTAACAGGACACTAAGGTGAGGAGAGAGAGACCCAGGTTAACAGGACACTGAGAGGGGAGAGAGAGGCAGGTTAACAGGACACTGAGAGGGG
Organism: Coregonus ussuriensis; assembly: GCA_031479575.1. Lineage (NCBI taxonomy): Eukaryota > Metazoa > Chordata > Actinopteri > Salmoniformes > Salmonidae > Coregonus > Coregonus ussuriensis. The sequence continues at coordinate 49,080,467 of CM062490.1, forward strand.
AGAGAGAGGCAGGTTAACAGGACACTAAGGAGAGGGGAGAGAGAGGCAGGTTAACAGGACACTAAGGAGAGGGGAGAGAGAGCCAGGTTAACAGGACACTGAGAGGGGAGAGAGAGGCAGGTTAACAGGACACTAAGGAGAGGGGAGAGAGAGGCAGGTTAACAGGACACTGAGAGGGGAGAGAGAGGCAGGTTAACAGGACACAAAGGAGAGGGGAGAGAGAGGCAGGTTAACAGGACACTAAGGAGAGGGGTGAGAGAGGCAGGTTAACAGGACACTGAGAGGGGAGAGAGAGGCAGGTTAACAGGACACTAAGGAGAGGGGAGAGAGAGGCAGGTTAACAGGACACTAAGGAGAGGGGAGAGAGAGGCAGGTTAACAGGACACTGAGAGGGGAGAGAGAGGCCGGTTAACAGGACACTAAGGAGAGGGGAGAGAGAGGCAGGTTAACAGGACACTAATGAGAGGGGAGAGAGACGCAGGTTAACAGGACACAAAGGAGAGGGGAGAGAGAGGCAGGATAACAGGACAATAAGGAGAGGGGGAGAGAGAGGCAGGATAACAGGACAGGGGGGGGGGGGGTTAGAAGGATTACTTTATCCTATCCCAGGTATTCCTTAAAGAGGTGGGGTTTCAAATGTCTCCGGAAGGTGGTGAGTGACTCCGCTGTCCTGGCGTCGTGAGGGAGCTTGTTCCACCATTGGGGTGCCAGAGCAGCGAACAGTTTTGACTGGGCTGAGCGGGAGCTATGCTTCCGCAGAGGAAGGGGAGCCAGCAGGCCAGAGGTGGATGAACGCAATGCCCTCGTTTGGGTGTAGGGACTGATCAGAGCCTGAAGGTACAGAGCTGCCGTTCCCCTCACTGCTCCATAGGCAAGCACCATGGTCTTGTAGCGGATGCGAGCTTCAACTGGAAGCCAGTGGAGTGTGCGGAGGAGGGGGGTGACGTGAGAGAACTTGGGAAGGTTGAACACCAGACGGGCTGCGGCATTCTGGATGAGTTGTAGGGGTTTAATGGCACAGGCAGGGAGGCCAGCCAACAGCGAGTTGCAGTAGTCCAGACGGGAGATGACAAGTGCCTGGATTAGGACCTGTGCCGCTTCCTGTGTAAGGCAGGGTCGTACTCTCTGAATGTTGTAGAGCATGAACCTGCAGGAGCGGGTCACCGCCTTGATGTTGGCGGAGAACGACAGGGTGTTGTCCAGGGTCACGCCTAGGCTCTTCGCACTCTGGGAGGAGGACACAGCGGAGTTGTCAACCGTGATGGCGAGATCATGGAACGGGCAGTCCTTCCCCGGGAGGAAGAGCAGCTCCGTCTTGCCAGGGTTCAGCTTGAGGTGGTGATCCGTCATCCATACTGATATGTCTGCCAGACATGCAGAGATGCGATTCGCCACCTGGTTATCAGAAGGGGGAAAGGAGAAGATTAGTTGTGTATCGTCAGCGTAGCAATGATAGGAAAGGCCATGTGAGGATATGACAGAGCCAAGTGACTTGGTGTATAGGGAGAAAAGGAGAGGGCCTAGAACTGAGCCCTGGGGGACACCAGTGGTGAGAGCACGTGGTGCGGAGACAGCTTCTCGCCACGCCACTTGGTAGGAGCGACCGGTCAGGTAGGACGCAATCCAGGAGTGAGCCGCGCCGGAGATGCCCAGCTCGGAGAGGGTGGAGAGGAGGATCTGATGGTTCACAGTATCAAAGGCAGCAGACAGGTCTAGAAGGACAAGAGCAGAGGAGAGAGAGTTAGCTTTAGCAGTGCGGAGAGTCTCCGTGACACAGAGAAGAGCAGTCTCAGTTGAATGACCAGTCCTGAAACCTGATTGGTTTGGATCAAGAAGGTCATTCTGAGAGAGATAGCAAGAGAGTTGGCTAAAGACGGCACGCTCAATAGTTTTGGAAAGAAAAGAAAGAAGGGATACTGGTCTGTAGTTGTTGACATCAGTGGGGTTGAGTGTTGGTTTTTTGAGAAGGGGAGCAACTCTCGCTCTCTTGAAGACGGAAGGGACATGGCCAGCGGTCAAGGATGAGTTGATCAGCGAGGTGAGGTAGGGGAGAAGGTCACCGGAGATGGTCTGGAGAAGGGAGGAGGGGATGGGGTCAAGCGGGCAGGTTGTTGGGCGGCCTGCAGTCACAAGTCGCAGGATTTTATCTGGAGAGAGAGGGGAGAAAGAAGTCAAAGCATAGGGTAGGGCAGTGTGAGCAGGACCAGCAGTGTCATTAGACTTAACAAACCATGTGATGTCTCAACAAGCAGACATGGCGGCGCAGCCTTCTAGCCTGGTCTCTGTCCCAACAGGTTACAGTATATTGTCTTCTAGCCTGGTCACCATCAACACTCTCTATATATCACCCCACTGCCCACTGCCCAGAGTCCAATACCCTCTATATATCACCCCACTGCCCAGAGTCCAATACCCTCTATATATCACCCCACTGCCCAGAGTCCAATACCCTCTATATATCACCCCACTGCCCAGAGTCCAATACCCTCTATATATCACCCCACTGCCCAGAGTCCAATACCCTTTATATATCACCCCACTGCCCAGAGTCCAATACCCTTTATATATCACCCCACTGCCCAGAGTCCAATACCCTCTATTTATCACCCCACTGCCCAGAGTCCAATACCCTCTATTTATCACCCCACTGCCCAGAGTCCAATACCCTCTATTTATCACCCCACTGCCCAGAGTCCAATACCCTCTATATATCACCCCACTGCCCACGGTTTAGAGTCCTATACCCTGTTGTGTCATTTGGAGGAGAGGGATGGAGGGATGGAGGGATGGAGGGGGGCTGGAGGTTGGAGGGATGGAGGGTGAGGGATGGGGGGGGCTGGAGGGAGGGCTGGAGGTAGGAGGGATGGAGGGGGGCTGGAGGGAGGGCTGGAGGGATGGAGGGATGGAGGGTGAGGGATGGGGGGGGGCTGGAGGGATGGAGGGAGAGGGATGGGGGGGGCTGGAGGGATGGAGGGTGAGGGATGGGGGGGGGCTGGAGGGATGGAGGGTGAGGGATGGAGGGAGGGTGGGTGAGGGATGGGGGGAGGCTGGAGCGATGGAGGGAGGGTGGTGGGTGTGATTAGCATGCATTCCATAGGCCCTGGAGTTAAGGTAACTCACATACACAAAGAAGCCAAGATGTACCAGACTGGAGTCTCTTCTTCAACATTAACAGTCAATCTTGTTACTCATTTAGACCTTTACGACAGTCCTCCCTTGATGTGATGAGGGCTATTTCACTAGTCCAGCCTCCCTTGATGTGATGAGGGCTATTTCACTAGTCCAGCCTCCCTTGATTTGATGAGGGCTATTTCACCCAGTCCAGCCTCCCTTGATTTGATGAGGGCTATTTCACTAGTCCAGCCTCCCTTGATGTGATGAGGGCTATTGAATAAGTCCAGCATTCCTTGATTTGATGAGGGCTATTCGACTAGTCCAGCCTCCCTTGATGTGATGAGGGCTATTGAATAAGTCCAGCCTCCCTTGATGTGATGAGGGCTATTGAATAAGTCCAGCCTCCCTTGATGTGATGAGGGCTATTGAATAAGTCCAGCCTCCCTTGATGTGATGAGGGCTATTGAATAAGTCCAGCCTCCCTTGATGTGATGAGGGCTATTGAATAAGTCCAGCCTCCCTTGATGTGATGAGGGCTATTGAATAAGTCCAGCCTCCCTTGATTTGATGAGGGCTATTGGACTTGTAACTCTACATTAGCAAATAAACAACAGTAGTCCAGTAGTTGTTTATTACAGTATTCAGCCTGGAAAAGACATGTCATAGAAAGAAAGGGCAACCTGTGTCATGCCATCGGAAAACAAAACAAGGGGTTAACGCTAGGTGTGAAAAGATAATGCTGACTGGGCCAAGAAACCATTCTATATGTTCACCCATAGACCAAATAAAACGGGAGAATTCAACACCATTAAAGTAATGATTTTCGGAAACAAAATAATAACATCGAACCCACAACGTTAATTACTCCAAATTGTTGTGCAGACATTCCGCTAAACTCCCCCTAACCTCGCCGCTGCAGACACAGACTCTCTGCTAGCCTCCCTGGGGGACACATTAAACCCCCTCCACGTCATTAGGGGGTTCATTCGAGTCCAAAATATTCACTTTATTAACTGTTTTAAAAAGAAATGGAAATGTGAACTGTAGAAAAACATTGTAAATGGGGCTTGTGACTTAATTAGCAAAGTGGTTGCCTGGAGGTGAACTGATTCTCTGAGGAGCAGTGATGTTCCCTTAGCTTCTTTTCCTCTAGTGACTGGAGAGACTCTCTCTCTCTCTCTCTCTCTCTCTCTCTCTCTCTCTCTCTCTCTCTCTCTCTCTCTCTCTCTCTCTCTCTCTCTCTCTCTCTCTCTCTCTCTCTCTCTCTCTCTCTCTCTCTCTCTCTCTCTCTCTCTCCCCCCCTAACCCTAACCCTAACCCATCTACTAGACCTACTCCCAAAACAGTCCAACTACAAGACCTACTCCCAAAATAGTTCAACTACAAGACCTACTCCCAAAACAGTCCAACTACAAGACCTACTCCCAAAATAGTCAAACTACAAGACCTACTCCCAAAACAGTCCAACTACAAGGCCTACTCCCAAAACAGTCCAACTACAAGACCTACTCCCAAAAGTTTATTGCAGAGTCCCTTGGAAGCGCTTTGTTTCAAAACGTTCAATCCACTGTCAGATCCACGGTCGGTAAGGTTGACTGCAGTCTGACACGTCCTTGCGTACATCACTTCACGGGAAATACGTCCATAAACCCACTTGTTTTGACGGTCTTTACATTCAAACAAACCCAGGTCAACTCACCTGGAACGCTGTTTAGAAATCCCCAGCTAGCTAGGAGCCGTGGACAGCGACAGAGGCGGTAGGAGAGGGGTGAAAGAGGGTTTGGGTGACGTAGATCAAGTTGTTATGCCTGTCTGTATTGGTCCAGGGAGGGAGGAATGGAGGGAGGAATGGAGGGAGGAATGGGTCACATCTTAACAAAGATAGTGTCCTGTGAGTGAGAGAGAGAGAGAGAGAGAGAGAGAGAGAGACACAGAGAGAGAGAGAGAGAGAGAGAGAGAGAGAGAGAGAGAGAGAGAGAGAGAGAGAGAGAGAGAGAGAGAGGAGAGAGAGAGAGAGAGAGAGAGAGAGAGAGAGAGAGAGAAGAGAGAGATAGAGAGAGAGAGAGAGATTTTCAACAATCAGGTCCCAGTAGTTTAAACATCCTCCACATCACCCAGTGGAGCCTCAGTTGTTCTGGTGAGAACACACAGAGAGAGGACTGTTGACTTAGTGTGTGTGGCGGGCCCTAGCACGTCAGAGAGACGCTTCCTGCCCTGGGCTTTTTTTAGGCCGCAAATCAGTTTATTTGAATGTTATATCACTGGCTCCTATTGTAAGGGTCATGTACATTCCTTTCTCCAGAGCCAGTAGCGAAGGACGGTCTGGATGGAGAGGACATAGTAGTGCAGGAGATGTGGACGACTGTTTTCCTACCAGACAGACTGCTGGGGATGTATTTGGTCTGGACCAGAACAGACTGTATTCTACTGGCATCGCTGTTACAGTACTATCAGTATTGTGACAGTTCCCTGAATAGAGAGGTATGACGTGTCACTATCAGCACAGTACCGCTGGATACAGAGACCATTGCCTACAGGCATTCTTCTATCTCTGATAGTTAGCCAGGCATTCATTCTACTGTTTCTGACAGTTAGCGGGGCATTCATTCTACTATCTCTGATAGTTAGCCGGTCATTCATTCTACTATCTCTGATAGTTAGCCGTGCAGTCATTCTTCTATCTCTGATAGTTAGCAGGGCATTCATTCTACTATCTCTGTTAGTTAGCAGGGCATTCATTCTACTATCTCTGATAGTTAGCGGGGCATTCATTCTACTATCTCTGTTAGCTAGCCAGGCATTCATTCTACTATCTCTGTTAGTTAGCAGGGCATTCATTCTACTATCTCTGATAGTTAGCGGGGCATTCATTCTACTATCTCTGATAGTTAGCCAGGCATTTATTCTACTATCTCTGTTAGTTAGCAGGGCATTCATTCTACTATCTCTGATAGTTAGCCGGGCAGTCATTCTACTATCTCTGATAGTTAGCCGGTCATTCATTCTACTATCTCTGATAGTTAGCCGGGCATTCATTCTACTATCTCTGATAGTTAGCAGGCATTCATTCTACTATCTCTGTTAGTTAGCCGGGCAGTCATTCTACTATCTCTGATAGTTAGCAGGCATTCATTCTACTATCTCTGATAGTTAGCGGGGCATTCATTCTACTATCTCTGATAGTTAGCAGGGCATTCATTCTACTATCTCTGATAGTTAGCAGGCATTCATTCTACTATCTCTGAAAGTTAGCAGGCATTCATTCTACTATCTCTGATAGTTAGCGGGGCATTCATTCTACTATCTCTGATAGTTAGCAGGGCATTCATTCTTCTATCTCTGATAGTTAGCAGGGCATTCATTCTACTATCTCTGTTAGTTAGCCAGGCATTCATTCTACTATCTCTGTTAGTTAGCAGGGCATTCATTCTACTATCTCTGATAGTTAGCCGGGCAGTCATTCTACTATCTCTGATAGTTAGCAGGCATTCATTCTACTATCTCTGTTAGTTAGCCAGGCATTCATTCTACTATCTCTGTTAGTTAGCAGGGCATTCATTCTACTATCTCTGATAGTTAGCCGGGCATTCATTCTACTATCTCTGATAGTTATCGGGGCATTCATTCTACTATCTCTGTTAGTTAGCCGGGCATTCATTCTACTATCTCTGATAGTTAGCAGGCATTCATTCTACTATCTCTGATAGTTAGCCGGGCATTCATTCTACTATCTCTGATAGTTAGCAGGGAATTCATTCTACTATCTCTGATAGTTAGCGGGGCATTCATTCTACTATCTCTGATAGTTAGCTGGGCATTCATTCTACTATCTCTGTTAGTTAGTGGGGCATTCATTCTACTATCTCTGATAGTTAGCAGGGCAGTCATTCTTCTATCTCTGATAGTTAGCCTGGCATTTATTCTACTATCTCTGATAGTTAGCGGTGCATTCATTCTACTATCTCTGTTAGTTAGCCGGGCATTCATTCTACTATCTCTGGTGGAAGTCAGTATCAAAGAACACCTGAGAACGGACCACATCATGGCCTACAAGGTTACTCAGTGGACTTTTCCAGTACTTTGAGGGACTCTTTTGCATTTCTTCGTCAACCACCTACAAAACGTTTGCAATACACAAATGTGCATTTCCCTTGGGGCAAATCACATAGCCTACTCCAGTGGTTCCTAAGTCGCAAACCAGCTCCCCGTGGACCCTCTGTGTGCCAGTTTGGGAAACACTGGCCTACTCTAATCTAAATGAATGTGTTATGTGAATATTTGACTTTGTCTGTCTCAACCGGTGTGAGACCATTATTGAGAGGAAAACCTCTCCATCACAGACAGTAGTGACAGTAACAGTCGAACCTGGGGGCAGGCAGGCAGCCAATCATTGCCCTCCCTGTTCTATTCCTCAACTCTGTCTTTTTCCACTAATCAGTGTGTTTCTTAGGGAGGGAATCTAGTGGAGGAACGTACTTTCCCTTCCGCATTCCCCGGACGGTTCTCGCCAAACGCAGCTCTGCTCCAGTGATGCTGCGTTCACAGGGTCGAATTTGGCAACGTTTTGAGACGGTTTTGATGAAGATGTATTATTTATTACCTGTGACGATCCCAATTGCAATAAGTTATTATGACGAAGACATGATTTCGCACGACATCAAACACTTTTAATCTTGTGTGGTAATCAGTTGTGTTAGATTTCTATTTCTGTGCATATTTGCGAAGTCCATCTGATTTTGTGAAGATGTGTGTGAGATATGAGTTTGTCCCAACCCTCTGCTAGCCAGTGGCTGGCTGGGTGGCTGTTTATTGATAGGCTACATAGGATGGTGTAAGGTAATTGATAGGATGGTGTAAGGTAATTGATAGGATGGTGTAAGGTAATTGATAGGATGGTGTAAGGTCATTGATAGGATGGTGTAAGGTAATTGATAGGATGGTGTAAGGTAATTGATAGGATGGTGTAAGGTAATTGATAGGATGGTGTAAGGTAATTGATAGGATGGTGTAAGGTAATTGATAGGATGGTGTAAGGTAATTGATAGGATGGTGTAAGGTAATTGATAGGATGGTGTAAGGTAATTGATAGGATGGTGTAAGGTAATGATAGGATGGTGTAAGGTAATTGATAGGATGGTGTAAGGTAATTGATAGGATGGTGTAAGGTAATTGATATGATGGTGTAAGGTAATTGATAGGATGGTGTAAGGTAATTGATAGGATGGTGTAAGGTAATTGATAGGATGGTGTAAGGTCATTGATAGGATGGTGTAAGGTAATTGATAGGATGGTGTAAGGTCATTGATAGGATGGTGTAAAGTAATTGATAGGATGGTGTAAGGTAATTGATAGGATGGTGTAAGGTCATTGATAGGATGGTGTAAGGTAATTGATAGGATGGTGTAAGGTAATTGATAGGATGGTGTAAGGTAATTGATAGGATGGTGTAAGGTCATTGATAGGATGGTGTAAGGTCATTGATAGGATGGTGTAAGGTCATTGATAGGATGGTGTAAGGTAATTGATAGGATGGTGTAAGGTCATTGATAGGATGGTGTAAGGTAATTGATAGGATGGTGTAAGGTAATTGATAGGATGGTGTAAGGTAATTGATAGGATGGTGTAAGGTAATTGATAGGATGGTGTAAGGTAATTGATAGGATGGTGTAAAGTAATTGATAGGATGGTGTAAGGTAATTGATAGGATGGTGTAAGGTAATTGATAGGATGGTGTAAAGTCATTGATAGGATGGTGTAAGGTAATTGATAGGATGGTGTAAGGTAATTGATAGGATGGTGTAAGGTCATTGATAGGATGGTGTAAGGTAATTGATAGGATGGTGTAAGGTCATTGATAGGATGGTGTAAGGTCATTGATAGGATGGTGTAAGGTAATTGATAGGATGGTGTAAGGTAATTGATAGGATGGTGTAAGGTCATTGATAGGATGGTGTAAAGTAATTGATAGGATGGTGTAAGGTAATTGATAGGATGGTGTAAGGTAATTGATAGGATGGTGTAAAGTAATTGATAGGATGGTGTAAGGTAATTGATAGGATGGTGTAAGGTAATTGACAGGAGTTTCCTATGTTTACTTGTATTTGCTTGTTGTTATATGATTGACTTTTTCCCCTTACACAGCAAATATGACATGTCTGACTGATCCCATTTCAGATTTTAACTGTTTATGATTCTGCCTATGGATGTTGATTATTTCTCTAGCATTTTAGCTAATCACTGACACCGTGGAAAGCTGAGTCCTTTTTATGTGCACGATAAAAGGGAATCACGTCTGCCTGGCTGGTTTTCCATACCAAACTCAGCTCTCAATACGAAACAGTAGATTTTTAATGCGTTTTTAATGGCGGATTAGGATTCCCGAACTGACTTTGATAGAAGTCCTTGGTCAAGGCAACTCCTTCCTGTTGTCCTATAGAGGCCTGTGTTTGTCTACCGTATGTTCCATGTGTGATATAGGTTCCATGTCTTACTTGTTGAATGTTTCTGTCACGTCTGGAGATTATTATATTATATTATTATATTATTAACCCAACGTTTTGCTCAAGACTTATACTGACAGGTTTACTAACACACAGCTAACATGCCTTGTTTTAGGTTATTGCCGAAACAATTCCAACCCTTGTGCGGTGACCCCGTTCAATTGAACTGTTCTCCCTTTGTCGTCACACACAACGCTAGACAAAATGGCTTATGTGGTTGTGCAAGGGATCAGATTAATGTTGATGTATGGCTAAATCTTCCCGTTGACCACATCCTCTATGGATGTGTGTGTGTTCAAGGGTGGGCCTCAGATTGGGGTTGACAAACAACCGCATTATTCATATCGGATGTATACAAGCAGTGGGTGAGCTTTTGGATCTCACTCCCAAAGTTGTATTCTGAATGTTGCCATCGTCCTCATCTGTTAGAAGGTAAAGATAGCATCGTTTTTTAAACCCACCTTTGAATGTGATTTTGTCAGGTTTGAAATACATTTTGTTAAATATGACAGCTCTGTCTCCAGTCACATACAGTGGGGAAAAAAAGTATTTAGTCAGCCACCAACTATGCAAGTTCTCCCACTTAAAAAGATGAGAGAGGCCTGTAATTTTCATCATAGGTACACGTCAACTATGACAGACAAAATGAGAAAAAAAAATCCAGAAAATCACTTTGTAGGATTTTTTATGAATTTATTTGCAAATTATGGTGGAAAATAAGTATTTGGTCAATAACAAAAGTTTCTCAATACTTTGTTATATACCCTTTGTTGGCAATGACACAGGTCAAACGTTTTCTGTAAGTCTTCACAAGGTTTTCACACACTGTTGCTGGTATTTTGGCCCATTCCTCCATGCAGATCTCCTCTAGAGCAGTGATGTTTTGGGGCTGTCGCTGGGCAACACAGACTTTCAACTCCCTCCAAAGATTTTCTATGGGGTTGAGATCTGGAGACTGGCTAGGCCACTCCAGGACCTTAAAATGCTTCTTACGAAGCCACTCCTTCGTTGCCCGGGCGGTGTGTTTGGGATCATTGTCATGCTGAAAGACCCAGCCACGTTTCATCTTCAATGCCCTTGCTGATGGAAGGAGGTTTTCACTCAAAATCTCACGATACATGGCCCCATTCATTCTTTCCTTTACATGGATCAGTCATCCTGATCCCTTTGCAGAAAAACAGCCCCAAAGCATGATGTTTCCACCCCCATGCTTCACAGTAGGTATGGTGTTCTTTGGATGCAACTCAGCATTCTTTGTCCTCCAAACACGACGAGTTGAGTTTTTACCAAAAAGTTATATTTTGGTTTCATCTGACCATATGGCATTCTCCTAATCCTCTTCTGGATCATCCAAATGCACTCTAGCAAACTTCAGACGGGCCTGGACATGAACTGGCTTAAGCAGGGGGACACGTCTGGCACTGCAGGATTTGAGTCCCTGGCGGCGTAGTGTGTTACTGATGGTAGGCTTTGTTACTTTGGTCCCAGCTCTCTGCAGGTCATTCACTAGGTCCCCCCGTGTGGTTCTGGGATTTTTGCTCACCATTCTTGTGATCATTTTGACCCCACGGGGTGAGATCTTGCGTGGAGCCCCAGATCGAGGGAGATTATCAGTGGTCTTGTATGTCTTCCATTTCCTAATAATTGCTCCCACAGTTGATTTCTTCAAACCAAGCTGCTTACCTATTGCAGATTCAGTCTTCCCAGCCTGGTGCAGGTCTACAATTTTGTTTCTGGTGTCCTTTGACAGCTCTTTGGTCTTGGCCATAGTGGAGTTTGGAGTGTGACTGTTTGAGGTTGTGGACAGGTGTCTTTTATACTGATAACAAGTTCAAACAGGTGCCATTAATACAGGTAACGAGTGGAGGACAGAGGAGCCTCTTAAAGAAGAAGTTACAGGTCCGTGAGAGCCAGAAATCTTGCTTGTTTGTAGGTGACCAAATACTTATTTTCCACCATAATTTGCAAATAAATTCATAAAAAATCCTACAATGTGATTTTTTGGATTTTCTTTTCTCAATTTGTCTGTCATAGTTGACGTGTACCTATGATGAAAATGACAGGCCTCTCTCATCTTTTTAAGTGGGAGAACTTGCACAATTGGTTGCTGACTAAATACTTTTTTTCCCCACTGTACCTCACGATCAAATGCCGACCGTATTATTTCCCAAGATAATTTTTTTCAGTTATAGTCACTTCCGTGTATATCCCCCCTCAAGCTGATACCACGACGGCCCTCAAAGAACTTCAATGGACTTTATGCAAACTGGAAACCACATATCCTGAGGCTGCATTTATTGTAGCCGGGGATTTTAACAAAGCAAATTTGAGGACTAGGCTGCCGAAGTTCTATCAACATATTGACTGTTGTACTCGCGCTGCTAAAATCCTTGACCATTGCTATTCAAACTTCCGGGATGGTTATAAGGGCCTCCCCCGCCCTCCTTTCGGCAAATCTGACCACGACTCCATTTTGCTCCTCCCTTCCAATAGGCAGAAACTCAAACAGGAAGTACCCGTGCTAAGAACTATTCAGCGCTGGTCTGACCAATCGGAATCCACGCTTCAAGATTGTTTTGATCACGTGAACAGGGATATGTTCCGGGTAGCTTGCGAAAATAATTTAGACGAATACACTGAAACGGTAACTGAGTTTATCAGGAAGTGTATAGGTGATGTTGTGCCAACTGTGACTATTAAAACCTACCCTAACCAGAAACCGTGGATAAATGGCAGCATTCGCGCAAAACTGAAAGTGCGAACCACAGCATTTAACCATGGCAAGGTGACTGGGAATATGGCAGAATACAGACAGTGTAGCTACTCACGCCGCAAGGCAATTCAACTGGCAAAACATCAGTATAGAGACAAAGTGGAGTCGAATTTCAATGGCTCAGACACGAGACGTATGTGGCAGGGTCTACAGACAATCACAGACTATAAAAGGGAAACCAGCCACGTCGCCGACACCGATGTCTCGCTTCCAGACAAGCTAAACACCTTCTTCGCCCGCTTTGAGGATAACACAGTGCCACCGACGAGGCCCACTACCAAGGACTGTGGCCTCTCCTTCTCCGTGGCCGACATTTAAGCATGTTAACCCCCGCTAAGGCCCAGACGGCATCCCTAGCCGCGTCCTCAGAGCATGCGCAGACCAGCTGGCTGGTGTGTTTACATACATATTCAATCTCCCCATTTCCCAGTCTGCTGTTCCCACATGTTTCAAGATGGCCACCATTGTTCCTGTTCCCAAGAAAGCAAAGGTAACTGAACTAAATGACTATCGCCCCTGTTGCACTCACCTCTGTCATCATGAAGGGCTTTGAGAGACTAGTCAAGGATCATATCACCTCTACCTTACCTGTCACCCTAGACCCACTTCAATTTGCTTACTGCCCCAATAGATCCACAGACGATGCAATCGCCATCACACTGCACACTGCCCTATCCCATCTGGACAAGAGGAATACCTATGTAAGAATGCTGTTCATTGACTATAGCTCAGCATTCAACACCATTGTACCCTCCAAGCTCATCATTAAGCTCAAGGCCCTGGGTCTGAACCCCGCCCTGTGCAACTGGGTCCTGGACTTCCTGACAGGCCTGCCCCCAGGTAGGAAACAACATCTCCACTTCACTGATCCTCAACACTGGGGCCCCACAAGGGTGCGTGCTCAGCCCCCTCCTGTACTCCCTGTTCACCCATGACTGCGTGGCCAAGCACGCCTCCAACTCAATCATCAAGTTTGCAGACGACACAACAGTAGTAGGCTTGATTACCAACAATGACGAGGCCGCCTACAGGGAGGAGGTGAGGGGCTCTGGGAGTGTGATGCCAGGAAAATAACCTCTTACTCAACGTCAACAAAACAAAGGAGATGATCGTGGACTTCAGGAAACAGCAGAGGGTGCACCCCCCTATCCACACTGACGGGACCGCAGTGGAGAAGGTGGAAAGTTTCAAGTTCCTTGGCATACACATCACTGACAAACTGAAATGGTCCACCCACGCAGACAGTGTGGTGAAGAAGGCGCAACAGAGCCTCTTCAACCTCAGGAGGCTGAAGAAATTTGGCTTGGCACCTAAAACCCTCACAAACTTTTACAGATGCACAATTGAGAGCATCCATTCGGGCTGTTTCACCGCCTGGTACGGCAACTGCACCGTCCGCAACCGTAGGGCCCTCCAGTGGGTGGTGCGGTCTGCCGAATGCATTACCGGGGAAAACTACCCGCCCTACAAGACACCTACAGCACCCGATGTCACAGGAAGGCCAAAAAGATCATCAAGGACATCAACCACCCGAGCCACTGCCTGCTCACCCCGCAATCATCCAGAAGGCGAGTTCAGTACAGGTGCATCAAAGCTGGGACCGAGAGAATGAAAAACAGATACTATCTCAAGGCCATCAAACTGTTAAATAGCCATCACTAGCACATTAGAGGCTGCTGCTGCCTATTGAAATCACTGGCTACTTTAAGAAATGGAACACTAGTCACTTTAATAATGTTTACATATCTTGCACCACTCATCTCATATGTATATACTGTATTCTATACTATAATATTCTACTGTATCTTAGTCGCTCTGTCATTGCTCGTCCATATATATATTCTTAAATTCCATTCCTTACTAGATTTGTGTGTATAGGGTATATGTTGTGAAATTGTTAGATATTATTTGTTAGATATTACTGCACTGTCAGAGCTAGAAGCACAAGCATTTCGCTACACCCGCAATAACATCTGCTAAACACATGTATGTAACAAATAAAATTTGATTTTATTTGATTTTATCCTGTATCCAGTCCATGGAGGAAGGTTTATGATCTCTCTCTTATCCTGTATCCAGTCCATGGAGGAATGTTGTATGATCTCTCTCTCTTATCCTGTATCCAGTCCATGGAGGAAGGTTGTATGTTCTCTCTCTTATCCTGTATCCAGTCCATGGAGGAAGGTTGTATGATCTCTCTCTTATCCTGTATCCAGTCCATGGAGGAAGGTTGTATGTTATCTCTCTTATCCTGTATCCAGTCCATGGAGGAATGTTGTATGATCTCTCTCTTATCCTGTATCCAGTCCATGGAGGAAGGTTGTATGTTATCTCTCTTATCCTGTATCCAGTCCATGGAGGAATGTTGTATGATCTCTCTCTTATCCTGTATCCAGTCCATGGAGGAAGGTTGTATGATCTCTCTCTTATCCTGTATCCAGTCCATGGAGGAAGGTTGTATGATCTCTCTCTTATCCTGTATCCAGTCCATGGAGGAAGGTTGTATGTTATCTCTCTTATCCTGTATCCAGTCCATGGAGGAAGGTTGTATGATCTCTCTCTTATCATGTATCCAGTCCATGGAGGACGGTTGTATGATATCTCTCTTATCCGGTATCCAGTCCATGGAGGAAGGTTGTATGATCTCTCTCTTATCCTGTATCCAGTCCATGGAGGAAGGTTGTATGTTATCTCTCTTATCCTGTATCCAGTCCATAGAGGAAGGTTGTATGATCTCTCTCTTATCCTGTATCCAGTCCATGGAGGATGGTTGTATGATCTCTCTCTTATCCTGTATCCAGTCCATGGAGGAAGGTTGTATGTTATCTCTCTTATCCTGTATCCAGTCCATAGAGGAAGGTTGTATGATCTCTCTCTTATCCTGTATCCAGTCCATGGAGGAAGGTTGTATGATCTCTCTCTTATCCTGTATCCAGTCCATGGAGGACGGTTGTATGATCTCTCTCTTATCCTGTATCCAGTCCATGGAGGAAGGTTGTATGATCTCTCTCTTATCCTGTATCCAGTCCATGGAGGAAGGTTCTATGTGATCTCTCTTATCCTGTATCCAGTCCATGGAGGAAGGTTGTATGATCTCTCTCTTATCCTGTATCCAGTCCATGGAGGAAGGTTGTATTATCTCTCTCTTATCCTGTATCCAGTCCATGGAGGAAGGTTGTATGATCTCTCTCTTATCCTGTATCGAGTCCATGGAGGAAGGTTGTATGATCTCTCTCTTATCCTGTATCCAGTCCATGGAGGAAGGTTGTATGATCTCTCTCTTATCCTGTATCCAGTCCACGGAGGAAGGTTGTATGATCTCTCTCTTATCCTGTATCCAGTCCATGGAGGAAGGTTGTATGATCTCTCTCTTATCCTGTATCCAGTCCATGGAGGAAGGTTTATGATCTCTCTCTTATCCTGTATCCAGTCCACGGAGGAAGGTTGTATGATCTCTCTCTTATCCTGTATCCAGTCCATGGAGGAAGGTTGTATGATCTCTCTCTTATCCTGTATCCAGTCCATGGAGGAAGGTTTATGATCTCTCTCTTATCCTGTATCCAGTCCATGGAGGAAGGTTGTATGATCTCTCTCTCTTATCCTGTATCCAGTCCATGGAGGAAGGTTGTATGTTCTCTCTCTTATCCTGTATCCAGTCCATGGAGGAAGGTTGTATGATCTCTCTCTTATCATGTATCCAGTCCATGGAGGAAGGTTTATGATCTCTCTCTTGTCCGGTATCCAGTCCATGGAGGAAGGTTGTATGATCTCTCTCTTATCCTGTATCCAGTCCATGGAGGACGGTTGTATGATCTCTCTCTTATCCTGTATCCAGTCCATGGAGGACGGTTGTATGATCTCTCTCTTATCCTGTATCCAGTCCATGGAGGAAGGTTGTATGATCTCTCTCTTATCCTGTATCCAGTCCATGGAGGAAGGTTGTATGATCTCTCTTATCCTGTATCCAGTCCATGGAGGAAGGTTGTATGATCTCTCTCTTATCCTGTATCCAGTCCATGGAGGAAGGTTGTATGTTCCCGCTCTCTTATCCTGTATCCAGTCCATGGAGGAAGGTTGTATGTTATCTCTCTTATCCTGTATCCAGTCCATAGAGGAAGGTTGTATGATCTCTCTCTTATCCTGTATCCAGTCCATGGAGGACGGTTGTATGATCTCTCTCTTATCCTGTATCCAGTCCATGGAGGAAGGTTGTATGTTATCTCTCTTATCCTGTATCCAGTCCATAGAGGAAGGTTGTATGATCTCTCTCTTATCCTGTATCCAGTCCATGGAGGAAGGTTGTATGATCTCTCTCTTATCCTGTATCCAGTCCATGGAGGACGGTTGTATGATCTCTCTCTTATCCTGTATCCAGTCCATGGAGGAAGGTTGTATGATCTCTCTCTTATCCTGTATCCAGTCCATGGAGGAAGGTTCTATGTGATCTCTCTTATCCTGTATCCAGTCCATGGAGGAAGGTTGTATGATCTCTCTCTTATCCTGTATCCAGTCCATGGAGGAAGGTTGTATTATCTCTCTCTTATCCTGTATCCAGTCCATGGAGGAAGGTTGTATGATCTCTCTCTTATCCTGTATCGAGTCCATGGAGGAAGGTTGTATGATCTCTCTCTTATCCTGTATCCAGTCCATGGAGGAAGGTTGTATGATCTCTCTCTTATCCTGTATCCAGTCCACGGAGGAAGGTTGTATGATCTCTCTCTTATCCTGTATCCAGTCCATGGAGGAAGGTTGTATGATCTCTCTCTTATCCTGTATCCAGTCCATGGAGGAAGGTTTATGATCTCTCTCTTATCCTGTATCCAGTCCACGGAGGAAGGTTGTATGATCTCTCTCTTATCCTGTATCCAGTCCATGGAGGAAGGTTTATGATCTCTCTCTTATCCTGTATCCAGTCCATGGAGGAAGGTTGTATGATCTCTCTCTTATCCTGTATCCAGTCCATGGAGGAAGGTTGTATGTTCTCTCTCTTATCCTGTATCCAGTCCATGGAGGAAGGTTGTATGATCTCTCTCTTATCATGTATCCAGTCCATGGAGGAAGGTTTATGATCTCTCTCTTGTCCGGTATCCAGTCCATGGAGGAAGGTTGTATGATCTCTCTCTTATCCTGTATCCAGTCCATGGAGGAAGGTTGTATGTTATCTCTCTTATCCTGTATCCAGTCCATAGAGGAAGGTTGTATGATCTCTCTCTTATCCTGTATCCAGTCCATGGAGGACGGTTGTATGATCTCTCTCTTATCCTGTATCCAGTCCATGGAGGAAGGTTGTATGTTATCTCTCTTATCCTGTATCCAGTCCATAGAGGAAGGTTGTGTGATCTCTCTCTTATCCTGTATCCAGTCCATGGAGGACGGTTGTATGATCTCTCACTTATCCTGTATCCAGTCCATGGAGGACGGTTGTATGATCTCTCTCTTATCCTGTATCCAGTCCATGGAGGACGGTTGTATGATCTCTCTCTTATCCTGTATCCAGTCCATGGAGGAAGGTTGTATGATCTCTCTCTTATCCTGTATCCAGTCCATGGAGGAAGGTTGTATGATCTCTCTTATCCTGTATCCTGTCCATGGAGGAAGGTTGTATGATCTCTCTCTTATCCTGTATCCAGTCCATGGAGGAAGGTTGTATGTTCTCTCTCTTATCCTGTATCCAGTCCATGGAGGAAGGTTGTATGATCTCTCTTTTATCCTGTATCCAGTCCATGGAGGAAGGTTGTATGTTATCTCTCTTATCCTGTATCCAGTCCATGGAGGAATGTTGTATGATCTCTCTCTTATCCTGTATCCAGTCCATGGAGGAAGGTTGTATGTTATCTCTCTTATCCTGTATCCAGTCCATGGAGGAATGTTGTATGATCTCTCTCTTATCCTGTATCCAGTCCATGGAGGAAGGTTGTATGTTATCTCTCTTATCCTGTATCCAGTCCATAGAGGAAGGTTGTATGATCTCTCTCTTATCCTGTATCCAGTCCATGGAGGACGGTTGTATGTTATCTCTCTTATCCTGTATCCAGTCCATGGAGGAAGGTTGTATGTTATCTCTCTTATCCTGTATCCAGTCCATAGAGGAAGGTTGTATGATCTCTCTCTTATCCTGTATCCAGTCCATGGAGGAAGGTTGTATGATCTCTCTCTTATCCTGTATCCAGTCCATGGAGGAAGGTTCTATGTGATCTCTCTTATCCTGTATCCAGTCCATGGAGGAAGGTTGTATGATCTCTCTCTTATCCTGTATCCAGTCCATGGAGGAAGGTTGTATTATCTCTCTCTTATCCTGTATCCAGTCCATGGAGGAAGGTTGTATGATCTCTCTCTTATCCTGTATCGAGTCCATGGAGGAAGGTTGTATGATCTCTCTCTTATCCTGTATCCAGTCCATGGAGGAAGGTTGTATGATCTCTCTCTTATCCTGTATCCAGTCCACGGAGGAAGGTTGTATGATCTCTCTCTTATCCTGTATCCAGTCCATGGAGGAAGGTTGTATGATCTCTCTCTTATCCTGTATCCAGTCCATGGAGGAAGGTTTATGATCTCTCTCTTATCCTGTATCCAGTCCACGGAGGAAGGTTGTATGATCTCTCTCTTATCCTGTATCCAGTCCATGGAGGAAGGTTGTATGATCTCTCTCTTATCCTGTATCCAGTCCATGGAGGAAGGTTTATGATCTCTCTCTTATCCTGTATCCAGTCCATGGAGGAAGGTTGTATGATCTCTCTCTCTTATCCTGTATCCAGTCCATGGAGGAAGGTTGTATGTTATCTCTCTTATCCTGTATCCAGTCCATGGAGGAAGGTTGTATGATCTCTCTCTTATCATGTATCCAGTCCATGGAGGAAGGTTTATGATCTCTCTCTTGTCCGGTATCCAGTCCATGGAGGAAGGTTGTATGATCTCTCTCTTATCCTGTATCCAGTCCATGGAGGAAGGTTGTATGTTATCTCTCTTATCCTGTATCCAGTCCATAGAGGAAGGTTGTATGATCTCTCTCTTATCCTGTATCCAGTCCATGGAGGACGGTTGTA
>CM062490.1:49104896-49167567 GCA_031479575.1 Coregonus ussuriensis
ATCAATGTATAAATGTGTTGACAGGATAGCTCAGCTGAAACGTACACAGCTTGTACACAGACCAGTAGGAGTCACTGTTCAGGCAGGAATTGTTGGAATGTGGCGTCACATTTTTTTTCAATATACAGTACCTCTTTATTTAGGTTGATGGCATGACGTTTGAACAATGACTTTAATGTAACAACCTGTTAGTCAGGTTAACTCAATGTATTTAAGTTCAAGTTTTACCCTAATTTCAATTATTGCAACGCTGGTTGAAATTAGATTAAAACAGTACTGGTTGATTACATTTTTCAAATCCAATGTATTTTTCACGTTGATTCCACGTCACAATACATTGACAAATTATGTTGAAACAACGTTGATTCAACCAGTGTGTTTCCCAGGGGGGATGTTTGACAGCATGTAAACCGATGTGACGGTGGTAAAGTAGCCACCACACAAACACCGCAGACAGGGCTGACTGGGGAATTTAACACAGCCGTGCAACACAGAGACAAGCTCAGAGCTTCCCGTCACACTGGTCCACATTAAAACACTCACAACACGTCTCCAGTTAAAACCAAGACTAACCTACATGAAGTCAGGAGCTTTTGATGGCAGAACGAACGTAATGCCCTCAGAAATGCCTCGGTTTGAATCAAAAAGAATAATAATATTCCAATCTTTTTTATTCTGAACAGAAAGCGACTTACAGTCATGTGCACATACATGTTTACATATGGGTGGTCCCGGGGATCAAACCTACTACCCTGGCGTTACAAGCACCATGCTCTACCAATTGAGCTACAGAGGACCACAAGATAAGATCTTGCTACCATGGAAAGGTAAATACCTGTCAAATTGTGGAAAAATCACCCTGATTAACTCTTTAGTATTATTCCAGTTTACCTATTTGCTTATGGTCTTGCCTACGCCTAGCGAACAGTTTTTTAAATTATATGAGAAAAAAAATATTCCATTTTATTTGGAACGGCAAGCCAGACAAAATTAAACGGGCCTATTTATATAATGAATATGAATTCGGAGGACAGAAATTATTAAATATTAAAGCATTAGACTTATCACTAAAAGCTTCAGTCATACAAAAGTTATACTTAAATCCGAACTGGTTCTCTAGCAAATTAGTAAGATTGTCTCACCCAATGTTCAAGAATGGCCTTTTTCCCTTTATTCAGATTACAACCTCTCACTTTCAGTTATTTGAAAAGGAAATAATCTCCCAAATATCACTATTTCTAAAACAAGCCACAGAAAGTTGGTTGCAATTTCAATTTAATCCTCCAGAAACGACAGAACAAATAATGCAACAAATATTGTGGTTAAACTCAAATATACTAATTGACAAAATACTTAAAAAAGGTATAATCTTCGTAAATGATATCATCGGTAGGACTGGTGGAGTTATGTCGCACATGCAGCTAACAAAAACATATGGAAATGTCTGCTCTGTCCAAAATTATAACCAAATAATTACAGCCTTACCGCAAAAATGGAAGAGGAAAGTGGAAGGGGGAGAAAGTAAGGAACTTGTCTGTCGGCCTTGCATTAAAGAACATAATTGGTTAAAGAGAACTGTGATAAATAAAAAAGTATATCAGTTTCATTTAAGGACCAAAGGATTGACAGCCGTCCCATATAGATTGCAAAATAGTTGGGAAGAAATTTTTGACGTACCGATCCCATGGCATAGTGTTTATGAACTGATATGCAAAACGACACCGGATTCAAAACTTAGAATCTTTCAATTTAAATTATTATACAAAATTCTTGCTACCAATAGAATGTTATTTATATGGGGGATACAATCTTCCCAGCTCTGCAGATTTTGCTGCGAAGAGACAGAATCATTAGATCATTTGTTTTGGTACTGTCCATTTGTAGCTTGTTTTTGGACACAGGTCCAGGAATGGCTAAAGGATTGTGATATTTACCTGGAACTAACCTTGCAGATAGCATTACTGGGTGATCTGAAAAGTCATAGTCAATCGATCAATAATATAATAATACTTTTAGCAAAAATGTTTATATTCAATTTACAATCTGTAGAAACAATGAGAATAGAAAGGTTCAGAACTTTTGTAAAACATCACAGTACAGTTTAAATATATGGCAAATAGAAATCCTACATGGATGGTGTTAAGAGATAGATGGGAGGTGTTGAATGGAATTGAAGGATGGGACTAATAACAACTAACAACAAATAATAACAAGATAACTAATAATGTAAAGCATACTGTGTCCATAATAAGTATATGGGTTGTAGGTTGGGAGCTTTTGTGAAGGAGCACAGTTAGAAAGATATGGCATATAGAAGCAAACCGGATGGACATCATGAAAATGATCGGAGAGGTTGAGAGTAGAAGAAGTTCAGGAGAAAAAACAAACAAAATATAATTATTGTAAAATTGATTGTGTCCATAAAATGTAGATAGTAGGTATAAGCTGGAAGTAGAGGCCTAAGCATTGTTGTTCACTAGTTTACTCCAATTAGGGAAGGGGTGGTGGGGTTGGAAAGTAATAAAGGGGAATATATATATATTTTTAAAGGATATGTATGTGTACGTATGTATGTATGTATGTACAGTGGGGGAAAAAAGTATTTAGTCAGCCAACAATTGTGCAAGTTCTCCCACTTAAAAAGATGAGAGAGGCCTGTAATTTTCATCATAGGTACACGTCAACTATGACAGACAAATTGAGAAAAATAAATCCAGAAAATCACATTGTAGGATTTTTCATGAATTTATTTGCAAATTATGGTGGAAAATAAGTATTTGGTCAATAACAAAAGTTTCTCAATACTTTGTTATATACCCTTTGTTGGCACTTTTTTTCCCCACTGTATGAAGATTATCATCACCAATAGGAGACGGTCTAAAGCAGTAGTTAACTACGAACGCGGATTGTTTTTATATACTACAAAACAAAGGAGATGATCGTGGACTTCAGGAAACAGCAGAGGGTTCCCCCCCCCCCCCCCCATCCACATCGACGGGAGTAGGTGGAAAGCTTCAAGTTCCTTGGTGTACACATCACTGACGAACTGAAATGGTCCACCCACAGAGACAGTGTGGTGAAGAAGGCGCAACAGAGCCTCTTCAACCTCAGGAGGCTGAAGAAATTTGGCTTGGCACCTAAAACCCTCACAAACTTTTACAGATGCACAATTGAGAGCATCATGTCGGGCTGTATCACCACCTGGTACGGCAACTGCACCGCCCGCAACCGCAGCGCTCTCCAGAGGGTGGTGCGGTCTGCACAACGCATTACTGGGGGCAAACTACCCGCCCTCCAGGACACCTACAGCACCCGATGTCACAGGAAGGCCAAAAAGATCATCAAGGACATCAACCACCCGAGCCACTGCCTGTTCACCCCGTTATCATCCAGAAGGCAAGGTCAGTACAAGTGCATCAAAGCTGGGACCGAGAGAATGAAAAACAGCCTCTATCTCAAGGCCATCAGACTGTTAAATAGCCATCACTAGCACATTAGAGGCTGCTGCTGCCTATTGAAATCACTGGCCAATTTAAGAAATGGTACACTAGTCACTTTAATAACATTTTACATTTTAGTCATTTAGCAGACGCTCTTATCCAGAGCGACTTACAGTTAGTGCATACATTATTTTATTTTCATACGCGGCCGGCTACGACAGAGACTGGATTCGAAGCAGGATCTCTAGTGGCACAGCTAGCACTGCGATGCAGTGCCTTAGACCACTGAGCCACTCGGGAGACTTAACGTTAGCTGATTCAGCTACCGACCCCAAGCAAGTAAGGTAACTGTTAGCTAGCTAAGTTAGCTAAACAAATGTTGGATAGACCAAGGCATTGTAGACAAAACGTCTCTAACGTTAGAATGATAGTTAGCTACGAAAACCCATGAACTCCACTAGGACTAGACACGACCCGATAACGAAGACAATTCACGCTGGACTGTCTCAATATTTAAGTAAACAAAGCTAAGCTAGCTAGCATCAATAATGTTTACATATCTTGCATTACTCATCTCATATGTACAGTTGAAGTCGGAAGTTTACATACACCTTAGCCAAATACATTTAAACTCAGTTTCACAAATCCTGACATTTAATCCTAGTAAAAATTCCCTGTCTTAGGTCAGTTAGGATCACCACTTTATTTTAAGAATGTGAAATGTTAAAATAATAGTAGAGAGAATTATTTTTTTCAGCTTTTAATTCTTTCATCACATTCCCAGTGGGTCAGACGTTTACATACACTCAATTAGAATTAGGTAGCATTGCCTTTAAATTGTTTAACTTGGGTCAAACGTTTCGGGTAGCCTTCCACAAGCTTCCCACAATAAGTTTGGTGAATTTTGGCCCATTCCTCCTGACAGAGCTGGTGTAACTGAGTCGGCTTTGTAGGCCTCCTTGCTCGCACACGCTTTTTCAGTTCTGCCCACAGATTTTCTATAGGATTGAGGTCAGGGCTTTGTGATGGCCACTCCAATACCTTGACTTTGTTGTCCTTAAGCCATTTTGCCACAACTTTGGAAGTATGCTTGGGGTCATTGTCCGTTTGGAAGACCCATTTGCGACCAAGCTTTAACTTCCTGACTGATGTCTTGAGATGTTGCTTCAATATATCCACATAATTTTCCTTCCTCATGATGCCATCCATTTTGTGAAGTGCACCAGACCCTCCTGCAGCAAAGCACCCCCACAGCATGATGCTGCCACCCCTGTGCTTCACGGTTGGAATGGTGTTCTTCGGCTTGCAACCATTTCCCTTTTTCCTCCAAACATAACGATGGTCATTATGGCCAAACAGTTCTATTTTTGTTGCATCAGACCAGAGGACATTTCTGCAGAAAGTACGATCTCTGTCCCCATGTGCCGTAGTCTGCCTTTTTTATGGCGGTTTTGGAGCAGTGGCTTCTTCCTTGCTGAGCGGCCTTTCAGGTTATGTCGATATAGGACTCGTTTTACTGTGGATATAGATACTTTTGTACCTGTTTCCTCCAGCATCTTCACAAGGTCCTTTGCTGTTGTTCTGGGATTGATTTGCACTTTTCGCACCAAAGTACGTTCATCTCTAGGAGACAGAACGCGTCTCCTTCCTGAGCGGTATGACGGCTGCATGGTCCCATGGTGTTTATACTTGCGCACTATTGTTTGTACAGATGAACATGGTACCTTCAGGCATTTGGAAATTGCTCCCAAGGATGAACCAGACATGTGGAGGCCTACAATGTTTTTTCTGAGGTTTTGGCTTATTTATTTTGATTTTCCCATGATGTCAAGCAAAGAGGCATTGAGTTTGATGGTAGGACTTGAAATACATCCACAGGTACACCTCCAATTGACTCAAATGATGTCAATTAGCCTATCAGAAGCTTCTAAAGCCATGACATCATTTTCTGGAATTTTCCAAGCTGTTTAAACGCACAGTCAACTTAGTGTATGTAAACCTCTGACCCACTGGAATTGTGATACAGTGAATTATAAGTGAAATAATTTGTCTGTAAACAATTGTTGGAAAAATTACTTGTGTCATGGACAAAGTAGATGTCCTAACCGACTTGCCAAAACTATAGTTTGTTAACACGACATTTGTGGAGTGGTTGAATAATGAGTTTGAATGACTCCAACCTAAGTGTATGTAAACTTCCGACTTCAACTGTATATACTGTACTCTATTCTATAATATTCTACTGTATCTTAGTCCATGCCGCCCTGTCATTGCTTGTCCATATATGTATATATTCTTCAATTCCATTCCTTACTTAGATTTGTGTGTACAGGGTAAATGTTGTGAAATTGTTAGATATTACTTGTTAGATATTACTGCACTGTCAGAGCTAGAAGCACAAGCATTTTGCTACACCCGCAATAACATCTGCTAAACACTTGTATGTGACCAATAAAATTTGATTTGATTTGATATTAATGTAACAATATGTTTTGTTATTGACTTGGATTGAATTAGAACATATCATGATCTACCCCTTGACTTATTCCACATTTGTTGTGTAACTGCCTGAATTCAAAATGGATTACACACAATAACCCATAATGACAAAGTGAAAACCTGTTTTTAGAAATTTTAGCAAATTGGTTGAAAATGAAATACATAAATATCTAATTTACATAAGTATTCACACCTCTGAGTTAATACTTTGTAGAAGCACCTTTGGCAGTGATTACAGCTGTGAGTCTTTCTGGGTAAGTCTCTACGAGCTTTCCACACCTGGATTGTGCAATATTTGCACAATATTCTTCAAAAAAGTCTTCAAGCTCTGTCAAATTGGTTGTTGATCATTGCTAGACAACCATTTCCAGGTCTTGCCATAGATTTTTCAAGCAGATTTAATCAAGCAGATTTAACTGTAACTCGGCCACTCAGGAATATTCAATGTCGTCTTGGTAAGCAACTCCAGTGTAGATTTGGCCTTGTGTTTTAGGTTATTGTCCTGCTGAAAGGTGAATTGATCTCCCAGTGTTTGTTGGAAAGCAGACTGAACCAGGTTTTCCTCTAGGATTTTGCCTGTGCTTAGCTCCATTCCGTTCTTTTTTTTATCCTGAAAAACTCCCCAGTCCTTAACGATTACAAGGACACCCATAACATGTTGCGGCCATCACTATGCTTGAAAATATGGAGAGTGGTACTCAGTAATGTGTTGTTTTGGATTTGCCCCAAATATAACACTTTGTATTCAGGACAAAAAGTTCATTGCTTTGCTAATTTTTTGCAGCATTACTTTAGTGCCTTATTGCAAACAGGATGCATGTTTTGAAATATTTGTATTCTGTACAGGCTTCCTTCTTTTCACTCTGTCAATTAGGTTAGTATTGTGGAGTAACTACAATGTTGTTGATCCATCCTCAGTTTTCTCCTATCACAGCCATTAAACTCTGTAACTGTTTGAAATCTGTGTTTGAAGTCCACTGCTCGTCTGAGGACCTTACAGATAATTGTATGTGTGGGGTACAGAGATGAGGTAGTCATTCAAAAATGATGTCAAACACTATTATTGCACACAGAGTGAGTCCATGCAACTTATTATGTGACTTGTTAAGCACATTTTTACTCCTGAACCATTTAGGCTTGCCATAACAAAGGGGTTGAATACTTATTGACTCAAGACATTTCAGCTTTTTATTTGTAATTATGTAAATTTGTAAAAATGTCAAAAACAATAATTATACTTTGACATTATGGGGTATTGTGATTAGGCCAGTGACAAAAATCTCAATGTAATCCTTTTTAAATTCAGGTTGTAACAACAAAATGTGGAAAAATTCAAGGGGTGTGAATACTTTCTGAAGGCACTGTAAATAAATTTACATTAAAAAACAAACATTTTTAGTCATTTAGCAGACGCTCTTATCCAGAGCGACTTACAGTTAGTGAGTGCATACATATTTTTTTTTTCTTTCATACTGGCCCCCCGTGGGAATCGAACCCACAACCCTGGCGTTGCAAACACCATGCTCTACCAACTGAGCTACATCCCTGCTGGCCAGTCCCTCCCCTAACCTGGACGACTCTGGGCCAATTGTGCGCCGCCCCATGGGTCTCCCGGTCACGGCCAGCTACGACAGAGACATTCGAACCAGGATCTCTAGTGGCACAGCTAGCACTAGCACTGCGATGCAGTGCCTTAGACCACTGCGCCACTCGGGAGATAAATGTACTAAGTTTGGAGACTTAACTGTTTTTTTCATTGTTTTTTTAGGGTAGGACTGCAATTTGCACCATTTCTGTAGCCCCTTCTGTAGCTCAGTTGGTAGAGCATGGTGCTTGCAACGCCAGGGTTGTGGGTTTGATTCCCACGGGGGGCCAGTATGAAAAATGTATGCACTCACTAACTGTAAGTTGCTCTGGATAAGAGCGTCTGCTAAATGACTAAAATGTAAATAGGAAAAGATTACATACAGTGCCTTGCAAAAGTAATCATCCCCCTTGGTGTTTTTCCAATTTTGTTGCAATACAACCTGTAATTTAAATGGATTTGGATTTGGATTTCATGTAATGGACATACACAAAATAGTCCAAATTGGTGAAGTGAAATGAAAGAAAGAACTTGTTTCAAAACATTTGAAGCAAATTAATAACAGAAAAGTGGTGCGTGCATATGTATTCACCCCCTTTGCTATGAAGCCCCTGAATAAGATCTGGTGCAACCAATTACCTTCAGAAGTCACAAAAAGTAGTTAAATAAAGTCCACCTGTGTGCAATCTAAGTGTCAAATGATCTCAGTACATATACACCTGTTCTGAAAGGTCCCAGAGTCTGCAACACCACCAAGCAAGTGGCACCATGAAGACCAAGGAGCTCTCCAAACAGGTCAAGGACAAAGTATAATAATATAATGTGCCATTTAGCAGACGGTTTTATCCAAAGCGACTTACAGTCATGTGTGCATACATTTTTACGTATGGGTGGTCCCGGGGATCAAACCCACTACCCTGGAGTTACAAGCGCCATGCTCTACCAATTGAGCTACAGTACAGATCAGGGGTGGGTTATAAAAAAATATTTGAAACTTTCAACATCCCACAGAGCACCATTAAATCCATTATTAAAAAAGGGAAAGAATATGGCACCACAACAAATCTGCCAAGAGAGGGCCGCCCACCAAAACTCACAGACCAGGCAAGGAGGGCATTAATCAGAGAGGCAACAAAGAGACCAAAGATAACCCTGAAGGAGCTGCAAAGCTCCACAGCGGAGATTGGAGTATCTGTCCATAGGACCACTTTAAGCCGTACACTCCACAGAGCTGGGCTTTACGGAAGACCGGCCAGAAAAAAGCCATTGCTTAAAGAAAAAAAATAAGCAAAACATTTGGTGTTCACCAAAAGGCATGTGGGAGACTCCCCAAACATATGGAAGAAGGAACTCTGGTCAGATGAGACAAAAATTGAGAACACCATCCCCACAGTGAAGCATGGTGGTGGCAGCATCATGCTGTGGGGATGTTTTTCATCGGCAGGGACTGGGAAACTGGTCAGAATTGAAGGAATGATGGATGACGCTAAAAACAGGGAAATTCTTGAGGGAAACCTGTTTCCAGAGATTTGAGACTGGGACGGAGGTTCACCTTCCAGCAGGACAATGACCCTAAGCATACTGCTAAAGCAACACTCGAGTGGTTTAAGGGGAAACATTTAAATGTCTTGGAATGGCCTTGTCAAGACCCAGACCTCAATCCAATTGAGAATCTGTGGTATGACTTAAAGATTGCTGTATACCAGCGGAACCCATCCAACTTGAAGGAGCTGGAGCAGTTTTGCCTTGAAGAATGGGCAAAAATCCCAGTGGCTAGATGTGCCAAGCTTATAGAGACATACCCCAAGAGACTTGTAGCTCTAACTGCAGATGTGGTATCTGATGAGACGTGGTATCTGATGGTATCTGATGGTATCTGATGAGACGTGGTATTTGATGTTATCTGACGAGGCGTGGTATCTGATGGTATCTGATGAGATGTGGTATCTGATGAGATGTGGTATCTGATGAGACGTGGTATCTGATGGTATCTGATTAGACGTGGTATCTGACGAGACGTGTTATCTGACGAGACGTGGTATATGACGAGACGTGGTATCTGATGAGACGTGGTATCTGATGGTATCTGACGAGGCGTGGTATATGACAAGACGTGGTATCTGATGAGACGTGGTATCTGATGGTATCTGATGAGACGTGGTATTTGATGGTATCTAATGAGACGTGGTATCTGATGAGACCTGGTATCTGATGAGACGTGGTATCTGATGGTATCTGATGGTATTTGATGAGACGTGGTATCTGACGAGACGTGGTATCTGATGAGACGTGGTATCTGATGAGACGTGGTATCTGATGGTATCTGATGGTATCTGATTTGACGTGGTATATGAAGAGACGTGGTATTTGACAAGACATGTTATCTGATGAGACGTGGTATCTGACGAGATGTGGTATCTGACGAGACGTGGTATCTTAAAGTATCTGATGAGACGGGGTATCTGATGGTATCTGACGAGATGTGGTATCTGATGAGACTTGGTATCTGATGGTATCTGACGAGACGTGGTATCTGACGAGACATGGTATCTGATGAGACGTGGTATCTGATAAGACGTGGTATCTGACGAGACGTGGGATCTGATAAGACGTGGTATCTGACAAGACGTGGTATCTGATGAGACGTGGTATCTGATGGTATCTGATGAGATGTGATATCTGTACTCTGCGCCATCGTCTTGGAACACCTTACAAAATAATTTTAAACTGGAAGAACTTGTCCCGATTGGTGTTTTTAAATCTCTGATGAAGGATTTTGAGGCTGATTCCCTGACCTGTCAATGTTTTTAATTTGCTGTTTTTTATATTGTTATACTCTTGTGAATTCATGAATGGTTTTTACTAGATTACTTGTAGTTTTTCATGTTGTCTGTCTGTAATTTTTTGTAATGACTTGGTGCTGCCTATCTTGGCCAGGACGCTCTTGAAAAAGAGATTTTAAATCTCAATGAGCCCTTCCTGGTTAAATAAAGGTTAAATAAAATAAATTAAATAAAAATATCTGATGGTATAATAATAATATGCCATTTAGCAGACGCTTTTATCCAAAGCGACTTACAGTCATGTGTGCATAATTTTTTTTGGGTGTATGGGTGGTCCCGGGGATCGAACCCACTACCCTGGCGTTACAAGCGCCGTGCTCTACCAACTGAGCTACAGAGGACCACGAGACGTGGTATTTGATGAGACGTGGTAACTGATGGTATCTGATGAGACGTGGTATCTGAAGAGACGTGGTATTTGATGAGACGTGGTATCTGATGAGACATGGTATCTGATGAGACGTGGTATCTGATGGTATCTGACGAGGCGTTGTATATGACGAGACGTGGTATTTGATGAGACGTGGTATCTGATGGTATCTGATGAGACGTGGTATTTGATGGTATCTGATGAGACGTGGTATCTGATGGTATTTGATGAGACGTGGTATCTGACGAGACGTGGTATCTGATGAGACGTGGTATCTGACGAGACGTGGTATCTGATGAGACTTGGTATCTGATGAGACTTGGTATCTGATGGTATCTGACGAGGCGTGGTATATGACGAGACTTGGTATCTGATGAGACGTGGTATCTGACGAGACATGGTATCTGATGAGACTTGGTATCTGATGGTATCTGACGAGGCGTGGTATATGACGAGGCGTGGTATCTGATGAGACGTGGTATCTGATGGTATCTGATGAGACGTGGTATTTGATGGTATCTGACGAGACGTGGTATCTGATGGTATCTGACGAGGCGTGGTATATGACAAGACGTGGTATCTGATGAGACGTGGTATCTGATGGTATCTGATGAGACGTGGTATTTGATGGTATCTGACGAGACGTGGTATCTGATGAGACGTGGTATCTGATGGTATCTGATGAGACGTGGTATTTGATGGTATCTGACGAGACGTGGTATCTGATGGTATCTGATGAGATGTGGTATCTGATGAGATGTGGTATCTGATGAGACGTGGTATCTGATGGTATCTGATTAGACGTGGTATCTGACGAGACGTGTTATCTGACGAGACGTGGTATCTGACGAGACGTGGTATCTGATGAGACGTGGTATCTGATGAGACGTGGTATCTGACGAGACGTGGTATCTGATTAGACATGTTATCTGACGAGACGTGTTATCTGACGAGACGTGGTATCTGATGAGACGTGGTATCTGACGAGACGTGGTATCTGACGAGACGTGGTATCTGACGAGACGTGGTATCTGATGGTATCTGATTAGACGTGGTATCTGACGAGACATTTTATCTGATGAGACGTGGTATCTGATTAGACGTGGTGTCTGACGAGACGTGGTATCTTATGAGACGTGGTATCTGATGAGACGTGGTATCTGATGGTATCTGATGGTATCTGATGAGACGTGGTATCTGATGAGACGTGGTGTCTGATGAGACGTGGTATCTGATGAGACGTGGTATCTGATGAGACGTGGTATCTGATGGTATCTGATGAGACGTGGTGTCTGACGAGACGTGGTATCTGATGAGACGTGGTATCTGATTAGACGTGGTGTCTGACGAGACGTGGTATCTGATGAGACGTGGTATCTGATGAAACGTGGTATCTGATGGTATCTGATGAGACGTGGTATCTGATGAGACGTGGTATCTGATGAGATGTGGTATCTGATGGTATCTGATGAGACGTGGTGTCTGATGAGACGTGGTATCTGATGAGACGTGGTATCTGATGAGACGTGGTATCTGATGGTATCTTATGAGACGTGGTGTCTGACGAGACGTGGTGTCTGATGAGACGTGGTGTCTGACGAGACGTGGTGTCTGATGAGACGTGGTGTATGATGAGACGTGGTGTCTGTCGTATATAACTGTATTATGCTGCAGCAGCCGTCATATATCCTTCCCCTGCTGTCGCTCATCTCTTCATCCATCTCTACCTCTCTGTCTCTTTCTCTCCCCATCTCTCTTTCTCTCTCCGGTGAAGTGATTTCTGGGCTGTTCATTTTCAGATATCATTTGTCCGTCTCTAAGATAATAAAGGTTACGACGAATTGGCGTGCTGGGTAGGCTAGTTAATAATCACAGTGGGTCGTGCCAGTAGCATCGGCATCACAGACAGGAAGGAGACCCATAATCAATATGCACTTCACATCTCAATGGACCAACACATTCCTTCCAGGGAACCGGAGAGAGAGAGAGAGAGGGGAGAGAGAGAGAGAGAGAGAGAGAGAGAGAGAGAGAGAGAGAGAGAGAGAGAGAGGGGGGGGAGAGAGAGAGGGGGAGAGAGAGAGAGAGAGAGAGAGAGAGAGAGAGAGAGAGAGAGAGAGAGAGAGAGAGAGAGAGAGAGAGAGAGACAGAGAGAGAGACAGAGAGAGAGAGAGAGGCAGAGAGAGAGAGAGGCAGAGAGAGAGAGAGGCAGAGAGATAGAGAGAGAGAGACAGAGAGAGAGAGAGAGAGACAGAGAGAGGGGGAGAGAGAGAGAGAGAGGCAGAGAGATAGAGACAGAGAGAGAGAGAGAGAGAGAGAGAGAGAGAGAGGGGCAGACAGGCCCTAACCTGGGTTTGAGGTAGCGAGTGTAGCGACTAGCGATGGAACACCAGTCATGGATGGAATCCTGGGGTCTCGATTGACAGGAGCCTCTGCGGTCCAACAACCACAAGGAAGGCTGTGGATGTTTCAGGGCGCGACGCACCGACCGTCAGATCGCCTTATTTCAGGGCCCTGAAATGGAAGCAGATGTCGGTCGGGGAACTTTCACAGCTTCAGAGGCATCAGTGACCCACGCTATTGGAGCACACACCCTCCCGTCTCGCCTCTTTCTCTCTCTCTCACTCACTCTTTTTTTTGGGGGCCAGGATACACTTCGCATGCCTCGATCCATCATAAAACTATCAAAGTGCTCTATGGTTCGTTAGAGTGAGAAACGTTTCCTGAGAGCCCACTATCCTGGCGGGCCCAGTCTAGTTTCGTCAAGCGCCCAGGTGCTGGTTGCACGGTCGACCGGTCCCTCCAAACCACTTCAAGCTAGAAGGAGTATCCCCTCCAGAAGACGGATTTAAAGGGATGTGCATTGCGTGTGTAACATAAAACATCTCTTTTCCATTAGAACACAACTCCCCCACTCCCGTTTAATACTTCATAATGGCCATCATTTCCACGGCTGGAATGATTCAACCACTGGAAACAAATGAACCCTCTTCTGTTTCTTACAGTACGTCCTGCTTATATGTGCTGTTATCATGATAGTTTCCAAAACAGCAGTTAATACATACATTGTGTTTAAATAATACCATGTCATTAATTTGTGTGTAAGCAATCAGCACCAGGAAAAAACACCTACATGACCATAAAACCTACAAAAAAAAAAGGTCAGCCTCAAATCTGAAACAAATTTGGGCGGCAGGTAGCCTAGTGGTTAGAGCGTTGGGCCATTAACCGAAACAGTAGCTAGTTCAAATCCCTGAGCCGACAAGGTGAAAAATCTGTCGACGTGCCCCTTGAACAAGGCACTTAACCCTAACCATTGGTAATGGCCGACTCTGGCTGTGACCCCACTCTCAGGGGGAGTTGGGATATGTAAAAATACACACTTGTACATGTGTGAAACAGGACAAATATAAGTACCCATATTATTATTAAATTCATTGCACACTTCTGAATGTCCATTAGCACATGTTGAGTGGATGGCTCAGTGGGTCTGAGCAGACAGTGCCTGAGAGATCAATTATGTCCCCAAACAGTGGTAACTCTTTAACAGACACTTTTATTTAAAAACCTAAGTAGGTTATACAGTAGTACATACATTTTTTTGGTTTGAGTATGTGATCCCTGCAAAAACCACAACTTGATCATCACTACTAGTAGTGCCAACAGAGAAACACAGGACCATATCAGAGAGGATAATTATAGGAAAGTAAGCAGAGATCTCTCAGCCTAGCGTCCTCCCCAGTGGGTCAGTATTGTGAATAACTGGTACAAAGCAGTGTACCTGTTCTAGAGTGCGCTGTTCTCCACTAATATTACATAAGGGATAATCAACGACGGGCTAATGCGTTCTCTGGAAAATAATGGACGACGTAGAAGGTGCGTTCCATTACACGCTCAAGCAGTGGAACAGGAAACCTTCCACGGAGGTGCATTATTTTCCAGAGAACGCATATCCCTTTTATACCATGGATATAATTTAACACATTTGCCGCTACAAATGTGTTCATTTTACCGGTAGAAATGTGTTCAACATCCACTTAAGTTACTAGTAAATTTACTAGATAGCTACAGTAGTTGCCTTGGTAACCAAACAAACAGACTTGCTAGTCAGTCCTAGCTTGATATTATGAAAATCGAATTCAACAATGCCAATGTTTTCAATTCGACATCTGCTTTCAAAAGCAGCACAATACAACATGTAAGAATGAACTATAGCCATTGAATTATACCTGATATTCCGTGCATTATTTAAGCAATAAGGCCCGAGGGGTTGTGGTATGTGGTCAATATAGCTCAAACCACACAGTTTATAAAGGGAATTATACAACGGGTGGGTCTAATCCTGAATGCTGATTGGTTAAAACCAAATTCCAACCGGTGTCTATTCCAGAAATTACCACCGGCTAAATCTGAAGTTAAAATACCTATTTACTTCCATCTGACTATGCAATCCACTGTGTCAAGACATTATCTCGCATTTCATTTAGACTAACATTTAGTTTTCAACAGCGGAGATTTGTATAAACCTTGCTGTCTGTCACTCCGACATTTGCAACATTGTTTCAATATTCAAATTCGATCTCCAGCTGCCTCATAGTAATGAACGTGTCGGGAGTCGGGACGAGACAGACAGACAGGCAGCGTTTCTCAGCCAGTCGAAATCATGAATCAGCTGGCATCATTTTTATGGATATATACAAATAAATGTCAGTTGAAAAAAGGTAAAACGAAACAAAGTGCAGCTAGTTTGCAGTCTTTCCAGCTTCAGTTTGAAGTGATTGTGTTAGCTGTGTTGTTGGCTAGCTCCTCTGAACAACAGTGTCCTGACGAGAGAGCACATTTTCTATGCCAGGCGAATTTCGTGCCTCATTAGCTCATTGTTATGGATGTATCCAAATAAATGTCACTAGAAAAAGGCTTAAACAAATGCAAATGGAGCTACTTTGCTGTTATTCTGGCTACACTTTTTGACGTGACTGTAAGTTAGCCGTAGTTGGCTAGCTAGCAAGCAAGGGATAAGAACGTTGCCAGCCAGTATGGCAATGGAACATTCAGAACGAACGACTGGGTCGCGTCCATAGATACAGAACATAAAGACTGAACGACTGGGTCGCGTCCATAGATACAGAACATAAAGACTGA
Source organism: Coregonus ussuriensis (assembly GCA_031479575.1). Taxonomy (NCBI): domain Eukaryota; kingdom Metazoa; phylum Chordata; class Actinopteri; order Salmoniformes; family Salmonidae; genus Coregonus; species Coregonus ussuriensis. The sequence goes on from CM062490.1 coordinate 49,120,773, forward strand.
ACGACTGGGTCGCGTCTCTGGCAACCAAACCGATAGAACGAACGACCAGCCGGCTTGGGTAGCAACCCTAGATCTTTGTCGGGACTATATCTTGTGGAAGGATGAAATAGTATAATTAAATTCATTAAAATAATGTTTTTAATGAAAATATGTCAATCATTATTTGAATATGTTGGTAACCCGTTGTATTAAAGTGGTAATGCCCACGAAGCGGGTGTTTGGAGGATATATTGGCATGGTTTGTCGACCCTCGACTTTGTCTAGGGCCTAACAACACCCGTGCCAATATATCCTCCAAAAACCGGCTTTGAGGGCATTATCACCTAAATAATGCACGCTCTAGAAGGCCCTTCAAGCCAATCAGAAATGAGTATTCAACAACGCAATGGTATAAAATATAATTTCACCTCCATAGTCTGTGAATTATGACATTGATATCAGCCTCCATCTTGGATTTACTCATATTTAAGTGGTAATTTAGTCCCAAATGAATAAAGCTGTATAGAGGAAGACCAAAAGCAAAGATGAGAAACTGGCGCCATCTAGTGATTTAGACAGTCTGGTACCATCTAGTGATTTAGTCTCTGGTACCATCTAGTGATTTAGGCAGTCTGGTACCATCTAGTGATTTAGACAGTCTGATACCATCTAGTGATTTAGACAGTCTGATACCATCTAGTGATTTAGACAGTCTGGTACCAATCCAGTGATTTAGACAGTCTGGTACCATCTATTGATTTAGTCTCTGGTACCATCTAATGATTAAGCTCTGGTACCATCTAGTGATTTAGTCAGTCTCTGGTACCATCTAGTGATTCAGTTTCTGGTACCATCTAGTGATTTAGTCAGTCTCTGGTACCATCTAGTGATTTAGTCTCTGGTACCATCTAGTGATTTAGTCTCTGGTATCATCTAGTGATTTAGACAGTCTGATACCATCTGGTGATTCAATCTCTGGTACCATCTAGTGATTTAGACAGTCTGGTACCATCTAGTGATTTAGTCTCTGGTACCATCTAGTGATTTAGACAGTCTGGTACCATCTAGTGATTCAGACAGTCTGGTACCATCTAGTTTAGACCACCTCTGGTACCATCTAGTGATTTAGTCAGTCTCTGGTACCATCTAGTGATTTAGACAGTCTGGTACCATCTAGTGGTTTAGACAGTCTCTGGTACCATCTAGTGATTTAGTCTCTGGTACCATCTAGTGATTTAGTCTCTGGTATCATCTAGTGATTTAGACAGTCTGGTACCATCTAGTGATTTAGTCTCTGGTACCATCTAGTGATTTAGTCAGTCTCTGGTACCATCTAGTGATTTAGTCTCTGGTACCATCTAGTGATTTAGTCTCTGGTACCATCTAGTGATTTAGAAAGTCTGGTACCATCTAGTGATTTAGTCAGTCTCTGGTACCATCTAGTGATTTAGTCAGTCTCTGGTACCATCTAGTGATTTAGTCTCTGGTACCATCTAGTAATTTAGTCTCTGGTATCATCTAGTGATTTAGACAGTCTGATACCATCTGGTGATTCAATCTCTGGTACCATCTAGTGATTTAGACAGTCTGGTACCATCTAGTGATTCAGACAGTCTGGTACCATCTAGTTTAGACCACCTCTGGTACCATCTAGTGATTTAGTCAGTCTCTGGTACCATCTAGTGATTTAGACAGTCTGGTACCATCTAGTGGTTTAGACAGTCTCTGGTACCATCTAGTGATTTAGTCTCTGGTATCATCTAGTGATTTAGACAGTCTGGTACCATCTAGTGATTTAGTCTCTGGTACCATCTAGTGATTTAGTCAGTCTCTGGTACCATCTAGTGATTTAGTCTCTGGTACCATCTAGTGATTTAGTCTCTGGTACCATCTAGTGATTTAGAAGGTCTGGTACCATCTAGTGATTTAGACAGTCTCTGGTATCAACTAGTGATTTAGTCAGTCTCTGGTACCATCTAGTGATTTAGACAGTCTGATACCATCTAGTGATTCAATCTCTGGTACCATCTAGTGATTTAGACAGTCTGGTACCATCTAGTGATTCAGTTTCTGGTACCATCTAGTGATTTAGACAGTCTCAGGTACCATCTAGTGATTTAGGCAGTCTGGTACCATCTAGTGATTTAGACAGTCTGGTACCATCTAGTGATTCAGATAGTCTGGTACAATCTAGTGGTTTAGACAGTACCTGGTACCATCTAGTGATTTAGACAGTCTGGTACATTTACATTTTAAAGTTTTCGTCATTTAGCAGACGCTCTTATCCAAAGCGACTTACAAATTGGGTGCCATCTAGCGATTTAGAAAGTCTGGTACCATCTAGTGATTTAGTCTCTGGTACCATCTAGTGATTTAGACAGTCTCAGGTACCATCTAGTGATTTAGACAGTCTGGTACTATCTAGTGATTTAGTCTCTGGTACCATCTAATGATTTAGTCTCTGGCGCCATCTAGTGATTTAAAAAGTCTGGTACCATCTAGTGATTTAGACAGTCTGGTACCATCTAGTGATATAGACAGTCTGGTACCATCTAGCGATTTAGTCTCTGGTACCATCTAGTGATTAAGTCTCTGGTACCATCTAGTGATTTAGTCTCTGGTACCATCTAGTGATTTAGTCTCTGGTACCATCTAGTGATTTAGTCAGTCTCTGGTACCATCTAGTGATTTAGTCTCTGGTACCATCTTGTCACGTTTGTTGAGTACAGGATTGGACCAAGGTGCAGCGTCGAATGCATACATGTTTATTCACTAAGTTAACACACGACAAAACAACAAAAGCAACGTAACGTGAAGCTCACAATGGCTACACACAAACAAGCCAAACAAGAGTCAAGATCCCACAACATAGGTAGGCAAAATGGCTACCTAAGTATGATCCCCAATCAGAGACAACGATCGACAGCTGCCTTTGATTTGGAACCACACCCGGCCAACATAGAAATACAAAACATAGATATACACATAGAAATTCACACCCTGACCAAACCAACTAAAGAAAACAGGCTTTCAAGGTCAGGGCGTGACAGTACCCCCCCCCCCCCCCCCCCCCTCCCAAAGGTGCGGCCGCAAAACCTAACTTAACAGGGGAGGGTCCGGGTGGGCATCTAGCCTCGGTGGCGGCTCCGGCTCCGGGCATGACGTCCTCTCCCTTACTGCCTCCCCGTTGCACCCCTGGTCCGGTCTGGACCTCGGCGCGATGCTTCCCCTCTCAGTCCTCCCACGATGCACCAAGCCCTGTCTTGACCCTGGTGTGGGAGGCCCCGACCCTGGAGAGGGGCTGACGTCTGGGCCTGGACCGGCATCTAGTGATTTAGACAATCTCAGGTACCATCTAGTGATTTAGACAGTCTGGTACTATCTAGTGATATAGACAGTCTCTGGTTCCATCTTGTGATTTAGACAGTCTGGTACCATTTAGTGATTTAGTCTCTTGTACCATCTAGTGATTTAGACAGTCTGGTACCGTCTAGTGAATACATTTCTGGTACCATCTAGTGATTTAGACAGTCTGGTACCATCTAGTGATTCAGTCTCTGGTACCATCTAATGATTTAGTCTCTGTACCATCTAGTGATTAAGTCTCTGGTACCATCTAGTTATTCAGTTTCTGGTCAAATCTAGCGATTTAGTCTCTGGCGCCATCTAGTGATTTAGACAGTTTGGTACCATCTACATTTTTACATTTTACATTTTACATTTTTAGTCATTTAGCAGACGCTCTTATCCAGAGCGACTTACAGTTAGTGAATACATATTTTTTTATACTGGCCCCCCGTGGGAATCGAACCCACAACCCTGGCGTTGCAAACGCCATGCTCTATCAACTGAGCTACATCCCTGCCGGCCATTCCCTCCCCTACCCTGGACGACGCTGGGCCAATTGTGCGCCGCCCATGAGTCTCCCGGTCGCGGCCGGCTGCGACAGAGCCTGGATTCGAACCAGGATCTCTAGTGGCACAGTTAGCACTGCGATGCATCTAGCGATTTAGTCTCTGGTACCATCTAATGATTTAGTCTCTGGTGCCATCTAGTGATTTAGAAAGTCTGGTAATATCTAGTGATTTAGTCTCTGGTGCCATCTAGTGATTTAGACAGTCTCAGGTACCATCTAGTGATTTAGACAGTCTGATACCATCTAGTGATTTAGACAGTCTGGTACTATCTAGTGATTTAGACAGTCTCTTGTACCATCTAGTGATTTAGACAGTCTGGTACCGTCTAGTGAATACGTTTCTGGTACCATCTAGTGATTCAGTCTCTGGTACCATCTAGTGATTTAAACAGTCTGGTACATTTACATTTTAGTCATTTAGCAGACGCTCTTATCCAGAGCGACTTACAGTTAGTGAATACATTTTTTTTTTTTATACTGGCCCCCCGTGGGAATCGAACCCACAACCCTGGCGTTGCAAACGCCATGCTCTATCAACTGAGCTACATCCCTGCCGGCCATTCCCTCCCCTACCCTGGGCCAATTGTGCGCCGCCCATGAGTCTCCCGGTCGCGGCCGGCGGCGACAGAGCCTGGATTCGAACCAGGATCTCTAGTGGCACAGTTAGCACGGCGATGCAGTGCCTTAGACCACTGCGCCACTCAGGAGTACAGTCTCTGGTACCATCTAATGATTTAGTCTCTGTACCATCTAGTGATTAAGTCTCTGGTACCATCTAGTGATTTAGACAGTCTGGTACCATCTAGTTATTCAGTTTCTGGTCAAATCTAGCGATTTAGTCTCTGGTACCATCTAATGATTTAGTCTCTGGCACCATCTAGTGGTTTAGACAGTCTGGTACCATCTAGTGATTCAATTTCTGGTACCATCAAGTGATTTAGACAGTCTGGTACCATCTAGTGATTTAGTCTCTGGTACCATCTAGTGATTTAGACAGTCTGGTACCATCTAGTGATTCAGTTTATGGTACCATCTAGTGATTTAGACAGTCTCAGGTACCATCTAGTGATTTAGACAGTCTGGTACCATCTAGTGGTTTAGACAGTCTCTGGTACCATCTAGTGATTTAGTCTCTGGTACCATCTAGTGATTTAGTCTCTGGTATCATCTAGTGATTTAGACAGTCTGGTACCATCTAGTGATTTAGTCTCTGGTACCATCTAGTGATTTAGACAGTCTGGTACCATCTAGTGATTCCGTTTCTGGTACCATCTAGTGATTTAGACAGTCTCAGGTACCATCTAGTGATTTAGACAGACTGGTACCATCTAGTGATTTAGACAGTCTGATACCATCTAGTGACTCAGACAGTCTGGTACCATCTAGTGGTTTAGACCACCTCTGGTACCATCTAGTGATTTAGTCAGTCTCTGGTACCATCTAGTGATTTAGTCTCTGGTACCATCTAGTGATTTAGTCTCTGGTACCATCTAGTGATTTAGAAAGTCTGGTACCATCTAGTGATTTAGACAGTCTCTGGTATCATCTAGTGATTTAGTCAGTCTCTGGTACCATCTAGTGATTTAGACAGTCTGATACCATCTAGTGATTCCATCTCTGGTACCATCTAGTGATTTAGACAGTCTGGTACCATCTAGTGATTCAGTTTCTGGTACCATCTAGTGATTTAGACAGTCTCAGGTACCATCTAGTGATTTAGACAGTCTGATACCATCTAGTGATTTAGGCAGTCTGGTACCATCAAATGATTTAGACAGTCTGGTACCATCTAGTGATTCAGACAGTCTCTGGTACCATCTAGTGATTTAGTCTCTGGTACCATCTAGTGATTTAGTCTCTGGTATCATCTAGTGATTTAGACAGTCTGGTACCATCTAGTGATTTAGTCTCTGGTACCATCTAGTGATTTAGACAGTCTGGTACCATCTAGTGATTCCGTTTCTGGTACCATCTAGTGATTTAGACAGTCTCAGGTACCATCTAATGATTTAGACAGTCTGATACCATCTAGTGACTCAGACAGTCTGGTACCATCTAGTGATTTAGACAGTGTGGTACTCCAGAGTGGCGGAGTGGTCTAAGGCACTGCATCGCAGTGCTAGCTGTGTCACTAGAGATCCTGGTTCGAATCCAGGCTCTGTCGTAGCCGGCCGCGACCGGGAGACCCATGGGGTGGCGCACAATTGGTCCAGCGTTGTCCAGGGTAGGGGAGGGAATGGCCGGCAGGGATGTAGCTCAGTTGGTAGAGCATGGCGTTTGCAACGCCAGGGTTGTGGGTTCGATTCCCACGGGGGTTATAAAAAAGTATGTATGCACTAACTGTAAGTCGCTCTGGATAAGAGCATCTGCTAAATGACTAAAATGTAAAATGTAAATGGTACCATCTAGCGATTTAGTCTCTGGTACAATCTAATTATTTATTCTCTGGCGCCATCTAGTGATTTAGAAAGTCTGGGACCATCTAGTGATTTAGTCTCTGGTACCATCTATTTATTTAGACAATCTGGTACCATCTAGTGATTTAGACAGTCTCTGGTACCATCTAGTGATTTAGTCAGTCTCTGGTACCATCTAGTGATTTAGACAGTCTCTGGTACCATCTAGTGATTAAGACAGTCTCTTGTATGATCTAGTGATTTAGTCTGTCTCTGGTACCATCTAGTGATTTAGACAGTCTGATACCATCTAGTGATTCAGTCTCTGGTACCATCTAGTGATTTAGACAGTCTGGTACCATCTAGTGATTCAGTCTCTGGTACCATCTACAGATTAACACAGTCTGGTACCATCTAGTGATTTAGACATTATCAGGTACCATCTAGTGATTTAGACAGTCTGGTACCATCTAATGATTTAGTCATTCTCTGGTACCATCTAGTGATATAGAAAGTCTGGTACCATCTAGTGATTTAGTCGCTTGTACCATCTAGTGATTTAGACAGTCTGGTACCATCTAGTGATTCAGTCTCTGGTACCATCTAGTGATTTAGACAGTCTGGTAAAATATAGTGATTTAGACAGTCTGGTATCATCTAGTGATTTAGTCAGTCTCTGGTACCATCTAGTGATATAGAAAGTCTGGTACCATCTAGTTATTTAGTCTCTGTTACCATCTAGTGATTTAGAAAGGCTAATGTACCATCTAGTGATTTAGAAAGTCTGGTACCATCTAGTGATTTAGTCTCTGGTACCATCTAGTGATTTAGTCTCTGGCGCCGTCTAGTGATTTAAAAAGTCTGGTACCATCTAGTGATTTAGTCTCTGGTACCATCTAGTGATTTAGATAGTCTAGTACCATCTAGTGATTCAGTTTCTGGTACCATCTAGTGATTTAGTCAGTCTCTGGTACCATCTAGTGATTTAGTCTCTGGTACCATCTAGTGATTTAGTCTCTGGTATCATCTAGTGATTTAGACAGTCTGATACCATCTGGTGATTCAATCTCTGGTACCATCTAGTGATTTAGACAGTCTGGTACCATCTAGTGATTTAGTCTCTGGTACCATCTAGTGATTTAGACAGTCTGGTACCATCTAGTGATTCAGACAGTCTGGTACCATCTAGTTTAGACCACCTCTGGTACCATCTAGTGATTTAGTCAGTCTCTGGTACCATCTAGTGATTTAGACAGTCTGGTACCATCTAGTGGTTTAGACAGTCTCTGGTACCATCTAGTGATTTAGTCTCTGGTACCATCTAGTGATTTAGTCTCTGGTATCATCTAGTGATTTAGACAGTCTGGTACCATCTAGTGATTTAGTCTCTGGTACCATCTAGTGATTTAGTCAGTCTCTGGTACCATCTAGTGATTTAGTCTCTGGTACCATCTAGTGATTTAGTCTCTGGTACCATCTAGTGATTTAGAAAGTCTGGTACCATCTAGTGAATTAGTCAGTCTCTGGTACCATCTAGTGATTTAGTCAGTCTCTGGTACCATCTAGTGATTTAGTCTCTGGTACCATCTAGTAATTTAGTCTCTGGTATCATCTAGTGATTTAGACAGTCTGATACCATCTGGTGATTCAATCTCTGGTACCATCTAGTGATGTAGACAGTCTGGTACCATCTAGTGATTTAGTCTCTGGTACCATCTAGTGATTTAGACAGTCTGGTACCATCTAGTGATTCAGACAGTCTGGTACCATCTAGTTTAGACCACCTCTGGTACCATCTAGTGATTTAGTCAGTCTCTGGTACCATCTAGTGATTTAGACAGTCTGGTACCATCTAGTGGTTTAGACAGTCTCTGGTACCATCTAGTGATTTAGTCTCTGGTATCATCTAGTGATTTAGACAGTCTGGTACCATCTAGTGATTTAGTCTCTGGTACCATCTAGTGATTTAGTCAGTCTCTGGTACCATCTAGTGATTTAGTCTCTGGTACCATCTAGTGATTTAGTCTCTGGTACCATCTAGTGATTTAGAAAGTCTGGTACCATCTAGTGATTTAGACAGTCTCTGGTATCATCTAGTGATTTAGTCAGTCTCTGGTACCATCTAGTGATTTAGACAGTCTGATACATTTACATTTTACATTTTAGTCATTTAGCAGACGCTCTTATCCAGAGCGACTTACAGTTAGCACATACATTATTTTTATCGAACCCACAACCCTGGCGTTGCAAACGCCATGCTCTACCAACTGAGCTACATCCCTGCCGGCCATTCCCTCCCCTACCCTGGACGACGCTGGGCCAATTGTGCGCCGCCCCATGGGTCTCCCGGTCGCGGCCGGCTACGACATATACCATCTAGTGATTCAATCTCTGGTACCATCTAGTGATTTAGACAGTCTGGTACCATCTAGTGATTCAGTTTCTGGTACCATCTAGTGATTTAGACAGTCTCAGGTACCATCTAGTGATTTAGGCAGTCTGGTACCATCTAGTGATTTAGACAGTCTGGTACCATCTAGTGATTCAGATAGTCTGGTACAATCTAGTGGTTTAGACAGTACCTGGTACCATCTAGTGATTTAGACAGTCTGGTACATTTACATTTTAAAATTTTCGTCATTTAGCAGACGCTCTTATCCAAAGCGACTTACAAATTGGGTGCCATCTAGCGATTTAGAAAGTCTGGTACCATCTAGTGATTTAGTCTCTGGTACCATCTAGTGATTTAGACAGTCTCAGGTACCATCTAGTGATTTAGACAGTCTGGTACTATCTAGTGATTTAGTCTCTGGTACCATCTAATGATTTAGTCTCTGGCGCCATCTAGTGATTTAGACAGTCTGGTACCATCTAGTGATATAGACAGTCTGGTACCATCTAGCGATTTAGTCTCTGGTACCATCTAGTGATTAAGTCTCTGGTACCATCTAGTGATTTAGTCTCTGGTACCATCTAGTGATTTAGTCTCTGGTACCATCTTGTCACATTTGTTGAGTACAGGATTGGACCAAGGTGCAGCGTCGAATGCATACATGTTTATTCACTAAGTTAACACACGACAAAACAACAAAAGCAACGTAACGTGAAGCTCACAATGGCTACACACAAACAAGCCAAACAAGAGTCAAGATCCCACAACATAGGTAGGCAAAATGGCTACCTAAGTATGATCCCCAATCAGAGACAACGATCGACAGCTGCCTTTGATTTGGAACCCGGCCAACATAGAAATACAAAACATAGATATACACATAGAAATTCACACCCTGACCAAACCAACTAAAGAAAACAGGCTTTCAAGGTCAGGGCGTGACAGTACCCCCCCCCCCCCCCCCCCCTCCCAAAGGTGCGGCCGCAAAACCTAACTTAACAGGGGAGGGTCCGGGTGGGCATCTAGCCTCGGTGGCGGCTCCGGCTCCGGGCATGACGTCCTCTCCCTTACTGCCTCCCCGTTGCACCCCTGGTCCGGTCTGGACCTCGGCGCGATGCTTCCCCTCTCAGTCCTCCCACGATGCACCAAGCCCTGTCTTGACCCTGGTGTGGGAGGCCCCGACCCTGGAGAGGGGCTGACGTCTGGGCCTGGACCGGCATCTAGTGATTTAGACAATCTCAGGTACCATCTAGTGATTTAGACAGTCTGGTACTATCTAGTGATATAGACAGTCTCTGGTTCCATCTTGTGATTTAGACAGTCTGGTACCATTTAGTAGTCTCTTGTACCATCTAGTGATTTAGACAGTCTGGTACCGTCTAGTGAATACATTTCTGGTACCATCTAGTGATTTAGACAGTCTGGTACCATCTAGTGATTCAGTCTCTGGTACCATCTAATGATTTAGTCTCTGTACCATCTAGTGATTAAGTCTCTGGTACCATCTAGTTATTCAGTTTCTGGTCAAATCTAGCGATTTAGTCTCTGGCGCCATCTAGTGATTTAGACAGTTTGGTACCATCTACATTTTTTACATTTTACATTTTACATTTTTAGTCATTTAGCAGACGCTCTTATCCAGAGCGACTTACAGTTAGTGAATACATATTTTTTTATACTGGCCCCCCGTGGGAATCGAACCCACAACCCTGGCGTTGCAAACGCCATGCTCTACCAACTGAGCTACATCCCTGCCGGCCATTCCCTCCCCTACCCTGGACGACGCTGGGCCAATTGTGCGCCGCCCATGAGTCTCCCGGTCGCGGCCGGCTGCGACAGAGCCTGGATTCGAACCAGGATCTCTAGTGGCACAGTTAGCACTGCGATGCATCTAGCGATTTAGTCTCTGGTACCATCTAATGATTTAGTCTCTGGTGCCATCTAGTGATTTAGAAAGTCTGGTAATATCTAGTGATTTAGTCTCTGGTGCCATCTAGTGATTTAGACAGTCTCAGGTACCATCTAGTGATTTAGACAGTCTGATACCATCTAGTGATTTAGACAGTCTGGTACCATCTAGTGATTTAGTCTCTGTTACCATCTAGTGATTTAGTCTCTGTTACCATCTAGTGATTCAGTTTCTGGTACCATCTAGTGATTTAGACAGTCTGGTACCATCCACCGGTCTGGACCTCGGCGCGATGCTTCTCCTCTCAGTCCTCCCACGATGCACCAAGCCCTGTCTTGACCCTGGTGTGGGAGAACACGATCCTGGAGAGGGGCTGACGTCTCTGCCTGGACCGGCATCTAGTGATTTAGACAATCTCAGGTACCATCTAGTGATTTAGACAGTCTGGTACTATCTAGTGATTTAGACAGTCTCTTGTACCATCTAGTGATTTAGACAGTCTGGTACCGTCTAGTGAATACGTTTCTGGTACCATCTAGTGATTCAGTCTCTGGTACCATCTAGTGATTTAAACAGTCTGGTACATTTACATTTTAGTCATTTAGCAGACGCTCTTATCCAGAGCGACTTACAGTTAGTGAATACATTTTTTTTTTTTATACTGGCCCCCCGTGGGAATCGAACCCACAACCCTGGCGTTGCAAACGCCATGCTCTATCAACTGAGCTACATCCCTGCCGGCCATTCCCTCCCCTACCCTGGACGACGCTGGGCCAATTGTGCGCCGCCCATGAGTCTCCCGGTCGCGGCCGGCGGCGACAGAGCCTGGATTCGAACCAGGATCTCTAGTGGCACAGTTAGCACTGCGATGCAGTGCCTTAGACCACTGCGCCACTCAGGAGTACAGTCTCTGGTACCATCTAATGATTTAGTCTCTGTACCATCTAGTGATTAAGTCTCTGGTACCATCTAGTGATTTAGACAGTCTGGTACCATCTAGTTATTCAGTTTCTGGTCAAATCTAGCGATTTAGTCTCTGGTACCATCTAATGATTTAGTCTCTGGCACCATCTAGTGATTTAGACAGTCTGGTACCATCTAGTGATTCAATTTCTGGTACCATCAAGTGATTTAGACAGTCTGGTACCAGCTAGTGATTTAGTCTCTGGTACCATCTAGTGATTTAGACAGTCTGGTACCATCTAGTGATTCAGTTTATGGTACCATCTAGTGATTTAGACAGTCTCAGGTACCATCTAGTGATTTAGACAGTCTGGTACCATCTAGTGGTTTAGACAGTCTCTGGTACCATCTAGTGATTTAGTCTCTGGTACCATCTAGTGATTTAGTCTCTGGTATCATCTAGTGATTTAGACAGTCTGGTACCATCTAGTGATTTAGTCTCTGGTACCATCTAGTGATTTAGACAGTCTGGTACCATCTAGTGATTCCGTTTCTGGTACCATCTAGTGATTTAGACAGTCTCAGGTACCATCTAGTGATTTAGACAGACTGGTACCATCTAGTGATTTAGACAGTCTGATACCATCTAGTGACTCAGACAGTCTGGTACCATCTAGTGGTTTAGACCACCTCTGGTACCATCTAGTGATTTAGTCAGTCTCTGGTACCATCTAGTGATTTAGTCTCTGGTACCATCTAGTGATTTAGTCTCTGGTACCATCTAGTGATTTAGAAAGTCTGGTACCATCTAGTGATTTAGACAGTCTCTGGTATCATCTAGTGATTTAGTCAGTCTCTGGTACCATCTAGTGATTTAGACAGTCTGATACCATCTAGTGATTCCATCTCTGGTACCATCTAGTGATTTAGACAGTCTGGTACCATCTAGTGATTCAGTTTCTGGTACCATCTAGTGATTTAGACAGTCTGATACCATCTAGTGATTCCATCTCTGGTACCATCTAGTGATTTAGACAGTCTGATACCATCTAGTGATTTAGTCTCTGGTACCATCTAGTGATTTAGTCTCTGGTATCATCTAGTGATTTAGACAGTCTGGTACCATCTAGTGATTTAGTCTCTGGTACCATCTAGTGATTTAGACAGTCTGGTACCATCTAGTGATTTAGAAAGTCTGGTACCATCTAGTGATTTAGACAGTCTCTGGTATCATCTAGTGATTTAGTCAGTCTCTGGTACCATCTAGTGATTTAGACAGTCTGATACCATCTAGTGATTCCATCTCTGGTACCATCTAGTGATTTAGACAGTCTGGTACCATCTAGTGATTCAGTTTCTGGTACCATCTAGTGATTTAGACAGTCTGATACCATCTAGTGATTCCATCTCTGGTACCATCTAGTGATTCAGACAGTCTCTGGTACCATCTAGTGATTTAGTCTCTGGTACCATCTAGTGATTTAGTCTCTGGTATCATCTAGTGATTTAGACAGTCTGGTACCATCTAGTGATTTAGTCTCTGGTACCATCTAGTGATTTAGACAGTCTGGTACCATCTAGTGATTCCGTTTCTGGTACCATCTAGTGATTTAGACAGTCTCAGGTACCATCTAGTGATTTAGACAGTCTGATACCATCTAGTGACTCAGACAGTCTGGTACCATCTAGTGATTTAGACAGTGTGGTACTCCAGAGTGGCGCAGTGGTCTAAGGCACTGCATCGCAGTGCTAGCTGTGTCACTAGAGATCCTGGTTCGAATCCAGGCTCTGTCGTAGCCGGCCGCGACCGGGAGACCCATGGGGTGGCGCACAATTGGTCCAGCGTTGTCCAGGGTAGGGGAGGGAATGGCCGGCAGGGATGTAGCTCAGTTGGTAGAGCATGGCGTTTGCAACGCCAGGGTTGTGGGTTCGATTCCCACGGGGGTTATAAAAAATTATGTATGCACTAACTGTAAGTCGCTCTGGATAAGAGCATCTGCTAAATGACTAAAATGTAAAATGTAAATGTAAATGGTACCATCTAGCGATTTAGTCTCTGGTACAATCTAATTATTTATTCTCTGGCGCCATCTAGTGATTTAGAAAGTCTGGGACCATCTAGTGATTTAGTCTCTGGTACCATCTATTTATTTAGACAATCTGGTACCATCTAGTGATTTAGACAGTCTCTGGTACCATCTAGTGATTTAGTCAGTCTCTGGTACCATCTAGTGATTTAGACAGTCTCTGGTACCATCTAGTGATTAAGACAGTCTCTTGTATGATCTAGTGATTTAGTCTGTCTCTGGTACCATCTAGTGATTTAGACAGTCTGATACCATCTAGTGATTCAGTCTCTGGTACCATCTAGTGATTTAGACAGTCTGGTACCATCTAGTGATTCAGTCTCTGGTACCATCTACAGATTAACACAGTCTGGTACCATCTAGTGATTTAGACATTATCAGGTACCATCTAGTGATTTAGACAGTCTGGTACCATCTAATGATTTAGTCATTCTCTGGTACCATTTAGTGATATAGAAAGTCTGGTACCATCTAGTGATTTAGTCGCTTGTACCATCTAGTGATTTAGACAGTCTGGTACCATCTAGTGATTCAGTTTCTGGTACCATCTAGTGATTTAGACAGTCTGGTACCATCTAGTGATTCAGTCTCTGGTACCATCTAGTGATTTAGACAGTCTGGTAAAATATAGTGATTTAGACAGTCTGGTATCATCTAGTGATTTAGTCAGTCTCTGGTACCATCTAGTGATATAGAAAGTCTGGTACCATCTAGTTATTTAGTCTCTGTTACCATCTAGTGATTTAGAAAGGCTAATGTACCATCTAGTGATTTAGAAAGTCTGGTACCATCTAGTGATTTAGTCTCTGGTACCATCTAGTGATTTAGTCTCTGGCGCCGTCTAGTGATTTAAAAAGTCTGGTACCATCTAGTGATTTAGTCTCTGGTACCATCTAGTGATTTAGATAGTCTAGTACCATCTAGTGATTCAGTTTCTGGTACCATCTAGTGATTCAGTCTCTGGTACCATCTAGTGATTTAGCCTCTGGTACCATCTAGTGATTTAGACAGTCTGGTACCATCTATTGATATAGACAGTCTGGTACCCTCTAGCGATTTCGATTCTGGTACCATCTAGTGATTAAGTCTCTGGTACCATCTACTGATTTAGTCTCTGGTACCATCTAGTGATTTAGTCAGTCTCTGGTACCATCTTGTGAATAAATCTCTGGTACCATGTAGTGATTTAGTTTCTGTACCATCTAATGATTTAGTCTCTGGTTCCATCCAGTGATTTAGACAGTCTGGTAACATCTAGTGATTTAGTCAGTCTCTAGTACCATCTAGCGATTTAGTCTCTGGTACCATCTAGTGATTTAGTCTCTGGTACCATCTAGTGATTTAGTCAGTCTCTGGTACGATCTACTGATTTAGTCTCTGGTACCATCTACTGATTTAGTCTCTGGTAAAATCTAGTGATTTAGTCAGTCTCTGGTACCATCAAGTGATTTAGACAGTCTGGTACCATCTAGCGATTTAGAAAGTCAGGTACCATCTAGTGATTCAGTCTCTGGTACCATCTAGTGATTTAGACAGTCTCAGGTACCATCTAGTGATTTAGACAGTGTGGTACCATCTAGCGATTTAGTCTCTGGTACAATCTAATTATTTATTCTCTGGCGCCATCTAGTGATTTAGAAAGTCTGGGACCATCTAGTGATTTAGTCTCTGGTACCATCTATTTATTTAGACAATCTGGTACCATCTAGTGATTTAGACAGTCTCTGGTACCATCTAGTGATTTAGTCAGTCTCTGGTACCATCTAGTGATTTAGTCAGTCTCTGGTACCATCTAGTGATTTAGACAGTCTCTGGTACCATCTAGTGATTAAGACAGTCTCTTGTATGATCTAGTGATTTAGTCAGTCTCTGGTACCATCTAGTGATTTAGACAGTCTGATACCATCTAGTGATTCAGTCTCTGGTACCATCTAGTGATTTAGACAGTCTGGTACCATCTAGTGATTCAGTCTCTGGTACCATCTACAGATTTACACAGTCTGGTACCATCTAGTGATTTAGACATTATCAGGTACCATCTAGTGATTTAGACAGTCTGGTACCATCTAATGATTTAGTCATTCTCTGGTACCATCTAGTGATATAGAAAGTCTGGTACCATCTAGTGATTTAGTCGCTTGTACCATCTAGTGATTTAGACAGTCTGGTACCATCTAGTGATTCAATTTCTGGTACCATCTAGTGATTTAGACAGTCTGGTACCATCTAGTGATTCAGTCTCTGGTACCATCTAGTGATTTAGACAGTCTGGTAAAATCTAGTGATTTAGACAGTCTGGTATCATCTAGTGATTTAGTCAGTCTCTGGTACCATCTAGTGATATAGAAAGTCTGGTACCATCTAGTTATTTAGTCTCTGTTACCATCTAGTGATTTAGAAAGGCTATTGTACCATCTAGTGATTTAGTCTCTGGTACCATCTAGTGATTTAGTCAGACTCTGGTACCATCTAGTGATATAGACAGTCTTGTACCATCTAGTGATTTAGACAGTCTGGTACCATCTAGTGATTTAGACAGTCTGGTACCATCTAGTGATTTCGAAAGTCTGGTACCATCTAGTGATTTAGTCGCTTGTACCATCTAGTGATTTAGAGAGTCTGGTACCATCTAGTGATTCAGTTTCTGGTACCATCTAGTGATTTAGACAGTCTGGTACCATCTAGTGATTCAGTCTCTGGTACCATCTAGTGATTTAGACAGTCTGGTAAAATCTAGTGATTTAGACAGTCTGGTACCATCTAGTGATTTAGTCAGTCTCTGGTACCATCTAGTGATTTAGACAGTCTGGTACCATCTAGTGATATAGACAGTCTTGTACCATCTAGTGATTTAGACAGTCTGGTACCATCTAGTGATTTAGACAGTCTGGTACCATCTAGTGATTTCGAAAGTCTGGTACCATCTAGTGATTTAGTCTCTGGTACCATCTAGTGATTTAGTCAGACTCTGGTACCATCTAGTGATTTAGAAAGTCTGGTACCATCTAGTGATTTAGTCTCTGGTACCATCTAGTGATTTAGTCTCTGGCGCCGTCTAGTGATTTAAAAAGTCTGGTACCATCTAGTGATTTAGTCTCTGGTACCATCTAGTGATTTAGATAGTCTAGTACCATCTAGTGATTCAGTTTCTGGTACCATCTAGTGATTCAGTCTCTGGTACCATCTAGTGATTTATCCTCTGGTACCATCTAGTGATTTAGACAGTCTGGTACCATCTATTGATATAGACAGTCTGGTACCCTCTAGCGATTTCGATTCTGGTACCATCTAGTGATTAAGTCTCTGATACCATCTACTGATTTAGTCTCTGGTACCATCTAGTGATTTAGTCAGTCTCTGGTACCATCTTGTGAATAAATCTCTAGTACCATGTAGTGATTTAGTTTCTGTACCATCTAATGATTTAGTCTCTGGTTCCATCCAGTGATTTAGACAGTCTGGTAACATCTAGTGATTTAGTCAGTCTCTAGTACCATCTAGCGATTTAGTCTCTGGTACCATCTAGTTATTAAGTCTCTGGTACCATCTATGGATTTATTCTCTGGTACCATCTAGTGATTTAGTCAGTCTCTGGTACGATCTACTGATTTAGTCTCTGGTACCATCTACTGATTTAGTCTCTGGTAAAATCTAGTGATTTAGTCAGTCTCTGGTACCATCAAGTGATTTAGACAGTCTGGTACCATCTACCGATTTAGAAAGTATGGTACCATCTAGTGATTCAGTCTCTGGTACCATCTAGTGATTTAGACAGTCTCAGGTACCATCTAGTGATTTAGACAGTATGGTACCATCTAGCGATTTAGTCTCTGGTACAATCTAATTATTTATTCTCTGGCGCCATCTAGTGATTTAGAAAGTCTGGGACCATCTAGTGATTTAGTCTCTGGTACCATCAATTTATTTAGATAGTCTGGTACCATCTAGTGATTTAGACAGTCTCTGGTACCATCTAGTGATTTAGTCAGTCTCTGGTACCATCTAGTGATTTAGACATTCTCTGGTACCATCTAGTGATTAGGACAGTCTCTTGTATGATCTAGTGATTTAGTCAGTCTCTGGTACCATCTAGTGATTTAGACAGTCTGATACCATCTAGTGATTCAGTCTCTGGTACCATCTAGTTATTTAGACAGTCTGGTACCATCTAGTGATTCAGTCTCTGGTACCATCTACAGATTTACACAGTCTAGTACCATCTAGTGATTTAGACATTATCAGGTACCATCTAGTGATTTAGACAGTATGGTTCCATCTAGTGATTTAGACAGTCTGGTACCATTTAGTTATTTAGTCTCTTGTACCATCTAGTGATTTAGACAGTCTGGTACCATCTAGTGATTCAGTCTCTGGTACCATCTAGTGATTTAGACAGTCTGGTAAAATCTAGTGATTTAGACAGTCTGGTACCATCTAATGATTTAGTCATTCTCTGGTACCATCTAGTGATATAGAAAGTCTGGTACCATTTAGTGATTTAGTTGCTTGTACCATCTAGTGATTTAGACAGTCTGGTACCATCTAGTGATTCAGTTTCTGGTACCATCTAGTGATTTAGACAGTCTGGTACCATCTAGTGATTCAGTCTCTGGTACCATCTAGTGATTTAGACAGTCTGGTAAAATCTAGTGATTTAGACAGTCTGGTATCATCTATTGATTTAGTCAGTCTCTGGTACCATCTAGTTATTTAGTCTCTGTTACCATCTAGTGATTTAGAAAGGCTATTGTACCATCTAGTGATTTAGACAGTCTGGAACCATCTAGTGATTTAGTCTCTGGTACCATCTAGTGATTTAGACAGTCTCTGGTACCATCTAGGGATTTATACAGGCTCTGGTACCATCTAGTGATTTAGACAGTCTCTTGTATCATCTAGTGATTTAGTCAGTCTGGTACCATCTAGTGATTTAGACAGTATGATACCATCTAGTGATTCAGTCTCTGGTACCATCTAGTGATTTAGACAGTCTGGTACCATCTAGTGATTCAGTCTCTGGTACCATCTACAGATTTAGACAGTCTGGTACCATCTAGTGATTTAGACATTATCAGGTACCATCTAGTGATTTAGTCAGTCTGGTTCCATATAGTAATTTACACAGTCTGGTACCATTTAGTGATTTAGTCGCTTGTACCATCTAGTGATTTAGACAGTCTGGTACCATCTAGTGATTCAGTTTCTTGTACCATCTAGTGATTTACACAGTCTGGTACCATCTAGTGATTCAGTCTCTGGTACCATCTAGTGATTTAGACAGGCTCTTGTACCATCTAGTGATTTAGACAGTCTGGAACCATCTAGTGATTTAGTCAGTCTCTAGTACCATG
This sequence comes from Coregonus ussuriensis, assembly GCA_031479575.1. Classification (NCBI taxonomy): domain Eukaryota; kingdom Metazoa; phylum Chordata; class Actinopteri; order Salmoniformes; family Salmonidae; genus Coregonus; species Coregonus ussuriensis. The sequence goes on from CM062490.1 coordinate 49,139,706, forward strand.
TAGTGATATAGAAAGTCTGGTGCCATCTAGTGATTTAGTCTCTGTTACCATCTAGTGATTTAGACAGGCTCTTGTACCATCTAGTGATTTAGACAGTCTGGAACCATCTAGTGATTTAGTCTCTGGTACCATGTAGTGATTTAGACATCCTCTGGTACCATCTAGTGATTTAGACAGTCTCTTGTATCATCTAGTGATTTAGTCAGTCTCTGTTACCATCTAGTGAATAAGTGTCTGGTACCATCTAATGATTTAGTCTCTGGCGCCATCTAGTGATTTAGTCTCTGGTACCATCTAGTGATTTAGACAGTCTGGTACCATCTAGTGATTTAGACAGTCTGGTACAATCTAGTGATTTAGACAGTCTAGGGTACCATCTAGTGATTTAGACAGTCTGGTACCATCTAGCGATTTAGTCTCTGGTATCATCTACTGATTTAGTCTCTGGTGCCATCTAGTGACTTAGAAGGTCTGGTACCTTCTAGTGATTTTGTCTCTGGTACCATCTAGTAATTTAGACAGTCTGGTACCATCTAGTGATATAGACAGTCTGGTACCATCTAGTGATTTAGATAGTCTGGTACCATCTAGTGATTTAGACAGTCTGGTACCAGCTAGTGATTTAAACAGTCTGGTACCATCTAGTGAATTAGACAGTCTGGTACCATCTAGTGATTTAGACAGTCTGGTACCATCTAGAGATTAGGTCTCTCGTACCATCTAATGATTTAGTCTCTGGCGCCATCTAGTGATTTAGACAGTCTGGTATCATCTAGGTGATTTAGTCAGTCTCTGGCACCATCTAGTGATTTAGACATTCTGGTACCATCTAGTGATTTAGACAGTCTGATACCATCTAGTGATTCAGTCTCTGGTACCATCTGCTTATTTAGACAGTCTGGTACCATCCAGTGATTCAGTTTCTGGTGCCATCTAGGGATTTAGACAGTCTGGTACCATCTAGTGATTCAGTCTCTGGTACCATCTAGTGATTTAGACAGTCTGGTACCATCTCTGGTTCCATTTAGCGACGTAGACAGTCTGGTAGCATCTAGTGATTTAGTCAGTCTCGGGTACCATCTAGTGATTTAGACAGTCTGGTACCATCTACTTATTTAGACAGTCTGATACCATTTAGTGATTCAGGCTCTGGTGCCATCTAGGGTTTTATACAGTCTGGTACCATCTAGTGATTCAGTCTCTGGTTCCATCTAGCGATTTAGACAGTCTGGTACCATCTAGTGATTTAGTCAGTCTCGGGTACCATCTAGTGATTTAGACAGTCTGGTACCATCTAGTGATATAGACAGTGTGGTACCATCTAGTGATTTAGACAGTCTGGTACCATCTAGTGATTTAGACATTCTGGTACCATCTAGTGATTTAGACAGTCTGATACCATCTATTGAATCAGTCTCTGGTACCATCTACTTATTTAGACAGTCTGGTACCATCCAGTTATTCAGTTTCTGGTGCTATCTAGGGATTTAGACAGTCTGGTACCATCTAGTGATTTAGACTCTGGTACCATCAAGTGATTTAGACAGTCTCTGGTACCATCTAGTGATTTAGACAGTCTCTGGTGCCATCTAGTGATTAGGTCTCTGGTACCATCTAGCGATTTAGAAACTATGGTACCATCTAGTGATTTAGTCTCTGGTACCATCTAGTGATTTAGATAGTATGGTACCATCTAGTTATATAGACAGTCTGGTACCATCTAGCGATTTAGTCTCTGATACCATCTAGTGATTAAGTATCTGGTACCATCTAGTGATTTAGTCAGTCTGGTACCATCTAGTGATTTAGTCAGTCTATGGTACCATCTAGTGATTTAGTTTCTGGTACCATCTAGTGATTTAGACAGTTTGGTACCATCTAGTGATTTAGACAGTCTCTGGTATCATTAAGTGATTTAGTCAGTCTCTGGTACGACCTAGTGATTTAGACAGTCTGGTACCATTTATTGATTTAGACATTCTGATACTATCTAGTGATTCAGTCTCTGGTACCATTTAGTGATTTAGTTTATTGTACCATCTAGTGATTTAGACAATCTGGTACCATCTAGTGAATCAGTTTCTGGTACAATCTAGTGATTTAGACAGTCTGGTACCATCTAGTGATCCAGTCTCTGGTACCATCTAGTGATTTACTGAGTCTGGTACCATCTAGTGAATCAGTCTCTGGTACCATCTAATGATTTAGTCTCTGTACAATCTAGTGATTTAGTCTCTGGTAACATCTAATGGTTTAGTCTCTGTACCCTCTAGTGATTTAGTCTCTGGTACCATCTAGTGATTTTGACAGTCTGGTACCATCTAGTTATTTAGACAGTCTCTGGTATCATCTAGTGATTTAGTCAGTCTCTGGTACCATCTAGTGATTCAGACAGTCTGGTACCATCTAGTGATTCAGACAGTCTGGTACCATCTAGTGATTCAGATTATGGTACCATCTAGCGATTTAGTCTCTGGTACCATCTAATTATTTAGTCTCTGGCGCCATCTAGTGATTTAGAATGTCTGGTACCATCTAGTTATTTATACAGTCTTAGGTACCATCTAGTATTTAGACAATCTGGTAACATCTAGTGATTTAGCCAGTCTGGTACCATCTAGTGATTCAGTCTCTGGTACCATCTAGTGATTTTGACAGTCTGGTACCATCTAGTGGTTTAGACAGTCTCTGGTTCCATCTAGCAATTTAGACAGTCTGGTATCATCTAGTGATTTAGTCAGTCTCTGGTACTATCTAGTGATTTAGACAGTCTGGTACCATCTAGCGATTTAGTCTCCGGTACCATCTAATGATTAGTCTCTGGTGCCATCTAGTAATTTAGAAAGTCTGGTAACATCTAGTGATTTAGCCTCTGGTACCATCTAGTGATTTAGTCTCTGGTACCATCTAGTGATTTAGTATCTTGTACCATCTAGTGATTTAGACAGCCTGGTACCATCTAGCGATTTAGACAGTCTGGTACCATCTAGTGATTCAGTTTCTGGTGCCATCTAGTGATTTAGACAGTCTGGTACCATCTAGTGATTCATTCTCTGGTACCATCTAGTGATTTTGACAGTGATTTGATGATACCAGACTGTCTAAATCACTAGATGGTTACAGAGACTGTCTAAATCACTAGATGGTACCAGAGACTGAATCACTAGATGTATACGACTGTCTAAATCACTAGATGATACCAGACTGTCTAAATCACTAGATGGTTACAGAGACTGTCTAAATCACTAGATGGCGCCAGCGACTAAATCATTAGATGGTACCAGAGACCTAATCGCTAGATGGTACCAGACTGTCTAAATCACTAGATGGTACCAGACTGTCTAAATCAGTAGCTGGTACCAGACTGTCTAAATCACTTGATGGTACCAGACTGTCTAAATCACTAGATGGTACCAGACTGTCTATATCACTAGATGGTACCAGACTGTCGAAATCACTAGATGGTACCAGAGACAAAATTACTAGAAGGTACCAGACCTTCTAAGTCACTAGATGGCGCCAGAGACTAAATCATTAGATGGTACCAGAGACTAAATCGCTAGATGGTACCAGACTGTCTAAATCACTAGATGGTACCAGACTGTCTAAATCACTAGCTGGTACCAGACTGTCTAAATCACTAGATGGTACCAGACTGTCTAAATCACTAGATGGTACCAGACTGTCTATATCACTAGATGGTACCAGACTGTCGAAATCACTAGATGGTACCAGAGACAAAATTACTAGAAGGTACCAGACCTTCTAAGTCACTAGATAGGCCAGAGACTAAATCATTAGATGGTACCAGAGACCTAATCGCTAGATGGTACCAGACTGTCTAAATCACTAGATGGTACCAAAGACTGAATCACTAGATGGTACCAGACTGTCTAAATCACTACATGGTACCAGACTGTCTAAATCACTAGATGGTACCAGACTGTCTATATCACTAGATGGTACCAGACTGTCGAAATCACTAGATGGTACCAGAGACAAAATTACTAGAAGGTACCAGACCTTCTAAGTCACTAGATGGCGCCAGAGACTAAATCATTAGATGGTACCAGAGACTAAATCGCTAGATGGTACCAGACTGTCTAAATCACTAGATGGTACCAAAGACTGAATCACTAGATGGTACCAGACTGTCTAAATCACTACATGGTACCAGACTGTCTAAATAACTAGATGGTACCAGAGACTGACTAAATCACTAGATGATACCTACGATTGTCTAAATCACTAGATGGTACCAGACTGTCTAAATCACTAGATGGTACCAGAGACTAAATCACTAGATGGTACCAGACTGTCTAAATAACTAGATGGTACCCGAGACTGTCTAAATCACTAGATGTACCAGAGAATAAATCACTAAATGGTACCAGATACTAAATCGCTAGATTGCGCCAGAGACTGAATCATTAGATGGTATATGACTGTCTAAATCACTAGATGATACCAGACTGTCTAAATCACTAGATGGTTACAGAGACTGTCTAAATCACTAGATGGCGCCAGCGACTAAATCATTAGATGGTACCAGAGACCTAATCACTAGATGGTACCAGACTTTCTAAATCACTAGATGGTACAAGAGACTAAATCACTAGATGGTACCAGACTGTCTAAATCACTAGATGGTACCAGAGTCTGAATCACTAAATGGTATCAGACTGTCTAAATCACTAGATGGTACCAGACTGTCTAAATAACTAGATGGTACCAGAGACTGACTAAATCACTAGATGATATCTAAGATTGTCTAAATCACTAGATGGTACCAGACTGTCTAAATCAATAGATGGTACCAGAGACTAAATCGCTAGATGGTACCAGACTGTCTAAATAACTAGATGGTACCCGAGACTGTCTAAATCACTAGATGTACCAGAGAATAAATCACTAAATGGTACCAGATACTAAATCGCTAGATGGCGCCATAGACTGAATCATTAGATGGTTCCAGATACTAAATCGCTAGATGGTAGCATGCTGTCTAAATCACTAGATGGTACCAGAGACTAAATCACTAGATGGTACCAGAGACTGACTAAATCACTAGATGGTACCAGACTGCTAAATCACTAGAAGATGCCAGAGACTAAATCATTAGATTTTACCAGAGACTAAATCGCTAGATGGTACCAGAATGTATAAATCACTAGATGGATCCAGACTCTCTAAATCAATAATGGTACAAGATTCTAAATCACTAGATGGTACCAGATACTGACTAAATCACTAGATGGTACCAGACTGTCTAAATCACTAGCTAGATGGTACCCGAGCCTGAATCACTAAATGGTATCAGACTGTCTAAATCACTAGATGGCACCAGACTGTCTAAATAACTAGATGGTACCAGAGACTGTCTAAACCACTAGATGGTACCAGACTGTCTAAATCACTAGATGGTACCCGAGCCTGAATCAATAAATGGTATCAGACTGTCTAAATCACTAGATGGCACCAGACTGTCTAAATAACTAGATGGTACCAGAGACTGTCTAAACCACTAGATGGTACCAGACTGTCTAAATCACTAGATGGTACCCTAGACTGTCTAAATCACTAGATTGTACCAGACTGTCTAAATCACTAGATGGTACCAAAGACTGAATCACTAGATGGTACCAGACTGTCTAAATCACTAGATGGTACAAGAGACTAAATCACTAGATGGTACCAGACTGTCTAAATCACTAGATGGTACCAGAGCCTGAATCACTTGATGGTACCAGACTGTCTAAATCACTAGATGGTACCAGACTGTCTAAATCACTAGATGGTACCCGAGACTGACTAAATCACTAGATGGTAACAGACTGTCTAAATCGCTAGATGGAACCAGAGATTGTCTAAACCACTAGATGGTACCAGACTGTCTAAATCACTAGATGGTACCAGAGACTGAATCACTAGATGGTACCAGACTGTCTAAATCCCTAGATGGCACCAGAAACTGAATCACTGGATGGTACCAGACTGTCTAAATAAGTAGATGGTACCAGACTGTCTAAATCACTAGATGGTACCAGACTGTCTAAATCACTAGATGGTACACTAGACTGTCTAAATCACTAGATGGTACACTAGACTGACTAAATCACTATATGGTACCAGACTGTCTAAATCGCTAGATGGAACCAGAGACTGTCTAAACCACTAGATGGTACCAGAGACTGAATCACTAGATGGTATACGACTGTCTAAATCACTAGATGATACCAGACTGTCTAAATCACTAGATGGTTACAGAGACTGTCTAAATCACTAGATGGCGCCAGCGACTAAATCATTAGATGGTACCAGAGACCTAATCGCTAGATGGTACCAGACTGTCTAAATCACTAGATGGTACCAGACTGTCTAAATCACTAGCTGGTACCAGACTGTCTAAATCACTAGATGGTACCAGACTGTCTAAACCACTAGATGGTACCAGACTGTCTAAATCACTAGATGGTACCAGAGACTGAATCACTAGATGGTACCAGACTGTCTAAATCCCTAGATGGCACCAGAAACTGAATCACTGGATGGTACCAGACTGTCTAAATCACTAGATGGTACCAGAGTCTGAATCACTAAATGGTATCAGACTGTCTAAATCACTAGATGGTACCAGACTGTCTAAATAACTAGATGGTACCAGAGACTGACTAAATCACTAGATGATATCTAAGATTGTCTAAATCACTAGATGGTACCAGACTGTCTAAATCAATAGATGGTACCAGAGACTAAATCGCTAGATGGTACCAGACTGTCTCTAAATAACTAGATGGTACCCGAGACTGTCTAAATCACTAGATGTACCAGAGAATAAATCACTAAATGGTACCAGATACTAAATCGCTAGATGGCGCCATAGACTGAATCATTAGATGGTTCCAGATACTAAATCGCTAGATGGTAGCATGCTGTCTAAATCACTAGATGGTACCAGAGACTAAATCACTAGATGGTACCAGAGACTGACTAAATCACTAGATGGTACCAGACTGCTAAATCACTAGAAGATGCCAGAGACTAAATCATTAGATTTTACCAGAGACTAAATCGCTAGATGGTACCAGAATGTATAAATCACTAGATGGATCCAGACTCTCTAAATCAATAATGGTACAAGATTCTAAATCACTAGATGGTACCAGATACTGACTAAATCACTAGATGGTACCAGACTGTCTAAATCACTAGATGGTACCCGAGCCTGAATCACTAAATGGTATCAGACTGTCTAAATCACTAGATGGCACCAGACTGTCTAAATAACTAGATGGTACCAGAGACTGTCTAAACCACTAGATGGTACCAGACTGTCTAAATCACTAGATGGTACCCGAGCCTGAATCAATAAATGGTATCAGACTGTCTAAATCACTAGATGGCACCAGACTGTCTAAATAACTAGATGGTACCAGAGACTGTCTAAACCACTAGATGGTACCAGACTGTCTAAATCACTAGATGGTACCCTAGACTGTCTAAATCACTAGATTGTACCAGACTGTCTAAATCACTAGATGGTACCAAAGACTGAATCACTAGATGGTACCAGACTGTCTAAATCACTAGATGGTACAAGAGACTAAATCACTAGATGGTACCAGACTGTCTAAATCACTAGATGGTACCAGAGCCTGAATCACTTGATGGTACCAGACTGTCTAAATCACTAGATGGTACCAGACTGTCTAAATCACTAGATGGTACCCGAGACTGACTAAATCACTAGATGGTACCAGACTGTCTAAATCGCTAGATGGAACCAGAGATTGTCTAAACCACTAGATGGTACCAGACTGTCTAAATCACTAGATGGTACCAGAGACTGAATCACTAGATGGTACCAGACTGTCTAAATCCCTAGATGGCACCAGAAAGTGAATCACTGGATGGTACCAGACTGTCTAAATAAGTAGATGGTACCAGACTGTCTAAATCACTAGATGGTACCAGACTGTCTAAATCACTAGATGGTACACTAGACTGTCTAAATCACTAGATGGTACACTAGACTGACTAAATCACTATATGGTACCAGACTGTCTAAATCGCTAGATGGAACCAGAGACTGTCTAAACCACTAGATGGTACCAGAGACTGAATCACTAGATGGTATACGACTGTCTAAATCACTAGATGATACCAGACTGTCTAAATCACTAGATGGTTACAGAGACTGTCTAAATCACTAGATGGCGCCAGCGACTAAATCATTAGATGGTGCCAGAGACCTAATCGCTAGATGGTACCAGACTGTCTAAATCACTAGATGGTACCAGACTGTCTAAATCACTAGCTGGTACCAGACTGTCTAAATCACTAGATGGTACCAGACTGTCTAAACCACTAGATGGTACCAGACTGTCTAAATCACTAGATGGTACCAGAGACTGAATCACTAGATGGTACCAGACTGTCTAAATCCCTAGATGGCACCAGAAACTGAATCACTGGATGGTACCAGACTGTCTAAATAAGTAGATGGTACCAGACTGTCTAAATCACTAGATGGTACCAGACTGTCTAAATCACTAGATGGTACACGAGACTGACTAAATCACTAGATGGTACCAGACTGTCTAAATCGCTAGATGGAACCAGAGACTGTCTAAACCACTAGATGGTACCAGAGACTGAATCACTAGATGGTATACGACTGTCTAAATCACTAGATGATACCAGACTGTCTAAATCACTAGATGGTTACAGAGACTGTCTAAATCACTAGATGGTACCAGAGACTGAATCACTAGATGTATACGACTGTCTAAATCACTAGATGGTACAAGAGACTAAATCACTAGATGGTACCAGACTGTCTAAATCACTAGATGGTACCAGAGCCTGAATCACTTGATGGTACCAGACTGTCTAAATCACTAGATGGTACCAGACTGTCTAAATCACTAGATGGTACCCGAGACTGACTAAATCACTAGATCGTACCAGACTGTCTAAATCGCTAGATGGAACCAGAGACTGTCTAAACCACTAGATGGTACCAGACTGTCTAAATCACTAGATGGTACCAGAGACTGAATCACTAGATGGTACCAGACTGTCTAAATCCCTAGATGGCACCAGAAACTGAATCACTGGATGGTACCAGACTGTCTAAATAAGTAGATGGTACCAGACTGTCTAAATCACTAGATGGTACCAGACTGTCTAAATCACTAGATGGTTACAGAGACTGTCTAAATCACTAGATGGCGCCAGCGACTAAATCATTAGATGGTACCAGAGACCTAATCGCTAGATGGTACCAGACTGTCTAAATCACTAGATGGTAACAGACTGTCTAAATCACTAGCTGGTACCAGACTGTCTAAATCACTAGATGGTACCAGACTGTCTAAACCACTAGATGGTACCAGACTGTCTAAATCACTAGATGGTACCAGAGACTGAATCACTAGATGGTACCAGACTGTCTAAATCCCTAGATGGCACCAGAAACTGAATCACTGGATGGTACCAGACTGTCTAAATAAGTAGATGGTACCAGACTGTCTAAATCACTGGATGGTACCAGACTGTCTAAATCACTAGATGGTACACGAGACTGACTAAATCACTAGATGGTACCAGACTGTCTAAATCACTAGATGGAACCAGAGACTGTCTAAACCACTAGATGGTACCAGAGACTGAATCACTAGATGGTATACGACTGTCTAAATCACTAGATGATACCAGACTGTCTAAATCACTAGATGGTTACAGAGACTGTCTAAATCACTAGATGGTACCAGAGACTGAATCACTAGATGTATACGACTGTCTAAATCACTAGATGATACCAGACTGTCTAAATCACTAGATGGTTACAGAGACTGTCTAAATCACTAGATGGCGCCAGCGACTAAATCATTAGATGGTACCAGAGACCTAATCGCTAGATGGTACCAGACTGTCTAAATCACTAGATGGTACCAGACTGTCTAAATCACTAGCTGGTACCAGACTGTCTAAATCACTTGATGGTACCAGACTGTCTACATCACTAGATGGTACCAGACTGTCTATATCACTAGATGGTACCAGACTGTCGAAATCACTAGATGGTACCAGAGACAAAATTACTAGAAGGTACCAGACCTTCTAAGTCACTAGATGGCGCCAGAGACCAAATCATTAGATGGTACCAGAGACTAAATCGCTAGATGGTACCAGACTGTCTAAATCACTAGATGGTACCAAAGACTGAATCACTAGATGGTACCAGACTGTCTAAATCACTACATGGTACCAGAAACTGAATCACTAGATGGTACCAGACTTTTTAAATCACTAGATGGTACAAGAGACTAAATCACTAGATGGTACCAGACTGTCTAAATCACTAGATGGTACCAGAGACTGACTAAATCACTAGATGATACCAGAGATTGTCTAAATCACTAGATGGTACCAGACTGTCTAAATCACTAGATGGTACCAGAGACTAAATCGCTAGATGGTACCAGACTGTCTAAATAACTAGATGGTACCCGAGACTGTCTAAATCACTAGATGTACCAGAGAATAAATCACTAAATGGTACCAGATACTAAATCGCTAGATGGCGCCAGAGACTGAATCATTAGATGGTTCCAGATACTAAATCGCTAGATGGAAGCATGCTGTCTAAATCACTAGATAGTACCAGAGACTAAATCACTAGATGGTACCAGAGACTGACTAAATCACTAGATGGTACCAAACTGTCTAAATCACTAGAAGACGCCAGAGACTAAATCATTAGATTTTACCAGAGACTAAATCGCTAGATGGTACCAGAATGTATAAATCACTAGATGGATCCAGACTGTCTAAATCAATAGATGGTACAAGAGAATAAATCACTAGATGGTACCAGATATTGACTAAATCAATAGATGGTACCAGACTGTCTAAATCACTAGATGGTACCCGAGACTGACTAAATCACTAGATGGTACCAGACGGTCTAAATCGCTAGATGGAACCAGAGACTGTCTAAACCACTAGATGGTACCAGACTGTCTAAATCACTAGATGGTACCAGAGACTGAATCACTAGATGGTACCAGACTGTCTAAATCATTAGATGGCACCAGAAACTGAATCACTGGATGGTACCAGACTGTCTAAATAAGTAGATGGTACCAGAGACTGAATCACTAGATGGTACCAGAATGTCTAAATCACTAGATGGTACCAGACTGTCTAAATCACTAGATGGTACCAGAGACTGAATCACTAGATGGTATCAGACTGTCTAAATATCACTAGATGGTACCAGAGACTGTCTAAATCACTAGATGTTACCAGAGACTGACTAAATCACTAGATGGTTACAGAGACTGTCTAAATCACTAGCTGGTTCCAGACTGTCTAAATCATTAGATGGTACCAGACTGTATAAATCACTAGATGGTACCATACTGTCTATATCACTAGATGGTACCAGACTGTCTAAATCACTAGAAGACGCCAGAGACTAAATCATTAGATTTTACCAGAGACTAAATTGCTAGATGGTACCAGAATGTATAAATCACTAGATGGATCCAGACTGTCTAAATCAATAGATGGTACAAGAGAATAAATCACTAGATGGTACCAGATACTGACTAAATCAATAGATGGTACCAGACTGTCTAAATCACTAGATGGTACCCGAGACTGACTAAATCACTAGATGGTACCAGACGGTCTAAATCGCTAGATGGAACCAGAGACTGTCTAAACCACTAGATGGTACCAGACTGTCTAAATCACTAGTGGTACCAGAGACTGAATCACTAGATGGTACCAGACTGTCTAAATCCTTAGATGGCACCAGAAACTGAATCACTGGATGGTACCAGACTGTCTAAATAAGTAGATGGTACCAGAGACTGAATCACTAGATGGTACCAGAATGTCTAAATCACTAGATGGTACCAGACTGTCTAAATCACTAGATGGTACCAGAGACTGAATCACTAGATGGTATCAGACTGTCTAAATCACTAGATGGTACCAGAGACTGTCTAAATCACTAGATGTTACCAGAGACTGACTAAATCACTAGATGGTTACAGAGACTGTCTAAATCACTAGCTGGTTCCAGACTGTCTAAATCATTAGATGGTACCAGACTGTATAAATCACTAGATGGTACCATACTGTCTATATCACTAGATGGTACCAGACTGTCTAAATCACTAGATGGTACCAGAGACAAAATTACTAGAAGGTACCAGACCTTCTAAGTCACTAGATGGCGCCAGAGACTAAATCTAAATCATTAGATGGTACCAGAGACTAAATCGCTAGATGGTACCAGACTGTCTAAATCACTAGATGGTACCCTAGACTTTCTAAATCACTAGATTGTACCAGATTGTCTAAATCATTATATGGTACCAAAGACTGAATCACTAGATGGTACCAGACTGTCTAAATCACTACATGGTACCAGAAAATGAATCACTAGATGGTACCAGACTTTCTAAATCACTAGATGGTACAAGAGACTAAATCACTAGATGGTAAAAGACTGTCTAAATCACTAGATGGTACCAGAGCCTGAATCACTAAATGGTACAAGAGACTAAATCACTAGATGGTACCAGATACTGAATAAATCACTAGATGATACAAGAGACTGTCTAAATCACTTGATGGTACCAGACTGTCTAAATCACTAGATGGTACCAGACTGTCTAAATCACTAGATGGTACCCGAGACTGAATCACTAGATGGTATACGACTGTCTAAATCACTAGATGATACCAGACTGTCTAAATCACTAGATGGTTACAGAGACTGTCTAAATCACTAGATGGCGCCAGCGACTAAATCATTAGATGGTACCAGAGACCTAATGCTAGATGGTACCAGACTGTCTAAATCACTAGATGGTACCAGACTGTCTAAATCACTAGCTGGTACCAGACTGTCTAAATCGCTAGATGGTACCAGACTGTCTAAATAACTAGATGGTACCCGAGACTGTCTAAATCACTAGATGTACCAGAGAATAAATCACTAAATGGTACCAGATACTAAATCGCTAGATGGCGCCAGAGACTGAATCATTAGATGGTTCCAGATACTAAATCGCTAGATGGAAGCATGCTGTCTAAATCACTAGATAGTACCAGAGACTAAATCACTAGATGGTACCAGAGACTGACTAAATCACTAGATGGTACCAAACTGTCTAAATCACTAGAAGACGCCAGAGACTAAATCATTAGATTTTACCAGAGACTAAATCGCTAGATGGTACCATACCAGAATGTATAAATCACTAGATGGATCCAGACTGTCTAAATCAATAGATGGTACAAGAGAATAAATCACTAGATGGTACCAGATATTGACTAAATCAATAGATGGTACCAGACTGTCTAAATCACTAGATGGTACCCGAGACTGACTAAATCACTAGATGGTACCAGACGGTCTAAATCGCTAGATGGAACCAGAGACTGTCTAAACCACTAGATGGTACCAGACTGTCTAAATCACTAGATGGTACCAGAGACTGAATCACTAGATGGTACCAGACTGTCTAAATCCTTAGATGGCACCAGAAACTGAATCACTGGATGGTACCAGACTGTCTAAATAAGTAGATGGTACCAGAGACTGAATCACTAGATGGTACCAGAATGTCTAAATCACTAGATGGTACCAGACTGTCTAAATCACTAGATGGTACCAGAGACTGAATCACTAGATGGTATCAGACTGTCTAAATCACTAGATGGTACCAGAGACTGTCTAAATCACTAGATGGTACCAGAGACTGACTAAATCACTAGATGGTTACAGAGACTGTCTAAATCACTAGCTGGTTCCAGACTGTCTAAATCATGAGATGGTACCAGACTGTATAAATCACTAGATGGTACCATACTGTCTATATGACTAGATGGTACCAGACTGTCTAAATCCCTAGAAGACGCCAGAGACTAAATCATTAGATTTTACCAGAGACTAAATTGCTAGATGGTACCAGAATGTATAAATCACTAGATGGATCCAGACTGTCTAAATCAATAGATGGTACAAGAGAATAAATCACTAGATGGTACCAGATACTGACTAAATCAATAGATGGTACCAGACTGTCTAAATCACTAGATGGTACCCGAGACTGACTAAATCACTAGATGGTACCAGACGGTCTAAATCGCTAGATGGAACCAGAGACTGTCTAAACCACTAGATGGTACCAGACTGTCTAAATCACTAGATGGTACCAGAGACTGAATCACTAGATGGTACCAGACTGTCTAAATCCTTAGATGGCACCAGAAACTGAATCACTGGATGGTACCAGACTGTCTAAATAAGTAGATGGTACCAGAGACTGAATCACTAGATGGTACCAGAATGTCTAAATCACTAGATGGTACCAGACTGTCTAAATCACTAGATGGTACCAGAGACTGAATCACTAGATGGTATCAGACTGTCTAAATCACTAGATGGTACCAGAGACTGTCTAAATCACTAGATGTTACCAGAGACTGACTAAATCACTAGATGGTTACAGAGACTGTCTAAATCACTAGCTGGTTCCAGACTGTCTAAATCATTAGATGGTACCAGACTGTATAAATCACTAGATGGTACCATACTGTCTATATCACTAGATGGTACCAGACTGTCTAAATCACTAGATGGTACCAGAGAAAAATTACTAGAAGGTACCAGACCTTCTAAGTCACTAGATGGCGCCAGAGACTAAATCATTAGATGGTACCAGAGACTAAACTAAATCGCTAGATGGTACCAGACTGTCTAAATCACTAGATGGTACCCTAGACTTTCTAAATCACTAGATTGTACCAGATTGTCTAAATCATTATATGGTACCAAAGACTGAATCACTAGATGGTACCAGACTGTCTAAATCACTACATGGTACCAGAAAATGAATCACTAGATGGTACCAGACTTTCTAAATCACTAGATGGTACAAGAGACTAAATCACTAGATGGTAAAAGACTGTCTAAATCACTAGATGGTACCAGAGCCTGAATCACTAAATGGTACAAGAGACTAAATCACTAGATGGTACCAGATACTGAATAAATCACTAGATGATACAAGAGACTGTCTAAATCACTTGATGGTACCAGACTGTCTAAATCACTAGATGGTACCAGACTGTCTAAATCACTAGATGGTACCCGAGACTGAATAACTAGATGGTATACGACTGTCTAAAACCCTAGATGATACCAAACTGTCTAAATCACTAGATGGTTACAGAGACTGTCTAAATCACTAGATGGTACCAGAGACTGAATCACTAGATGGTATACGACTGTCTAAATCACTAGATGATACCAGACTGTCTAAATCACTAGATGGTTACAGAGACTGTCTAAATCACTAGATGGCGCCAGCGACTAAATCATTAGATGGTACCAGAGACCTAATGCTAGATGGTACCAGACTGTCTAAATCACTAGATGGTACCAGACTGTCTAAATCACTAGCTGGTACCAGACTGTCTAAATCACTAGATGGTACCAGACTGTCTAAATCACTAGATGGTACCAGACTGTCTAAATCACTAGATAGTACCAGAGACTAAATCACTAGATGGTACCAGAGACTGACTAAATCACTAGATGGTACCAAACTGTCTAAATCACTAGAAGACGCCAGAGACTAAATCATTAGATTTTACCAGAGACTAAATTGCTAGATGGTACCAGAATGTATAAATCACTAGATGGATCCAGACTGTCTAAATCAATACAATAGATGGTACAAGAGAATAAATCACTAGATGGTACCAGATACTGACTAAATCAATAGATGGTACCAGACTGTCTAAATCACTAGATGGTACCCGAGACTGACTAAATCACTAGATGGTACCAGACGGTCTAAATCGCTAGATGGAACCAGAGACTGTCTAAACCACTAGATGGTACCAGACTGTCTAAATCACTAGATGGTACCAGAGACTGAATCACTAGATGGTACCAGACTGTCTAAATCCTTAGATGGCACCAGAAACTGAATCACTGGATGGTACCAGACTGTCTAAATAAGTAGATGGTACCAGAGACTGAATCACTAGATGGTACCAGAATGTCTAAATCACTAGATGGTACCAGACTGTCTAAATCACTAGATGGTACCAGAGACTGAATCACTAGATGGTATCAGACTGTCTAAATCACTAGATGGTACCAGAGACTGTCTAAATCACTAGATGGTACCAGAGACTGACTAAATCACTACACTAGATGGTTACAGAGACTGTCTAAATCACTAGCTGGTTCCAGACTGTCTAAATCATTAGATGGTACCAGACTGTATAAATCACTAGATGGTACCATACTGTCTATATCACTAGATGGTACCAGACTGTCTAAATCACTAGATGGTACCAGAGAAAAATTACTAGAAGGTACCAGACCTTCTAAGTCACTAGATGGCGCCAGAGACTAAATCATTAGATGGTACCAGAGACTAAATCGCTAGATGGTACCAGACTGTCTAAATCACTAGATGGTACCCTAGACTTTCTAAATCACTAGATTGTACCAGATTGTCTAAATCATTATATGGTACCAAAGACTGAATCACTAGATGGTACCAGACTGTCTAAATCACTACATGGTACCAGAAAATGAATCACTAGATGGTACCAGACTTTCTAAATCACTAGATGGTACAAGAGACTAAATCACTAGATGGTAAAAGACTGTCTAAATCACTAGATGGTACCAGAGCCTGAATCACTAAATGGTACAAGAGACTAAATCACTAGATGGTACCAGATACTGAATAAATCACTAGATGATACAAGAGACTGTCTAAATCACTTGATGGTACCAGACTGTCTAAATCACTAGATGGTACCAGACTGTCTAAATCACTAGATGGTACCCGAGACTGAATAACTAGATGGTATACGACTGTCTAAAACCCTAGATGATACCAAACTGTCTAAATCACTAGATGGTTACAGAGACTGTCTAAATCACTAGATGGTACCAGAGACTGAATCACTAGATGGTATACGACTGTCTAAATCACTAGATGATACCAGACTGTCTAAATCACTAGATGGTTACAGAGACTGTCTAAATCACTAGATGGCGCCAGCGACTAAATCATTAGATGGTACCAGAGACCTAATGCTAGATGGTACCAGACTGTCTAAATCACTAGATGGTACCAGACTGTCTAAATCACTAGCTGGTACCAGACTGTCTAAATCACTAGATGGATGGTACCAGACTGTCTAAATCACTAGATGGTACCAGACTGTCTAAATCACTAGATAGTACCAGAGACTAAATCACTAGATGGTACCAGAGACTGACTAAATCACTAGATGGTACCAAACTGTCTAAATCACTAGAAGACGCCAGAGACTAAATCATTAGATTTTACCAGAGACTAAATCGCTAGATGGTACCAGAATGTATAAATCACTAGATGGATCCAGACTGTCTAAATCAATAGATGGTACAAGAGAATAAATCACTAGATGGTACCAGATATTGACTAAATCAATAGATGGTACCAGACTGTCTAAATCACTAGATGGTACCCGAGACTGACTAAATCACTAGATGGTACCAGACGGTCTAAATCGCTAGATGGAACCAGAGACTGTCTAAACCACTAGATGGTACCAGACTGTCTAAATCACTAGATGGTACCAGAGACTGAATCACTAGATGGTACCAGACTGTCTAAATCCTTAGATATGGCACCAGAAACTGAATCACTGGATGGTACCAGACTGTCTAAATAAGTAGATGGTACCAGAGACTGAATCACTAGATGGTACCAGAATGTCTAAATCACTAGATGGTACCAGACTGTCTAAATCACTAGATGGTACCAGAGACTGAATCACTAGATGGTATCAGACTGTCTAAATCACTAGATGGTACCAGAGACTGTCTAAATCACTAGATGGTACCAGAGACTGACTAAATCACTAGATGGTTACAGAGACTGTCTAAATCACTAGCTGGTTCCAGACTGTCTAAATCATTAGATGGTACCAGACTGTATAAATCACTAGATGGTACCATACTGTCTATATCACTAGATGGTACCAGACTGTCTAAATCACTAGAAGACGCCAGAGACTAAATCATTAGATTTTACCAGAGACTAAATTGCTAGATGGTACCAGAATGTATAAATCACTAGATGGATCCAGACTGTCTAAATCAATAGATGGTACAAGAGAATAAATCACTAGATGGTACCAGATACTGACTAAATCAATAGATGGTACCAGACTGTCTAAATCACTAGATGGTACCCGAGACTGACTAAATCACTAGATGGTACCAGACGGTCTAAATTGCTAGATGGAACCAGAGACTGTCTAAACCACTAGATGGTACCAGACTGTCTAAATCACTAGATGGTACCAGAGACTGAATCACTAGATGGTACCAGACTGTCTAAATCCTTAGATGGCACCAGAAACTGAATCACTGGATGGTACCAGACTGTCTAAATAAGTAGATGGTACCAGAGACTGAATCACTAGATGGTACCAGAATGTCTAAATCACTAGATGGTACCAGACTGTCTAAATCACTAGATGGTACCAGAGACTGAATCACTAGATGGTATCAGACTGTCTAAATCACTAGATGGTACCAGAGACTGTCTAAATCACTAGATGTTACCAGGACTAAATCACTAGATGGTTACAGAGACTGTCTAAATCACTAGCTGGTTCCAGACTGTCTAAATCATTAGATGGTACCAGACTGTATAAATCACTAGATGGTACCATACTGTCTATATCACTAGATGGTACCAGACTGTCTAAATCACTAGATGGTACCAGAGACAAAATTACTAGAAGGTACCAGACCTTCTAAGTCACTAGATGGCGCCAGAGACTAAATCATTAGATGGTACCAGAGACTAAATCGCTAGATGGTACCAGACTGTCTAAATCACTAGATGGTACCCTAGACTTTCTAAATCACTAGATTGTACCAGATTGTCTAAATCATTATATGGTACCAAAGACTGAATCACTAGATGGTACCAGACTGTCTAAATCACTACATGGTACCAGAAAATGAATCACTAGATGGTACCAGACTTTCTAAATCACTAGATGGTACAAGAGACTAAATCACTACACTAGATGGTAAAAGACTGTCTAAATCACTAGATGGTACCAGAGCCTGAATCACTAAATGGTACAAGAGACTAAATCACTAAATGGTACCAGATACTGAATAAATCACTAGATGATACAAGAGACTGTCTAAATCACTTGATGGTACCAGACTGTCTAAATCACTAGATGGTACCAGACTGTCTAAATCACTAGATGGTACCCGAGACTGAATCACTAGATGGTATACGACTGTCTAAATCACTAGATGATACCAGACTGTCTAAATCACTAGATGGTTACAGAGACTGTCTAAATCACTAGATGGCGCCAGCGACTAAATCATTAGATGGTACCAGAGACCTAATGCTAGATGGTACCAGACTGTCTAAATCACTAGATGGTACCAGACTGTCTAAATCACTAGCTGGTACCAGACTGTCTAAATCGCTAGATGGTACCAGACTGTCTAAATAACTAGATGGTATGGTACCCGAGACTGTCTAAATCACTAGATGTACCAGAGAATAAATCACTAAATGGTACCAGATACTAAATCGCTAGATGGCGCCAGAGACTGAATCATTAGATGGTTCCAGATACTAAATCGCTAGATGGAAGCATGCTGTCTAAATCACTAGATAGTACCAGAGACTAAATCACTAGATGGTACCAGAGACTGACTAAATCACTAGATGGTACCAAACTGTCTAAATCACTAGAAGACGCCAGAGACTAAATCATTAGATTTTACCAGAGACTAAATCGCTAGATGGTACCAGAATGTATAAATCACTAGATGGATCCAGACTGTCTAAATCAATAGATGGTACAAGAGAATAAATCACTAGATGGTACCAGATATTGACTAAATCAATAGATGGTACCAGACTGTCTAAATCACTAGATGGTACCCGAGACTGACTAAATCACTAGATGGTACCAGACGGTCTAAATCGCTAGATGGAACCAGAGACTGTCTAATCTAAACCACTAGATGGTACCAGACTGTCTAAATCACTAGATGGTACCAGAGACTGAATCACTAGATGGTACCAGACTGTCTAAATCCTTAGATGGCACCAGAAACTGAATCACTGGATGGTACCAGACTGTCTAAATAAGTAGATGGTACCAGAGACTGAATCACTAGATGGTACCAGAATGTCTAAATCACTAGATGGTACCAGACTGTCTAAATCACTAGATGGTACCAGAGACTGAATCACTAGATGGTATCAGACTGTCTAAATCACTAGATGGTACCAGAGACTGTCTAAATCACTAGATGTTACCAGAGACTGACTAAATCACTAGATGGTTACAGAGACTGTATAAATCACTAGCTGGTTCCAGACTGTCTAAATCATTAGATGGTACCAGACTGTATAAATCACTAGATGGTACCATACTGTCTATATCACTAGATGGTACCAGACTGTCTAAATCACTAGAAGACGCCAGAGACTAAATCATTAGATTTTACCAGAGACTAAATTGCTAGATGGTACCAGAATGTATAAATCACTAGATGGATCCAGACTGTCTAAATCAATAGATGGTACAAGAGAATAAATCACTAGATGGTACCAGATACTGACTAAATCAATAGATGGTACCAGACTGTCTAAATCACTAGATGGTACCCGAGACTGACTAAATCACTAGATGGTACCAGACTGTCTAAATCACTAGATGGTACCAGAGACTGAATCACTAGATGGTACCAGACTGTCTAAATCCTTAGATGGCACCAGAAACTGAATCACTGGATGGTACCAGACTGTCTAAATAAGTAGATGGTACCAGAGACTGAATCACTAGATGGTACCAGAGACTGAATCACTAGATGGTATCAGACTGTCTAAATCACTAGATGGTACCAGAGACTGTCTAAATCACTAGATGTTACCAGAGACTGACTAAATCACTAGATGGTTACAGAGACTGTCTAAATCACTAGCTGGTTCCAGACTGTCTAAATCATTAGATGGTACCAGACTGTATAAATCACTAGATGGTACCATACTGTCTATATCACTAGATGGTACCAGACTGTCTAAATCACTAGATGGTACCAGAGACAAAATTACTAGAAGGTACCAGACCTTCTAAGTCACTAGATGGCGCCAGAGACTAAATCATTAGATGGTACCAGAGACTAAATCGCTAGATGGTACCAGACTGTCTAAATCACTAGATGGTACCCTAGACTTTCTAAATCACTAGATTGTACCAGATTGTCTAAATCATTATATGGTACCAAAGACTGAATCACTAGATGGTACCAGACTGTCTAAATCACTACATGGTACCAGAAAATGAATCACTAGATGGTACCAGACTTTCTAAATCACTAGATGGTACAAGAGACTAAATCACTAGATGGTAAAAGACTGTCTAAATCACTAGATGGTACCAGAGCCTGAATCACTAAATGGTACAAGAGACTAAATCACTAGATGGTACCAGATACTGAATAAATCACTAGATGATACAAGAGACTGTCTAAATCACTTGATGGTACCAGACTGTCTAAATCACTAGATGGTACCAGACTGTCTAAATCACTAGATGGTACCCGAGACTGAATAACTAGATGGTATACGACTGTCTAAAACACTAGATGATACCAAACTGTCTAAATCACTAGATGGTTACAGAGACTGTCTAAATCACTAGATGGTACCAGAGACTGAATCACTAGATGGTATACGACTGTCTAAATCACTAGATGATACCAGACTGTCTAAATCACTAGATGGTTACAGAGACTGTCTAAATCACTAGATAGCGCCAGCGACTAAATCATTAGATGGTACCAGAGACCTAATGCTAGATGGTACCAGACTGTCTAAATCACTAGATGGTACCAGACTGTCTAAATCACTAGCTGGTACCAGACTGTCTAAATCACTAGATGGTACCAGACTGTCTAAATCACTAGATGGTACCAGACTGTCTAAATCACTAGATAGTACCAGAGACTAAATCACTAGATGGTACCAGAGACTGACTAAATCACTAGATGGTACCAAACTGTCTAAATCACTAGAAGACGTCAGAGACTAAATCATTAGATTTTACCAGAGACTAAATCGCTAGATGGTACCAGAATGTATAAATCACTAGATGGATCCAGACTGTCTAAATCAATAGATGGTACAAGAGAATAAATCACTAGATGGTACCAGATATTGACTAAATCAATAGATGGTACCAGACTGTCTAAATCACTAGATGGTACCCGAGACTGACTAAATCACTAGATGGTACCAGACGGTCTAAATCGCTAGATGGAACCAGAGACTGTCTAAACCACTAGATGGTACCAGACTGTCTAAATCACTAGATGGTACCAGAGACTGAATCACTAGATGGTACTACCAGACTGTCTAAATCCTTAGATGGCACCAGAAACTGAATCACTGGATGGTACCAGACTGTCTAAATAAGTAGATGGTACCAGAGACTGAATCACTAGATGGTACCAGAATGTCTAAATCACTAGATGGTACCAGACTGTCTAAATCACTAGATGGTACCAGAGACTGAATCACTAGATGGTATCAGACTGTCTAAATCACTAGATGGTACCAGAGACTGTCTAAATCACTAGATGGTACCAGAGACTGACTAAATCACTAGATGGTTACAGAGACTGTCTAAATCACTAGCTGGTTCCAGACTGTCTAAATCATTAGATGGTACCAGACTGTATAAATCACTAGATGGTACCATACTGTCTATATCACTAGATGGTACCAGACTGTCTAAATCACTAGAAGACGCCAGAGACTAAATCATTAGATTTTACCAGAGACTAAATTGCTAGATGGTACCAGAATGTATAAATCACTAGATGGATCCAGACTGTCTAAACTAAATCAATAGATGGTACAAGAGAATAAATCACTAGATGGTACCAGATACTGACTAAATCAATAGATGGTACCAGACTGTCTAAATCACTAGATGGTACCCGAGACTGACTAAATCACTAGATGGTACCAGACGGTCTAAATCGCTAGATGGAACCAGAGACTGTCTAAACCACTAGATGGTACCAGACTGTCTAAATCACTAGATGGTACCAGAGACTGAATCACTAGATGGTACCAGACTGTCTAAATCCTTAGATGGCACCAGAAACTGAATCACTGGATGGTACCAGACTGTCTAAATAAGTAGATGGTACCAGAGACTGAATCACTAGATGGTACCAGAATGTCTAAATCACTAGATGGTACCAGACTGTCTAAATCACTAGATGGTACCAGAGACTGAATCACTAGATGGTATCAGACTGTCTAAATCACTAGATGGTACCAGAGACTGTACTGTCTAAATCACTAGATGTTACCAGAGACTGACTAAATCACTAGATGGTTACAGAGACTGTCTAAATCACTAGCTGGTTCCAGACTGTCTAAATCATTAGATGGTACCAGACTGTATAAATCACTAGATGGTACCATACTGTCTATATCACTAGATGGTACCAGACTGTCTAAATCACTAGATGGTACCAGAGACAAAATTACTAGAAGGTACCAGACCTTCTAAGTCACTAGATGGCGCCAGAGACTAAATCATTAGATGGTACCAGAGACTAAATCGCTAGATGGTACCAGACTGTCTAAATCACTAGATGGTACCCTACACTTTCTAAATCACTAGATTGTACCAGATTGTCTAAATCATTATATGGTACCAAAGACTGAATCACTAGATGGTACCAGACTGTCTAAATCACTACATGGTACCAGAAAATGAATGAATCACTAGATGGTACCAGACTTTCTAAATCACTAGATGGTACAAGAGACTAAATCACTAGATGGTAAAAGACTGTCTAAATCACTAGATGGTACCAGAGCCTGAATCACTAAATGGTACAAGAGACTAAATCACTAGATGGTACCAGATACTGAATAAATCACTAGATGATACAAGAGACTGTCTAAATCACTTGATGGTACCAGACTGTCTAAATCACTAGATGGTACCAGACTGTCTAAATCACTAGATGGTACCAGAGACTGAATCACTAGATGGTATACGACTGTCTAAATCACTAGATGATACCAGACTGTCTAAATCACTAGATGGTTACAGAGACTGTCTAAATCACTAGATGGCGCCAGCGACTAAATCATTAGATGGTACCAGAGACCTAATGCTAGATGGTACCAGACTGTCTGAATCACTAGATGGTACCAGACTGTCTAAATCACTAGCTGGTACCAGACTGTCTAAATCACTAGATGGTACCAGACTGTCTAAATCACTAGATGGTACCAGACTGTCTAAATCACTAGATGGTACCAGAGACAAAATTACTAGAAGGTACCAGACCTTCTAAGTCACTAGATGGCGCCAGAGACTAAATCATTAGATGGTACCAGAGTCTAAATCACTAGATGGTACCCTAAACTGTCTAAATCACTAGATGGTACCAGACTGTCTAAATCACTAGATGCTACCAGAGCCTGAATCATTAATTGGTATCAGACTGTCTAAATCACTAGATGGTACCAGACTGTCTAAATAACTAGATGGTACCAGAGACTGACTAAATCACTAGATGATACCAGAGATTGTCTAAATCACTAGATGGTACCAGACTGTCTAAATCACTAGATGGTACCAGACTGTCTATATCACTAGATGGTACCAGACTGTCGAAATCACTAGATGGTACCAGAGACAAAATTACTAGAAGGTACCAGACCTTCTAAGTCACTAGATGGCGCCAGAGACTAAATCATTAGATGGTACCAGAGACTAAATCGCTAGATGGTACCAGACTGTCTAAATCACTAGATGGTACCAAAGACTGAATCACTAGATGGTACCAGACTGTCTAAATCACTACATGGTACCAGACTGTCTAAATAACTAGATGGTACCAGAGACTGACTAAATCACTAGATGATACCTACGATTGTCTAAATCACTAGATGGTACCAGACTGTCTAAATCACTAGATGGTACCAGAGACTAAATCACTAGATGGTACCAGACTGTCTAAATAACTAGATGGTACCCGAGACTGTCTAAATCACTAGATGTACCAGAGAATAAATCACTAAATGGTACCAGATACTAAATCGCTAGATTGCGCCAGAGACTGAATCATTAGATGGTATATGACTGTCTAAATCACTAGATGATACCAGACTGTCTAAATCACTAGATGGTTACAGAGACTGTCTAAATCACTAGATGGCGCCAGCGACTAAATCATTAGATGGTACCAGAGACCTAATCACTAGATGGTACCAGACTTTCTAAATCACTAGATGGTACAAGAGACTAAATCACTAGATGGTACCAGACTGTCTAAATCACTAGATGGTACCAGAGTCTGAATCACTAAATGGTTTCAGACTGTCTAAATCACTAGATGGTACCAGACTGTCTAAATAACTAGATGGTACCAGAGACTGACTAAATCACTAGATGATACCTAAGATTGTCTAAATCACTAGATGGTACCAGACTGTCTAAATCACTAGATGGTACCAGAGACAAAATCGCTAGATGGTACCAGACTGTCTAAATAACTAGATGGTACCCGAGACTGTCTAAATCACTAGATGTACCAGAGAATAAATCACTAAATGGTACCAGATACTAAATCGCTAGATGGCGCCAGAGACTGAATCATTAGATGGTTCCAGATACTAAATCGCTAGATGGTAGCATGCTGTCTAAATCACTAGATGGTACCAGAGACTAAATCACTAGATGGTACCAGAGACTGACTAAATCACTAGATGGTACCAGACTGCTAAATCACTAGAAGACGCCAGAGACTAAATCATTAGATTTTACCAGAGACTAAATCGCTAGATGGTACCAGAATGTATAAATCACTAGATGGATCCAGACTCTCTAAATCAATAATGGTACAAGAGTCTAAATCACTAGATGGTACCAGATACTGACTAAATCACTAGATGGTACCAGACTGTCTAAATCACTAGATGGTACCCGAGCCTGAATCACTAAATGGTATCAGACTGTCTAAATCACTAGATGGCACCAGACTGTCTAAATAACTAGATGGTACCAGAGAATGTCTAAACCACTAGATGGTACCAGACTGTCTAAATCACTAGATGGTACCCTAGACTGTCTAAATCACTAGATTGTACCAGACTGTCTAAATCACTAGATGGTACCAAAGACTGAATCACTAGATGGTACCAGACTGTCTAAATCACTAGATGGTACAAGAGACTAAATCACTAGATGGTACCAGACTGTCTAAATCACTAGATGGTACCAGAGCCTGAATCACTTGATGGTACCAGACTGTCTAAATCACTAGATGGTACCAGACTGTCTAAATCACTAGATGGTACCCGAGACTGACTAAATCACTAGATGGTACCAGACTGTCTAAATCGCTAGATGGAACCAGAGACTGTCTAAACCACTAGATGGTACCAGACTGTCTAAATCACTAGATGGTACCAGAGACTGAATCACTAGATGGTACCAGACTGTCTAAATCCCTAGATGGCACCAGAAACTGAATCACTGGATGGTACCAGACTGTCTAAATAAGTAGATGGTACCAGACTGTCTAAATCACTAGATGGTACCAGACTGTCTAAATCACTAGATGGTACACTAGACTGTCTAAATCACTAGATGGTACACTAGACTGACTAAATCACTAGATGGTACCAGACTGTCTAAATCGCTAGATGGAACCAGAGACTGTCTAAACCACTAGAAGGTACCAGAGACTGAATCACTAGATGGTATACGACTGTCTAAATCACTAGATGATACCAGACTGTCTAAATCACTAGATGGTTACAGAGACTGTCTAAATCACTAGATGGCGCCAGCGACTAAATCATTAGATGGTACCAGAGACCTAATCGCTAGATGGTACCAGACTGTCTAAATCACTAGATGGTACCAGACTGTCTAAATCACTAGCTGGTACCAGACTGTCTAAATCACTAGATGGTACCAGACTGTCTAAACCACTAGATGGTACCAGACTGTCTAAATAAGTAGATGGTACCAGACTGTCTAAATCACTAGATGGTACCAGACTGTCTAAATCACTAGATGGTACACGAGACTGACTAAATCACTAGATGGTACCAGACTGTCTAAATCGCTAGATGGAACCAGAGACTGTCTAAACCACTAGATGGTACCAGAGACTGAATCACTAGATGGTATACG
Organism: Coregonus ussuriensis; assembly: GCA_031479575.1. Taxonomy (NCBI): domain Eukaryota; kingdom Metazoa; phylum Chordata; class Actinopteri; order Salmoniformes; family Salmonidae; genus Coregonus; species Coregonus ussuriensis. The sequence goes on from CM062490.1 coordinate 49,167,045, forward strand.
ACTGTCTAAATCACTAGATGATACCAGACTGTCTAAATCACTAGATTGTTACAGAGACTGTCTAAATCACTAGATGGTACCAGAGACTGAATCACTAGATGTATACGACTGTCTAAATCAATAGATGATACCAGACTGTCTAAATCACTAGATGGTTACAGAGACTGTCTAAATCACTAGATGGCGCCAGCGACTAAATCATTAGATGGTACCAGAGACCTAATCGCTAGATGGTACCAGACTGTCTAAATCACTAGATGGTACCAGACTGTCTAAATCACTAGCTGGTACCAGACTGTCTAAATCACTTGATGGTACCAGACTGTCTAAATCACTAGATGGTACCAGACTGTCTATATCACTAGATGGTACCAGACTGTCGAAATCACTAGATGGTACCAGAGACAAAATTACTAGAAGGTACCAGACCTTCTAAGTCACTAGATGGCGCCAGAGACTAAATCATTAGATGGTACCAGAGACTAAATCGCTAGATGGTACCAGACTGTCTAAATCACTAGAT
>CM062490.1:49168067-49238067 GCA_031479575.1 Coregonus ussuriensis
CAGAGACTGTCTAAAATCACACTAGATGGCGCCAGCGACTAAATCATTAGATGGTACCAGAGACCTAATCGCTAGATGTGGTACCAGACTGTCTAAATCACTAGATGTACCGACTGTCTAAATCACTAGCTGGTACCAGACTGTCTAAATCACTAGATGGTACCAGACACTGTCTGAAACCACTAGAATGGTACCAGACTGTCTAAATCACTAGATGGTACCAGAGACTGAATCACTAGATGGTACCAGACTGTCTAAATCCGCTCCCTAGATGGCACCAGAAACTGAATCACTGGATGGTAACCCAAGATCACTGTCTAATCACTATATGTTTAACCCCAGAGTCTGAATCACTAAATGGTATCATAAACACTGTCTAAATCACTAGATGGTACCAGACTGTCTAAATAACTAGTGATGGTACCAGAGACTGACTAAATCCACTAGATATATAACTAAGATTGTCTAAATCACTAGAATTGGTACCAGACTGTCTAAATCAATAATGGTACCAGAGACTAAATCGCTATGGTAAGTGTGTTGCCCCCACCATAGTTACCGGGGGGAGACTGTCTAAATAACTAGATGGTACCCGGGGGCTAGACTGTCTAATCACTAATGTACCAGAAATAAATCACTAAATGTGGTAAACCAGATACTAAAATCGCTAGATGGCGGCCATAGACACTGAATCATTAGATGGGGGTTCCAGATACTACATGAATCGCTAGATGGTAGCATTCTGTCCCCTAAATCACTAGATGGTACCGAGAGACTAATCACTATATGGTACCATAGACTGACTAAAAATCACTAGATGTACCAGACTGCTAAATCACTAGAAGATGCCAGAGACTAAATCATTAGATTTTTACCAGAGACTAAAATCGCTAGATGGTACCAGAATGTAATAAGGAAATCCTAGATGGAATCCAGACTCTCTAAATCAATAATGGTAAAAAAAAAAAACAAAAAAACAAGATTCTAAATCACTAGATGGTACCAGATACAGACTAAATCACTAGATGGTACCAGACTGTCTAAAAAAAATCACTAGATGGTACCCGAGCCTGAATCACTAAATGGTATCAGACTGTCTAAATCACTAGCCGATGGCACCGACTGTCTAAAATAACTAGATGGTACCGCCCCGGGCCAGAGACTGTCCCTAAACCACTAGATGGTACCAGACTGGGGGGGGGAGGGGGGGGGGGGGGGGGGGGGGGGGGGGGGGGGGGGGGGGGGTGTCTAAATCACTAGATGGTACCCGAGCCTGAATGCAATAAATGGTATCAGACTGTCTAAATCACTAGATGGCACCAGACTGTCTAAATAAGGGGCTAGAATGGTACCAGAGACTGTCTAAAACCACTAGATGGTACCAGACTGTCTAAATCACTAGATGGTACCCTAAGACAGTCTATAAATCACTAGATTGTACCATGGACTGTCTAAATCACTAGATGTACCAAAGACTGAATCACTAGATGGTACCAGACTGTCTAAATCACTAGATGGTACAAGAGACCTAAATCACTAGATGTACCAAAGCTACTGTCTAAATCCCACTAGATGGTACCAGAGCCTGAATCACTTGATGGTACCAGACAGGTCTAAAACACTAGATGGTACCAGACTGTCTAAATCACTAGATGGTACCCGAGACTGACTAAATCACTAGATGTACCAGACTGTCTAAATCGCTAGATGGAACCAGAGATTGTCTAAACCACTAGATGGTAACCAGGGGAGTGACTGTCTAAAATCACTAGTGAATGGTACCAGAGACTGAATCACTAGATGGTACCAAAGAAACTGTCTAAATCCCTAGATGGCACCAGAAAAGTGAATCACTGGATGGTACCAGACTGTCTAAAATAAGTAGAATGGTACCAGACAGTGTCTAAATCACTAGATGGTACCAGACTGTCTAAATCACTAAGATGGTACACTAGACTGTCTAAATCACTAGATGGTACACTAGACTGACTAAATCACTATATGGTACCAGACTGTCTAATCGCTAGATGAACCAGAGACTGTCTAAAACCACTAGATGGTACCAGAGACTGAATCACTAGATAGGGTATACGACTGTCTAAATTAAATCACTAGATAATACCAGACACTGTCTAAATCACTAGATGGTTTACAGAGACTGTCTAAATCACTGAGATGCGCCAGCGACCTAAAAATCATTAGATGGTCCAGAGACCTAATCGCTAGATGGTACCGGAGATACTAGTCTAAATCACTAGATTGGTAACCGGTGGACCAGACTGTCTAAATCACTAGCTGTACCAGACTGTCTAAATCACTAGAAAAAAATGGTACCAGACTGTCTAAACCACTAGATGGTATTACCAACTGTCTAAATCACTAGATGGTACCAGAGACTGATCATCACTAGATGGTACCAGACTGTCCTAAATCCCTAGATGGCACCAGAAACTGAATCACTTGATGGTACCAACTGTCTAAAGGAAATAAGTAGATGGTACCAGACTGTCTAAATCACTAGATGGTAACCAGACTGTCTAAATCACTAGATGGTACAACGAGACTGACTAAATCACTAGATGGGTGGGGGGGGGTACCAGACTGTGACTAAATCGTGCTAGATGGAACCAGAGACTGTCTAAACCACTATAGATGGTACCAGAGACTGAATCACTAGATGGTAATACGAACTGTCTAAATCACTAGATGCAATAACCAGACTGTGACTAAATCACTAGATGGTTTTAATTTACAGAGACTGTCTAAAGATCACTAGATGGTACCAGAGACTGAATCACTAGATGTATACGACTGTCTAAATCACTAGAAATGGTACAAGAGACTAAATCACTAGATGGTACCAGGGACTGTCTAAATCACTATATAAGGTACCAGAGCCTGAATCACTTGATTTGTACCAGACTGTCTAAATCACCCTAGATTGTACCAGAAACTGTCCTAAATCACTAGTATGGTACCCGAGACTGACTAAATCACTAGATCGTACCAGACTGTCTAAACGCTAAAGATGAACCAGAGACTGTCTAAACCACTAGATGGTACCAACTGTCTAAATCACTAGATGGTACCAGAGACTGAATCACATATAGATGGTACCAGACTGTCTAAATCCCTAGATGGCACCATAAACTGAATCACTGGATGGTAACCAGACTGTCTGACAAATAAGTAGATGGTAACCAGACTGTCTAAATCACTAAATGGTACCAGACTGTCCTAAATCACTAGATGTTACAGAGACTGTCTAAATCACTAGATGGCGCCAGCGACTAAATCATTAGATGGTACCAGAGACCTGAGGAATCGCTAGATGTACCAGACTGTCCCTAAATCACTAGATGAGTAACAGACTGTCTAAATCACTAGCTGGTACCAGACTGTCTAAATCACTAGATGGTACCAGACTGTCTAAACCACTAGGGATGGTACCAGTACTGTCAGAAATCACACTAGATGGTACCAGAGACTGAATCACTAGATGTGGTACCGGGGGAAGACTGTCTAAATCCCTAGAAATTAGGTCCAGACTGTCTAAATCACTCGATGGTACCCGAGACTGACTAAAACTCTAGAGGTACAGACTTTCAAACGCAAGATGGAACCATAGACAGTCTAAACCACTAGATGGTACCAGAGACTGAAACCCTAGATGTATATGACTGATCTAAATCACAAGAAGATACCAGACTTCTAAATAACTAGATGGTTACAGATAACTGTCTAAAATCAGACTGTTAAAGCGGTACCAGAGACTGAATCACTAGATGGTATACGACTGTCTAAATCACTAGATGATACCAGACTGTCTAAATAACTAGATGGTTACAGAGACTGTCTAAATCACTAGATGGGTACCAGAGACTGAATCGACTAGATGGTATACGACTGTCTAAATCACTAGATGATACCAGACTGTCTAAATCACTAGATGGTTACAGAGACTGTCTAAATCACTAGATGGCGCCAGCGACTAAATCATTAGATGGTACCAGAGACCTAATCGCTAGATGGTACGGTACCAGACTGTCTAAATCACTAGATGGTACCAACTGTCTAAATCACTAGCTGGTACCAGACACTGTCTAAATCACTTGATGTACCAGACTGTCTACATCACTAGAATGGTACCATACTGTCTATATCACGGGGTTAGATGGTACGCAGACTGTCGAAATCACTAGATGGTCCACACCAGAGACAAAATTACTAGAAGTGGTACCAGACCTTCTAAGTCCACTAGATGGCGCCAGAGACCAAATCATTAGATGGTACCAGAGACTAAATCGCTAGATGTACCAGACTGTCTAAATCACTAGATGAGCCCAAAGACTGAATCACTATATGGTACCAGACTGTCTAAATCACTACATGGGTACCAGAAACTGAATCACTAGATGTGGTGAGACCAGACTTTTTTTAAATCACTAGATATGGTACAAGAGACTAAATCACTAGATGGTACCAACTGACCCTAAATCACAAGATGGTACCAGAGACTGACTAAATCACTAGATGATACCAGAGATTGTCTAAATCACTAGATGGTACCAGACTGTCTAAATCACTAGATGGTACCAGAGACTAAATCGCTAGATGGTACAAGACTGTCTAAATAACTAGATGGTACCCGAGACTGTCTAAATCACTAGATGTACCAGAGAATAAATCACTAAATGGTACCAGATACTAAATCGCTAGATGGCGCCAGAGACTGAATCATTAGATGGTTCCAGATACTAAATCGCTAGATGGTAGCATGCTGTCTAAATCACTAGATGGTACCAGAGACTAAATCACTAGATGGTACCAGAGACTGACTAAATCACTAGATGGTACCAAACTGTCTAAATCACTAGAAGACGCCAGAGACTAAATCATTAGATTTTACCAGAGACTAAATCGCTAGATGGTACCAGAATGTATAAATCACTAGATGGATCCAGACTGACTAAATCAATAGATGGTACAAGAGAATAAATCACTAGATGGTACCAGATACTGACTAAATCAATAGATGGTACCAGACTGTCTAAATCACTAGATGGTACCCGGGACTGAATCACTAGATGGTACCAGACTGTCTAAATCACTACATGGTACCAGAAACTGAATACCTAGATGGTACCAGACTTTCTAAATCACTAGATGGTACAAGAGACTAAATCCCTAGATGGTACCAGACTGTCTAAATCACTAGATGGTACCAGAGCCTGAATCACTAAATGGTATCAGACTGTCTAAATCACTAGATGGTACCAGACTGTCTAAATAACTAGTTGGTACCAGAGACTGACTAAATCACTAGATGATACCAGAGATTGTCTAAATCACTAGATGGTACCAGAGACTAAATCGCTAGATGGTACCAGACTGTCTAAATAACTAGATGGTACCCGAGACTGTCTAAATCACTAGATGTACCAGAGAATAAATCACTAAATGGTACCAGATACTAAATCGCTAGATGGCGCCAGAGACTGAATCATTAGATGGTTCCAGATACTAAATCGCTAGATGGTAGCATGCTGTCTAAATCACTAGATGGTACCAGAGACTAAATCACTAGATAGTACCAAACTGTCTAAATCACTAGAAGACGCCAGAGACTAAATCATTAGATTTGACCAGAGACTAAATCGCTAGATGGTACCAGAATGTATAAATCACTAGATGGATCCAGACTGTCTAAATCAATAGATGGTACAAGAGTCTAAATCACTAGATGGTACCAGATACTGACTAAATCACTAGATGGTACCAGACTGTCTAAATCACTAGATGGTACCCGAGCCTGAATCACTAAATGGTAGCAGACTGTCTAATCACTAGATGTACCTAGACGTCTAAATAACTAGATGGTACCAGACTAGACTGTCTAAAAATCACTAGATGGTGGGACCAGAGACTGAATCATTTTTCTATATGGTACCAGACACTGTCCTAAATCCTTAGATGGCACCAAGAAACTGAATCACTGGATGGTACCAGAAAAAAAACTGGTCTAAATAAGTATAGATGGTACCAGAGACTGAATCACTAGATGGTACCAAATGTCTAAATCACTAGATGGTACCAGACTGTCTAAATCACTAGATGGTAGACCAGAGTGACTGAATCACTAGATGGTATCGACTGTCTAAATCACTAGATAGGTACCAGAGACTGTCCCTAAATCACTAGATGTTACCAGAAACTGACTAAATCACTAGATGGTTACAGACTGACTAGTCTAAATCACTAGCTGGTTCCCAGACTTGTCTAAATCATAGATGGTACCAGACTGTATAAATCACTAATGGTACCATACTGTCTATATCACTAGAATGGTACAGATACTGTGTCGGAGGAAATCACGTATAGATGGTACCAGAGACAAAATTACTAGAAGGTACCAGAAAACCTTCTAAGTCAACAGTATGGCGCCAGAGACTAAATCATTAGATGGTACCAGAGACTAAATCGCTAGAATGGTACCACCAGACTGTCTAAATCACTAGATGGTACCCTAGACTTCCAAAACTAAAATCACACTAGAAATTGTACCAGATGTCTAAATCAAATATATGGTACCGGAAAGACTGAATCACTAGATTGGTAACCAGACTGTCTCAAAAATCACTACAGTACCTATAGAAAATGAATCACTAAATAACAAGATGGTACCAGACTTTCTAAATCACTAGATGGTACAAGAGACTAAATCACTAGATGGTAAAAGACTGTCTAAATCACTAGATGGTACCAGAGCCTGATCACTAAAATGGTAACAGAAGAGACTAATCACTAGATGGTACCAGATACTTTGAATAAATCACTAGATGATACAAGAGACTGTCTAATCACTTGATGATTTGTACCAACTGTCTAAATCACTAGATGGTACCAGACTGTCTAAATGACTAGATGGTACCAGAGGATGAATCACTAAATGGTATCAGACTGTCTAAATCACTAGATGGTACCAGACTGTCTAAATAACTAGATGGTACCAGAGACTGACTAAATCACTAGATGATACCAGAGATTGTCTAAATCACTAGATGGTACCAGACTGTCTAAATCACTAGATGGTACCAGAGACTAAATCGCTAGATGGTACAAGACTGTCTAAATAACTAGATGGTACCCGAGACTGTCTAAATCACTAGATGTACCAGAGAATAAATCACTAAATGGTACCAGATACTAAATCGCTAGATGGCGCCAGAGACTGAATCATTAGATGGTTCCAGATACTAAATCGCTAGATGGTAGCATGCTGTCTAAATCACTAGATGGTACCAGAGACTAAATCACTAGATGGTACCAGAGACTGACTAAATCACTAGATGGTACCAAACTGTCTAAATCACTAGAAGACGCCAGAGACTAAATCATTAGATTTTACCAGAGACTAAATCGCTAGATGGTACCAGAATGTATAAATCACTAGATGGATCCAGACTGTCTAAATCAATAGATGGTACAAGAGAATAAATCACTAGATGGTACCAGATACTGACTAAATCAATAGATGGTACCAGACTGTCTAAATCACTAGATGGTACCCGGGACTGAATCACTAGATGGTACCAGACTGTCTAAATCACTACATGGTACCAGAAACTGAATACCTAGATGGTACCAGACTTTCTAAATCACTAGATGGTACAAGAGACTAAATCCCTAGATGGTACCAGACTGTCTAAATCACTAGATGGTACCAGAGCCTGAATCACTAAATGGTATCAGACTGTCTAAATCACTAGATGGTACCAGACTGTCTAAATAACTAGTTGGTACCAGAGACTGACTAAATCACTAGATGATACCAGAGATTGTCTAAATCACTAGATGGTACCAGAGACTAAATCGCTAGATGGTACCAGACTGTCTAAATAACTAGATGGTACCCGAGACTGTCTAAATCACTAGATGTACCAGAGAATAAATCACTAAATGGTACAAGATACTAAATCGCTAGATGGCGCCAGAGACTGAATCATTAGATGGTTCCAGATACTAAATCGCTAGATGGTAGCATGCTGTCTAAATCACTAGATGGTACCAGAGACTAAATCACTAGATAGTACCAAACTGTCTAAATCACTAGAAGACGCCAGAGACTAAATCATTAGATTTGACCAGAGACTAAATCGCTAGATGGTACCAGAATGTATAAATCACTAGATGGATCCAGACTGTCTAAATCAATAGATGGTACAAGAGTCTAAATCACTAGATGGTACCAGATACTGACTAAATCACTAGATGATACCAGACTGTCTAAATAAAATCACTAGATGGTAGACCGAGACTGACTAAATCACTAAGATGGTAACCAGACGTCTAAATCGCTAGATGGAACCAGAGACTGTCTAAACCACTAGATTGGTACCAGACTGTCTAAATCACTAGATGGTACCAGAGACTGAATCACTAGATGGTACCAGACTGTCTAAATCCTTAGATGGCACCAGAAACTGAAATCACTCACGGATGGTACCAGACTGTCTAAATAAGTAGATGGTACCAGAGACTGAATCACTAGATGGTACCACGGGGGAATGTCTAACATCACTAGATGGTACCAGACTGTCTAAATCACTTATAGGATGGGGGGGGTACCAGAGACTGAATCACTAGATGGTATCAGACTGTCCTAAATCACTAGATGGTACCAAGAGACCCCCCCCCTGTCTAAATCAACTAGATGTTACCAGAGACTGACTAAATCACTAGATGGTTTACAGAGACTGTCTAAATCACTAGCTGGTTCCAGACTGTCTAAATCATTAGATGGTACCAGACTTGTATAAATCACTAGATGGTACCATACTGTCTATATCACTAGATATGGTACGCAGACTGTCTAAATCACTAGATGGTACCACCAGAGAAAAATTACTAGAAGGTACCAGACCTTCTAAGTCACTAGATGGCCGCCAGAGACTAAATCATTAGATGGTACCAGAGACTAAATCGCTAGATGGTACCAGACTGTCTAAATCACTAGATGGTACCCTAGACTTCTAAATCACTAGATTGTACCAGATTGTCTAAATCATTATATGGTACCAAAGACTGAATCACTAGATGGTACCAGACTGTCTAAATCACTACATGGTAGCCAACCAGAAAAATGAATCACTAGATGGTACCAGACTTTCTAAATCACTAGATGGTACAAGGATTACTAAATCACTAGATGGTTAAAAGACTGTCTAAATCACACACTGAATGGTACCAGAGCCTGAATCACTAAATGGTACAAGAGACTAAATCACTAGATGTACCAGACTGACTAACATCCACATCGATGGTACCCGAGACTGACTAAATCACTAGATGGTACCAGACTTTCTAAATCGCTAGATGGAACAAGAGACTGTCTAAACCACTAGATGGTACCAGAGACTGAATCACTAGATGGTATACGACTGTCTAAATCACTAGATGATACCAACTGTCTAAATCACTAGATGGTTACAGAGACTGTCTAAATCACTAGATGGTACCAGAGACTGAATCACTAGATGGTATACGACTGTCTAAATCACTAGATGATACCAGACTGTCCTAAATCACTAGATGGTTACAGAGACTGTCTAAATCACTAGATGGCGCCAGCGACTAAATCATTAGATGGTACCAGAGACCTAATCGCTAGATGGTACCTGACTGTCTGAATCACTAGATGGTACCAGACTGTCTAAATCACTAGATGGTACCAGACTGTCTAAATCACTAGCTGGTACCAGACTGTCTATATCAAATCACTAGATGGTACCAGACTGTCTAAATCACTAGATATTACCAGAGACTAAATCACTAGAATGGTACCCAGAGACTGACTAAATCACTAGATGGTACCAAACTTGTCTAAATCACTAGAAGACGCCAGAGACTAAATCATTAATTTTACCAGAGACTAAATTGCTAGATGGTACCAGAATGTATAAATCACTAAGTGGATCCAGACTGTCTAAATCAATAGATGGTACAAGAGAATAAATCACTAGATGGTACCAGATACTGACTAAATCAATAGATGGTACCAGACTGTCTAAATCACTAGATGGTACCCGAGACTGACTAAAATCACTAGATGGTACCAGACGGTCCCTAAATCGCTAGATGGAACCAGAGACTGTCTAAAACCACTAGATGGTACCAAAGACTGTCTAAATCACTAGATGGTACCAGAAGACTGAATCACTAGAATGTACCAGACTGTCTAAATCCTTAGATGGCACCAGAAACTGAATCACTGGATTGTACCAGACTGTCTAAATAAGTAGAATGGGTACCACCGAGACTACTGAATCACTAGATGTGGTACCAGAAATGTCTAAATCACTAGATGGTACCAGACTGTCTAAATCACTAGATGGTACCCAGAGACTGAATTCACTAGATGGTATCATTACTGTCTAAATCACTAGATGGTACCAGAGACTGTCTAAATCACTATAGATGGTACCAGAGACTGACTAAATCACTAGATGGTTTACAGAGACTGTCTAAATCACTAGCTGGTTCCAGACTGTCTAAAAATCATTAGATGGTACCAGACTGTATAAATCACTAGATGGTACCAATACTGTCTATATCACTAGAATGGTACCAGACTGTCTAAATCACTAGATGGTACCAGAGAAAAATTACTAGAAGGTACCAGACCTTCTAAGTCACTAGATGGCGCCAGAGACTAAATCATTAGATGGTACCAGAGACTAAATCGCTAGATGGTACCAGACTGTCTAAATCACTAGATGGTACCCTAGACTTTCTAAATCACTAGATTGTACCAGATTGTCTAAATCATTATAAGGCCGCCCCAGTTTTGGTGGGGGGGGGGGGGGGGGGGGGGGGCGGACCAAAGACTGAATCACTAGATGGTACCAGACTGTCTAAATCAATACATACATGGTACCAGAAAAATGAATCACTAGATGGTCCCCACCACCCCCCACCAGACTTTCTAAATCACTAGATTGTACAAGAGACTAAATCACTAGATGGTAAAAGACTGTCTAAATCACTATATGGTACCAGAGCCTGAATCACTAAATGGTACAAGAGACTAAATCACTAGATGGTACCAGATACTGAATAAATCACTAGATGATACAAGAGACTGTCTAAATCACTTGATGGTACCAGACTGTCTAAATCACTCGATGGTACCGAGACTGACTAAATCACTAGAATGGTACCAGACTTTCTAAATCGCTAGATGGAACAAGAGACTGTCTAAACCACTAGATGGTACCAGAGACTGAATCACTAGATGGTATACGACTGTCTAAATCACTAGATGATACCAGACTGTCTAAATCACTAGATGGTTACAGAGACTGTCTAAATCACTAGATGGTACCAGAGACTGAATCACTAGATGGTATACGACTGTCTAAATCACTAGATGATACCAGACTGTCTAAATCACTAGATGGTTACAGAGACTGTCTAAATCACTAGATGGCGCCAGCGACTAAATCATTAGATGGTACCAGAGACCTAATCGCTAGATGGTACCAGACTGTCTGAATCACTAGATGGTACCAGACTGTCTAAATCACTAGATGGTACCAGACTGTCTAAATCACTAGCTGGTACCAGACTGTCTATATCACTAGATGGTACCAGACTGTCTAAATCACTAGATGGTACCCGAGACTGTCTAAATCACTAGATGTACCAGAGAATAAATCACTAAATGGTACCAGATACTAAATCGCTAGATGGCGCCAGAGACTGAATCATTAGATGGTTCCAGATACTAAATCGCTAGATGGTAGCATGCTGTCTAAATCACTAGATGGTACCAGAGACTAAATCACTAGATAGTACCAAACTGTCTAAATCACTAGAAGACGCCAGAGACTAAATCATTAGATTTGACCAGAGACTAAATCGCTAGATGGTACCAGAATGTATAAATCACTAGATGGATCCAGACTGTCTAAATCAATAGATGGTACAAGAGTCTAAATCACTAGATGGTACCAGATACTGACTAAATCACTAGATGGTACCAGACTGTCTAAATCACTAGATGGTACCCGAGCCTGAATCACTAAATGGTATCAGACTGTCTAAATCACTAGATGGTACCAGACTGTCTAAATAACTAGATGGTACCAGAGACTGACTAAATCACTAGATGATACCAGAGATTGTCTGAATCACTAGATGGTACCAGACTGTCTAAATCACTAGATGGTACCCTAGACTGTCTAAATCACTAGATTGTACCAGAATGTCTAAATCACTAGATGGTTCCAAAGACTGAATCACTAGATGGTACCAGACTGTCTAAATCACTACATGGTACCAGAAAATGAATCACTAGATGGTACCAGACTTTCTTAATCACTAGATATTACAAGAGACTAAATCACTAGATGGTACCAGACTGTCTAAATCACTAGATGGTATCAGTGCCTGAATCACTAAATGGTACAAGATACTGACTAAATCACTAGATGATACAAGAGACTGTCTAAATCACTTGATGGTACCAGACTGTCTAAATCACTAGATGGTACCAGACTGTCTAAATCACTAGATGGTACCCGAGACTGACTAAATCACTAGATGGTACCAGACTGTCTAAATCGCTAGATGGAACCAGAGACTGTCTAAATCACTAGATGGTACCAGAGACTGAATCACTAGATGGTATACGACTGTCTAAATCACTAGCTGGTACCAGACTGTCTAAATCACTACATGGTACCAGACTGTCTAAATCACTAGATGGTACCAGACTGTCTATATCACTAGATGGTACCAGAGACTGAATCACTAGATGGTACCAGACTGTCTATATCACTAGATGGTACCAGACTGTCTAAATCACTAGATGGTACCAGAGACAAAATTACTAGAAGGTACCAGACCTTCTAAGTCACTAGATGGCGCCAGAGACTAAATCATTAGATGGTACCAGACTGTCTAAATCACTAGATGGTACCAAAGACTGAATCACAAGATGGTACCAGACTGTCTAAATCACTACATGTACCAGAAACTGAATCACTAGATGGTACCAGACTTTCTAAATCACTAGATGGTACAAGATACTAAATCACTAGATGGTACCAGACTGTCTAAATGACTAGATGGTACCAGAGGATGAATCACTAAATGGTATCAGACTGTCTAAATCACTAGATGGTACCAGACTGTCTAAATAACTAGATGGTACCAGAGACTGACTAAATCACTAGATGATACCAGAGATTGTCTAAATCACTAGATGGTACCAGACTGTCTAAATCACTAGATGGTACCAGAGACTAAATCGCTAGATGGTACAAGACTGTCTAAATAACTAGATGGTACCCGAGACTGTCTAAATCACTAGATGTACCAGAGAATAAATCACTAAATGGTACCAGATACTAAATCGCTAGATGGCGCCAGAGACTGAATCATTAGATGGTTCCAGATACTAAATCGCTAGATGGTAGCATGCTGTCTAAATCACTAGATGGTACCAGAGACTAAATCACTAGATGGTACCAGAGACTGACTAAATCACTAGATGGTACCAAACTGTCTAAATCACTAGAAGACGCCAGAGACTAAATCATTAGATTTTACCAGAGACTAAATCGCTAGATGGTACCAGAATGTATAAATCACTAGATGGATCCAGACTGTCTAAATCAATAGATGGTACAAGAGAATAAATCACTAGATGGTACCAGATACTGACTAAATCAATAGATGGTACCAGACTGTCTAAATCACTACACTAGATGGTACCCGGGACTGAATCACTAGATGGTACCAGACTGTCTAAATCACTACATGGTACCAGAAACTGAATACCTAGATGGTACCAGACTTTCTAAATCACTAGATGGTACAAGAGACTAAATCCCTAGATGGTACCAGACTGTCTAAATCACTAGATGGTACCAGAGCCTGAATCACTAAATGGTATCAGACTGTCTAAATCACTAGATGGTACCAGACTGTCTAAATAACTAGTTGGTACCAGAGACTGACTAAATCACTAGATGATACCAGATATTGTCTAAATCACTAGATGGTACCAGAGACTAAATCGCTAGATGGTACCAGACTGTCTAAATAACTAGATGGTACCCGAGACTGTCTAAATCACTAGATGTACCAGAGAATAAATCACTAAATGGTACAAGATACTAAATCGCTAGATGGCGCCAGAGACTGAATCATTAGATGGTTCCAGATACTAAATCGCTAGATGGTAGCATGCTGTCTAAATCACTAGATGGTACCAGAGACTAAATCACTAGATAGTACCAAACTGTCTAAATCACTAGAAGACGCCAGAGACTAAATCATTAGATTTGACCAGAGACTAAATCGCTAGATGGTACCAGAATGTATAAATCACTAGATGGATCCAGACTGTCTAAATCAATAGATGGTACAAGAGTCTAAATCACTAGATGGTACCAGATACTGACTAAATCACTAGATGATACCAGACTGTCTAAATCACTAGATGGTACCCGAGCCTGAATCACTAAATGGTATCAGACTGTCTAAATCACTAGATGGTACCAGACTGTCTAAATAACTAGATGGTACCAGAGACTGACTAAATCACTAGATGATACCAGAGATTGTCTGAATCACTAGATGGTACCAGACTGTCTAAATCACTAGATGGTACCCTAGACTGTCTAAATCACTAGATTGTACCAGACTGTCTAAATCACTAGATGGTTCCAAAGACTGAATCACTAGATGGTACCAGACTGTCTAAATCACTACATGGTACCAGAAAATGAATCACTAGATGGTACCAGACTTTCTTAATCACTAGATATTACAAGAGACTAAATCACTAGATGGTACCAGACTGTCTAAATCACTAGATGGTATCAGTGCCTGAATCACTAAATGGTACAAGATACTGACTAAATCACTAGATGATACAAGAGACTGTCTAAATCACTTGATGGTACCAGACTGTCTAAATCACTAGATGGTACCAGACTGTCTAAATCACTAGATGGTACCCGAGACTGACTAAATCACTAGATGGTACCAGACTGTCTAAATCGCTAGATGGAACCAGAGACTGTCTAAACCACTAGATGGTACCAGACTGTCTAAATCACTAGATGGTACCAGAGACTGAATCACTAGATGGTACCAGACTGTCTAAATCCCTAGATGGCACCAGAAACTGAATCACTGGATGGTACCAGACTGTCTAAATAAGTAGATGGTACCAGACTGTCTAAATCACTAGATGGTACCAGACTGTCTAAATCACTCGATGGTACCCGAGACTGACTAAATCACTAGATGGTACCAGACTTTCTAAATCGCTAGATGGAACAAGAGACTGTCTAAACCACTAGATGGTACCAGAGACTGAATCACTAGATGGTATACGACTGTCTAAATCACTAGATGATACCAGACTGTCTAAATCACTAGATGGTTACAGAGACTGTCTAAATCACTAGATGGTACCAGAGACTGAATCACTAGATGGTATACGACTGTCTAAATCACTAGATGATACCAGACTGTCTAAATCACTAGATGGTTACAGAGACTGTCTAAATCACTAGATGGCGCCAGCGACTAAATCATTAGATGGTACCAGAGACCTAATCGCTAGATGGTACCTGACTGTCTGAATCACTAGATGGTACCAGACTGTCTAAATCACTAGATGGTACCAGACTGTCTAAATCACTAGCTGGTACCAGACTGTCTATATCACTAGATGGAACCAGAGACTGTCTAAACCACTAGATGGTACCAGAGACTGAATCCCTAGATGGTATACGACTGTCTAAATCACTAGATGATACCAGACTGTCTAAATAACTAGATGGTTACAGAGACTGTCTAAATCACTAGATGGTACCAGAGACTGAATCACTAGATGGTATACGACTGTCTAAATCACTAGATGATACCAGACTGTCTAAATCACTAGATGGTATCAGTGCCTGAATCACTAAATGGTACAAGATACTGACTAAATCACTAGATGATACAAGAGACTGTCTATATCACTTGATGGTACCAGACTGTCTAAATCACTAGATGGTACCAGACTGTCTAAATCACTAGATGGTACCCGAGACTGACTAAATCACTAGATGGTACCAGACTGTCTAAATCGCTAGATGGAACCAGAGACTGTCTAAACCACTAGATGGTACCAGACTGTCTAAATCACTAGATGGTACCAGAGGCTGAATCACTAGATGGTACCAGACTGTCTAAATCCCTAGATGGCACCAGAAACTGAATCACTGGATGGTACCAGACTGTCTAAATAAGTAGATGGTACCAGACTGTCTAAATCACTAGATGGTACCAGACTGTCTAAATCACTCGATGGTACCCGAGACTGACTAAATCACTAGATGGTACCAGACTTTCTAAATCGCTAGATGGAACAAGAGACTGTCTAAACCACTAGATGGTACCAGAGACTGAATCACTAGATGGTATACGACTGTCTAAATCACTAGATGATACCAGACTGTCTAAATCACTAGATGGTTACAGAGACTGTCTAAATCACTAGATGGTACCAGAGACTGAATCACTAGATGGTATACGACTGTCTAAATCACTAGATGATACCAGACTGTCTAAATCACTAGATGGTTACAGAGACTGTCTAAATCACTAGATGGCGCCAGCGACTAAATCATTAGATGGTACCAGAGACCTAATCGCTAGATGGTACCAGACTGTCTGAATCACTAGATGGTACCAGACTGTCTAAATCACTAGATGGTACCAGACTGTCTAAATCACTAGCTGGTACCAGACTGTCTATATCACTAGATGGTACCAGACTGTCTAAATCACTAGATGGTACCAGAGACAAAATTACTAGAAGGTACCAGACCTTCTAAGTCACTAGATGGCGCCAGCGACTAAATCATTAGATGGTACCAGAGACCTAATCGCTAGATGGTACCAGACTGTCTGAATCACTAGATGGTACCAGAGACTGACTAAATCACTAGATGGTACCAGACTGTCTAAATCACTAGATGGTACCCGAGCCTGAATCACTAAATGGTATCAGACTGTCTAAATCACTAGATGGTACCAGACTGTCTAAATAACTAGATGGTACCAGAGACTGACTAAATATATAGATGATACCAGAGATTGTCTGAATCACTAGATGGTACCAGACTGTCTAAATCACTAGATGGTACCCTAGACTGTCTAAATCACTAGATTGTACCAGACTGTCTAAATCACTAGATGGTTCCAAAGACTGAATCACTAGATGGTACCAGACTGTCTAAATCACTACATGGTACCAGAAAATGAATCACTAGATGGTACCAGACTTTCTTAATCACTAGATATTACAAGAGACTAAATCACTAGATGGTACCAGACTGTCTAAATCACTAGATGGTATCAGAGCCTGAATCACTAAATGGTACAAGATACTGACTAAATCACTAGATGATACAAGAGACTGTCTAAATCACTTGATGGTACCAGACTGTCTAAATCACTAGATGGTACCAGACTGTCTAAATCACTAGATGGTACCCGAGACTGACTAAATCACTAGATGGTACCAGACTGTCTAAATCGCTAGATGGAACCAGAGACTGTCTAAACCACTAGATGGTACCAGACTGTCTAAATCACTAGATGGTACCAGAGACTGAATCACTAGATGGTACCAGACTGTCTAAATCCCTAGATGGCACCAGAAACTGAATCACTGGATGGTACCAGACTGTCTAAATCACTCGATGGTACCCGAGACTGACTAAATCACTAGATGGTACCAGGCTTTCTAAATCGCTAGATGGAACCAGAGACTGTCTAAACCACTAGATGGTACCAGAGACTGAATCACTAGATGGTATACGACTGTCTAAATCACTAGATGATACCAGACTGTCTAAATCACTAGATGGTTACAGAGACTGTCTAAATCACTAGATGGTACCAGAGACTGAATCACTAGATGGTATACGACTGTCTAAATCACTAGATGATACCAGACTGTCTAAATCACTAGATGGTTACAGAGACTGTCTAAATCACTAGATGGCGCCAGCGACTAAATCATTAGATGGTACCAGAGACCTAATCGCTAGATGGTACCAGACTGTCTGAATCACTAGATGGTACCAGACTGTCTAAATCACTAGATGGTACCAGACTGTCTAAATCACTAGCTGGTACCAGACTGTCTATATCACTAGATGGTACCAGACTGTCTAAATCACTAGATGGTACCAGAGACAAAATTACTAGAAGGTACCAGACCTTCTTAGTCACTAGATGGCGCCAGCGACTAAATCATTAGATGGTACCAGAGACCTAATCGCTAGATGGTACCAGACTGTCTGAATCACTAGATGGTACCAGACTGTCTAAATAACTAGATGGTACCAGAGACTGACTAAATCACTAGATGATACCAGAGATTGTCTAAATCACTAGATGGTACCAGACTGTCTAAATCACTAGATGGTACCAGAGACTAAATCGCTAGATGGTACCAGACTGTCTAAATAACTAGATGGTACCAGAAAATGAATCATTAGATGGTACCAGACTTTCTAAATCACTAGATGGTACAAGAGACTAAATCACTAGATGGTACCAGACTGTCCAAATCACTAGATGGTACCAGAGCCTGAATCACTAAATGGTACAAGAGACTAAATCACTAGATGGTACCAGATACTGACTAAATCACTAGATGATACAAGAGACTGTCTAAATCACTAGATGGTTACAGAGACTGTCTAAATAAATAGATGGTGCCAGAGACCTAATCGCTAGATGGTACCAGACTGTCTAAATCACTAGATGGTACCAGACTGTCTAAATCGCTAGATGGTACCAGAATGTCTAAATCACTAGATGGTACCAGACTGTCTAAATCACTAGCTGGTACCAGACTGTCTAAATCACTAGATGGTACCAGACTGTCTAAATCACTAGATGGTACCAGACTGTCTATATCACTAGATGGTTCCAGACTGTCTAAATCACTAGATGGTACCAGAGACAAAATTACTAGAAGGTACCAGACCTTCTAAGTCACTAGATGGCGCCAGAGACTAAATCATTAGATGGTACCAGACTGTCTAAATCACTAGATGGTACCCTAGACTGTCTAAATCACTAGATTGTACCAGACTGTCTAAATCACTAGATGGTACCAAAGACTGAATCACTAGATGGTACCAGACTTTCTAAATCACTAGATGGTACAAGAGACTAAATCACTATATGGTACCAGACTGTCTAAATCACTAGATGGTACCAGAGCCTGAATCACTAAATGGTACCAGACTGTCTAAATAACTAGATGGTACCAGAGACTGACTAAATCACTAGATGATACCAGAGATTGTCTAAATCACTAGATGGTACCAGACTGTCTAAATCACTATATGGTACCAGAGACTAAATCGCTAGATGGGATGGTACCAGACTGTCTAAATAACTAGATGGTACCCGAGACTGTCTAAATCACTAGATGTACCAGAGAATAAATCACTAAATGGTACCAGATACTAAATCGCTAGATGGCGCCAGAGACTGAATCATTAGATGGTTCCAGATACTAAATCGCTAGATGGTAGCATGCTGTCTAAATCGCTAGATGGAACCAGAGACTGTCTAAATCACTAGATGGTACCAGACTGTCTAAATCACTAGCTGGTTCCAGACTGTCTAAATCATTAGATGGTACCAGACTGTCTAAATCACTAGATGGTACCAGACTGTCTATATCACTAGATGGTACCAGACTGTCTAAATCACTAGATGGTACCAGAGACAAAATTACTAAAAGGTAGCAGACCTTCTAAGTCACTAGATGGCGCCAGAGACTAAATCATTAGATGGTACCAAAGACTAAATCGCTAGATGAGATGGTACCAGACTGTCTAAATCACTAGATGGTACCCTAAACTGTCTAAATCACTAGATTTACCAGACTGTCTAAATCACTAGATGGTACCAGACTGTCTAAATCACTACATGGTACCAGAAAATGAATCACTAGATGGTACCAGACTTTCTAAATCACTAGATGGTACAAGAGACTAAATCACTAGATGGTACCAGACTGTCCAAATCACTAGATGGTACCAGAGCCTGAATCACTAAATGGTACAAGAGACTAAATCACTAGATGGTACCAGATACTGACTAAATCACTAGATGATACAAGAGACTGTCTAAATCACTTGATGGTACCAGACTGTCTAAATCACTAGATGGTACCAGACTGTCTAAATCAATAGATGGTACCCGAGACTGACTAAATTACTAGATGGTACCAGACTGTCTAAATCGCTAGATGGAACCAGAGACTGTCTAAACCACTAGATGGTACCAGACTATCTAAATCACTAGATGGTACCAGAGACTGAATCACTAGATGGTACCAGACTGTCTAAATCCCTAGATGGCACCAGAGCCTGAATCACTAAATGGTACCAGACTGTCTAAATCACTAGATGGTACCAGACTGTCTAAATCACTAGATGGTACCCGAGACTGACTAAATCACTAGATGGTACCAGACTGTCTACATCGCTAGATGGAACCAGAGACTGTCTAAACCACTAGATGGTACCAGACTGTCTAAATCACTAGATTGTACCAGAGACTGAATCACTAGATGGTACCAGACTGTCTAAATCCCTAGATGGTACCAGAGACTAAATCGCTAGATGGTACCAGACTGTCTAAATAACTAGATGGTACCCGAGACTGTCTAAATCACTAGATGTACCAGAGAATAAATCACTAAATGGTACCAGATACTAAATCGCTAGATGGCGCCAGAGACTGAATCATTAGATGGTTCCAGATACTAAATCGCTAGATGGTAGCATGCTGTCTAAATCGCTAGATGGAACCAGAGACTGTCTAAATCACTAGATGGTACCAGACTGTCTAAATCACTAGCTGGTTCCAGACTGTCTAAATCATTAGATGGTACCAGACTGTCTAAATCACTAGATGGTACCAGACTGTCTATATCACTAGATGGTACCAGACTGTCTAAATCACTAGATGGTACCAGAGACAAAATTACTAAAAGGTAGCAGACCTTCTACGTCACTAGATGGCGCCAGAGACTAAATCATTAGATGGTACCAAAGACTAAATCGCTAGATGGTACCAGACTGTCTAAATCACTAGATGGTACCCTAAACTGTCTAAATCACTAGATTTACCAGACTGTCTAAATCACTAGATGGTACCAGACTGTCTAAATCACTACATGGTACCAGAAAATGAATCACTAGATGGTACCAGACTTTCTAAATCACTAGATGGTACAAGAGACTAAATCACTAGATGGTACCAGACTGTCCAAATCACTAGATGGTACCAGAGCCTGAATCACTACTAAATGGTACAAGAGACTAAATCACTAGATGGTACCAGATACTGACTAAATCACTAGATGATACAAGAGACTGTCTAAATCACTTGATGGTACCAGACTGTCTAAATCACTAGATGGTACCAGACTGTCTAAATCAATAGATGGTACCCGAGACTGACTAAATCACTAGATGGTACCAGACTGTGTAAATCGCTAGATGGAACCAGAGACTGTCTAAACCACTAGATGGTACCAGACTGTCTAAATCACTAGATGGTACCAGAGACTGAATCACTAGATGGTACCAGACTGTCTAAATCCCTAGATGGCACCAGAGCCTGAATCACTAAATGGTACCAGACTGTCTAAATCACTAGATGGTACCAGACTGTCTAAATCACTAGATGGTACCCGAGACTGACTAAATCACTAGATGGTACCAGACTGTCTACATCGCTAGATGGAACCAGAGACTGTCTAAACCACTAGATGGTACCAGACTGTCTAAATCACTAGATGATGGTACCAGAGACTGAATCACTAGATGGTACCAGACTGTCTAAATCCCTAGATGGCACCAGAAACTGAATCACTGGATGGTACCAGACTGTCTAAATAAGTAGATGGTACCAGAGACTGAATCACTATATGATACCAGACTGTCTAAATCACTAGATTTACCAGACTGTCTACATCACTAGATGGTACCAGACTGTCTAAATCACTACATGGTACCAGAAAATGAATAATTAGATGGTACCAGACAGTCCAAATCACTAGATGGTACCAGAGCCTGAATCACTAAATGGTACAAGAGACTAAATCACTAGATGGTACCAGATACTGACTAAATCACTAGATGATACAAGAGACTGTCTAAATCACTAGATGGTGCCAGAAACCTAATCGCTAGATGGTACCAGACTGTCTAAATCACTAGATGGTACCAGACTGTCTAAATCACTAGATGGTACCAGACTGTCTAAATCACTAGATGGTACCAGACTGTCTAAATCACTAGAAGGTACCAGACCTTCTAAGTCACTAGATGGCGCCAGAGACTAAATCATTAGATGGTACCAGACTGTCTAAATCACTAGATGGTACCCTAGACTGTGTAAATCACTAGATTGTACCAGACTGTCTAAATCACTAGATGGTACCAAAGACTGAATCACTAGATGGTTCCAGACTGTCTAAATCACTACATGGTACCAGAAACTGAATCACTAGATGGTACCAGACTTTCTAAATCACTAGATGGTACAAGAGACTAAATCACTATATGGTACCAGACTGTCTAAATCACTAGATGGTACCAGAGCCTGAATCACTAAATGGTACCAGACTGTCTAAATAACTAGATGGTACCAGAGACTGACTAAATCACTAGATGATACCAGAGATTGTCTAAATCACTAGATGGTACCAGACTGTCTAAATCACTAGATGGTACCAGAGACTAAATCGCTAAGATGGTACCAGACTGTCTAAATAACTAGATGGTACCCGAGACTGTCTAAATCACTAGATGTACCAGAGAATAAATCACTAAATGGTACCAGATACTAAATCGCTAGATGGCGCCAGAGACTGAATCATTAGATGGTTCCAGATACTAAATCGCTAGATGGTAGCATGCTGTCTAAATCGCTAGATGGAACCAGAGACTGTCTAAATCACTAGATGGTACCAGACTGTCTAAATCACTAGCTGGTTCCAGACTGTCTAAATCATTAGATGGTACCAGACTGTCTAAATCACTAGATGGTACCAGACTGTCTATATCACTAGATGGTACCAGACTGTCTAAATCACTAGATGGTACCAGAGACAAAATTACTAAAAGGTAGCAGACCTTCTAAGTCACTAGATGGCGCCAGAGACTAAATCATTAGATGGTACCAAAGACTAAATCGCTAGATGGTACCAGACTGTCTAAATCACTAGATGGTACCCTAAACTGTCTAAATCACTAGATGGTACCAGACTGTCTAAATCACTACATGGTACCAGAAAATGAATCACTAGATGGTACCAGACTTTCTAAATCACTAGATGGTACAAGAGACTAAATCACTAGATGGTACCAGACTGTCCAAATCACTAGATGGTACCAGAGCCTGAATCACTAAATGGTACAAGAGACTAAATCACTAGATGGTACCAGATACTGACTAAATCACTAGATGATACAAGAGACTGTCTAAATCACTTGATGGTACCAGACTGTCTAAATCACTAGATGGTACCAGACTGTCTAAATCAATAGATGGTACCCGAGACTGACTAAATTACTAGATGGTACCAGACTGTCTAAATCGCTAGATGGAACCAGAGACTGTCTAAACCACTAGATGGTACCAGACTGTCTAAATCACTAGATGGTACCAGAGACTGAATCACTAGATGGTACCAGACTGTCTAAATCCCTAGATGGCACCAGAGCCTGAATCACTAAATGGTACCAGACTGTCTAAATCACTAGATGGTACCAGACTGTCTACATCGCTAGATGGAACCAGAGACTGTCTAAACCACTAGATGGTACCAGACTGTCTAAATCACTAGATTGTACCAGAGACTGAATCACTAGATGGTACCAGACTGTCTAAATCCCTAGATGGTACCAGAGACTAAATCGCTAGATGGTACCAGACTGTCTAAATAACTAGATGGTACCCGAGACTGTCTAAATCACTAGATGTACCAGAGAATAAATCACTAAATGGTACCAGATACTAAATCGCTAGATGGCGCCAGAGACTGAATCATTAGATGGTTCCAGATACTAAATCGCTAGATGGTAGCATGCTGTCTAAATCGCTAGATGGAACCAGAGACTGTCTAAATCACTAGATGGTACCAGACTGTCTAAATCACTAGCTGGTTCCAGACTGTCTAAATCATTAGATGGTACCAGACTGTCTAAATCACTAGATGGTAACCAGACTGTCTATATCACTAGATGGTACCAGACTGTCTAAATCACTAGATGGTACCAGAGACAAAATTACTAAAAGGTAGCAGACCTTCTACGTCACTAGATGGCGCCAGAGACTAAATCATTAGATGGTACCAAAGACTAAATCGCTAGATGGTACCAGACTGTCTAAATCACTAGATGGTACCCTAAACTGTCTAAATCACTAGATTTACCAGACTGTCTAAATCACTAGATGGTACCAGACTGTCTAAATCACTACATGGTACCAGAAAATGAATCACTAGATGGTACCAGACTTTCTAAATCACTAGATGGTACAAGAGACTAAATCACTAGATGGTACCAGACTGTCCAAATCACTAGATGGTACCAGAGCCTGAATCACTAAATGGTACAAGAGACTAAATCACTAGATGGTACCAGATACTGACTAAATCACTAGATGATACAAGAGACTGTCTAAATCACTTGATGGTACCAGACTGTCTAAATCACTAGATGGTACCAGACTGTCTAAATCAATAGATGGTACCCGAGACTGACTAAATCACTAGATGGTACCAGACTGTCTAAATCGCTAGATGGAACCAGAGACTGTCTAAACCACTAGATGGTACCAGACTGTCTAAATCACTAGATGGTACCAGAGACTGAATCACTAGATGGTACCAGACTGTCTAAATCCCTAGATGGCACCAGAGCCTGAATCACTAAATGGTACCAGACTGTCTAAATCACTAGATGGTACCAGACTGTCTAAATCACTAGATGGTACCCGAGACTGACTAAATCACTAGATGGTACCAGACTGTCTACATCGCTAGATGGAACCAGAGACTGTCTAAACCACTAGATGGTACCAGACTGTCTAAATCACTAGATGGTACCAGAGACTGAATCACTAGATGGTACCAGACTGTCTAAATCCCTAGATGGCACCAGAAACTGAATCACTGGATGGTACCAGACTGTCTAAATAAGTAGATGGTACCAGAGACTGAATCACTATATGATACCAGACTGTCTAAATCACTAGATTTACCAGACTGTCTACATCACTAGATGGTACCAGACTGTCTAAATCACTACATGGTACCAGAAAATGAATAATTAGATGGTACCAGACAGTCCAAATCACTAGATGGTACCAGAGCCTGAATCACTAAATGGTACAAGAGACTAAATCACTAGATGGTACCAGATACTGACTAAATCACTAGATGATACAAGAGACTGTCTAAATCACTAGATGGTGCCAGAAACCTAATCGCTAGATGGTACCAGACTGTCTAAATCACTAGATGGTACCAGACTGTCTAAATCACTAGATGGTACCAGACTGTCTAAATCGCTAGATGGTACCAGAATGTCTAAATCACTAGATGGTACCAGACTGTCTAAATCACTAGCTGGTACCAGACTGTCTAAATCACTAGATGGTACCAGACTGTCTAAATCACTAGATGGTACCAGACTGTCTATATCACTAGATGGTTCCAGACTGTCTAAATCACTAGATGGTACCAGAGACAAAATTACTAGAAGGTACCAGACCTTCTAAGTCACTAGATGGCGCCAGAGACTAAATCATTAGATGGTACCAGACTGTCTAAATCACTAGATGGTACCCTAGACTGTCTAAATCACTAGATTGTACCAGACTGTCTAAATCACTAGATGGTACCAAAGACTGAATCACTAGATGGTTCCAGACTGTCTAAATCACTACATGGTACCAGAAACTGAATCACTAGATGGTACCAGACTTTCTAAATCACTAGATGGTACAAGAGACTAAATCACTATATGGTACCAGACTGTCTAAATCACTAGATGGTACCAGAGCCTGAATCACTAAATGGTACCAGACTGTCTAAATAACTAGATGGTACCAGAGACTGACTAAATCACTAGATGATACCAGAGATTGTCTAAATCACTAGATGGTACCAGACTGTCTAAATCACTAGATGGTACCAGAGACTAAATCGCTAGATGGTACCAGACTGTCTAAATAACTAGATGGTACCCGAGACTGTCTAAATCACTAGATGTACCAGAGAATAAATCACTAAATGGTACCAGATACTAAATCGCTAGATGGCGCCAGAGACTGAATCATTAGATGGTTCCAGATACTAAATCGCTAGATGGTAGCATGCTGTCTAAATCGCTACATGGAACCAGAGACTGTCTAAATCACTAGATGGTACCAGACTGTCTAAATCACTAGCTGGTTCCAGACTGTCTAAATCATTAGATGGTACCAGACTGTCTAAATCACTAGATGGTACCAGACTGTCTATATCACTAGATGGTACCAGACTGTCTAAATCACTAGATGGTACCAGAGACAAAATTACTAAAAGGTAGCAGACCTTCTAAGTCACTAGATGGCGCCAGAGACTAAATCATTAGATGGTACCAGACTGTCTAAATCACTAGACTGTACCCTAGACTGTCTAAATCACTAGATTGTACCAGACTGTCTAAATCACTAGATTGTACCAAAGACTGAATCACTGGATGGTTCCAGACTGTCTAAATCACTACATGGTACCAGAAACTGAATCACTAGATGGTACCAGACTTTCTAAATCACTAGATGGTACAAGAGACTAAACCACTATATGGTACCAGACTGTCTAAATCACTAGATGGTACCAGAGCCTGAATCACTAAATGGTACCAGACTGTCTAAATAACTAGATGGTACCAGAGACTGACTAAATCACTAGATGATACCAGAGATTGTCTAAATCACTAGATGGTACCAGACTGTCTAAATCACTAGATGGTACCAGAGACTAAATCGCTAGATGGTACCAGACTGTCTAAATAACTAGATGGTACCCGAGACTGTCTAAATCACTAGATGTACCAGAGAATAAATCACTAAATGGTACCAGATACTAAATCGCTAGATGGCGCCAGAGACTGAATCATTAGATGGTTCCAGATACTAAATCGCTAGATGTTAGCATGCTGTCTAAATCACTAGATGGAACCAGAGACTGTCTAAATCACTAGAGGGTACCAGACTGTCTAAATCACTAGATGGTACCAGAGACTGTCTAAACCACTAGATGGTACCAGACTGTCAAAATCACTAGATGGTACCAGAGACTGAATCACTAGATGGTACCAGACTGTCTAAATCACTAGATGGCACCAGAAACTGAATCACTAGATGGTACCAGACTGTCTAAATCGCTAGATGGTACCAGACTGTCTAAATCACTAGATGGTACAAGATACTAAATCACTAGATGGTACCAGAGACTAAATCACTAGATGGTACCAGAGGCTAAATCACTAGATGTTACCAGACTTTCTAAATCACTAGATGGCACCAGAGACTAATCATTAGATGGTACCGGAGACTAAATCGCTAGATGGTACCAGACTGTCTAAATCACTAGATAGTACCAGACTGACTAAATCACTAGATGATACCAGACTGTCTAAATTGCTAAATGGAACCAGAGACTGTCTAAACCACTAGATGGTACCAGACTGTCAAAATCACTAGATGGTACCAGAGACTGAATCACTAGATGGTACTAGACTGTCTAAATCACTAGATGTTACCAGATTGTCTAAATACTAGATGGTACCTAAGACTGTCTAAATAACTAGATGGTACCAGACGTTCTAAATCACTAGATGGCGCCAGAGACTAAATAATTAGATGGTACCAGAGACTAAATCGCTAGATGGTACCAGAATCTGAATCACTAGATGGTACCAGACTGTCTGAATCACTAGATGGTACCAGACTGTCTGAATCACTAGATGGTACCAGAGACTGACTAAATCACTAGATGATACCAGAGACTGTCTAAATAACTAGATGGTACCAGACTGTCAAAATCACTAGATGGTACCTAGACTCTATTTTGCTCCTCCCTTCCTATACGCAGACACTCAAAACAGGAAGCACCCGTGCTTAGGACTATTCAAAGCTGGTCTGACCAATCGGAATCCACGCTTCAAGATTACTTTGATCACGCGGACTGGGATATGTTCTGGGTAGCCTCTAAGAATAATGTAGACATATACGCTGAGTGGGTTTATAAAAGGAAGTGTATAGGAGAGGTCGTACCCACTGTGACTATTTAAACCTAGCCTAACCAGAAACCGTGGCTTTTAGTTCCTCTGCGTACATATCACTGACAAACTGAAATGGTCCACCCACACAGAGTGTGGTGAAGGCGGCGCAACCTCAGGAGGTGGCCTGTCACCTAACACTTTTACAGATGCACAATTGAGAGCATCTGTTGGGCTGGCTCACCGCCTGGTACGGCAACTGCACCGCCCGCAACCGCAGGGCTCTCCAGAGGGTGGTGCGGTCTGCACAACGCATCACCGGGGGCAAAATACCCGCCCTCCAGGACATCTACAGCACCCGATGTCACAGGACGGCCAAAAAGATCATCAAGGACAACTACCACCCGAGCCACTGCCTGTTCACCCCACTATCATCCAGAAGTCGAGGACAGTACAGGTGCATCAAAGCTGGGGACGAGAGACTGAAAAACAGCTTCTATCTCAAGGCCATCAGACTGTTAAAAACAGCCATCACTAGCACCGAGAGCCTGCTGCCTACATACACTTGAAAAATCACTGGCCACTTTAATAAAGGGAACACTAGTCACTTTAATAATGTTTACATATATTGCATTACCCATCTCATATGTATATACTGTATTCTATAGTATCTATTGCATCTTAGACTTTGATAATGACATTGCTCATCCATATATTTATATATTCTTATTCCATTCCTTTACTTAGATTTGTGTGTATTGGGTTTTCGTTGTAGAACTGTTAGATATTACTTGCTAGATATTGCTGCACTGTCAGAACTAGAAGCACAAGCATTTCACTACTTGCAATAACATCTGCTAACCATGTGTTTGTGACCAATAAATTTGAAGTCATACTAATACGAGTGTCCCGGATTTAGATTTAGTCTATGAGACCAGGCTGTCTCCCCATCTTGGCACTCCCTCACAATTGTAAAAAATATTTCGGAAGCTGTAGAAATGCATTTATTAAAGGTCTATATTCGTTTTTTTTGCCACATTTATTCTATTACAGACACCTTATTGAATTATTTTTAAATATGTGAGCTAAACATAAGATATATAAGAACATTGTCCTTAAAGTATCATTTTTTTAAGATGACCAATGTTACTGTCCCCACTACAACAACAAAAAATACATGTAATTTTGTCCTTGAAACATTGAATTGAAATACTGTAGAATTCCATTCATACCTATGGAGGACCGCTCCTACTGGGGAGTGACAATATGGCCGACAGGTGGCTTCAAAACCTCTCAATGACCAATTCATAGCACCAGCAATCCAGGATTTAGATACACATTGCTTACTACCCCCTTGAGAAAATTCAGACAAATTAGACACACTTGATTCGCGCAATCAGTATACGACATCTGACAGAAGCAACAAAAGTAATAAATTATATTAGCGAAGTGTTCTTGTACCGAATTTCGGTATACCGTAACAGTACTACAATCTGTAGCTACTGTTGGGAGAGTGTCATTCGTGACCTCCGTCGGAAGCGTAGGAGACGTGAGAAACTTGCACGTTTTTCGAGAATCGATACCTCTCGAAATTCTCATCGTTGAGAACAGACCCTTGTTCTTAGCTGGCCAGCCACTGGCAGATGTCTGCTCTGCACAATCCTTACTACCCCCCCCCCCCCCCCTCCCCCAA
Organism: Coregonus ussuriensis; assembly: GCA_031479575.1. Lineage (NCBI taxonomy): Eukaryota > Metazoa > Chordata > Actinopteri > Salmoniformes > Salmonidae > Coregonus > Coregonus ussuriensis. The sequence continues at coordinate 49,198,149 of CM062490.1, forward strand.
CTTGAAACAATAGCAACCTAGCTACGGGGCCATCACAGCGGCTACACAACCGTAAATTGGCCTCGAGCGGTGATGGATCGCATATCTCCCAAACGAGTCGTTTCTTACCTGTACTGCGCAGCAGCACCGTGGGTAAATCCAAAGTAGTTGCCGGTAGCCATTTTGGCATCTTCACCAAGCCGGCTGGGCACTGCAGAGAAGGAACAGATACATTGAGGGTAAACGGTAGGCTAGCTAGCTAGTTACTGTTAGACAGTCGTATACCATCTAGTGATTCAGTCTCTGGTACCATCTAGTGGTTTAGACAGTCTCTGGTTCCATCTAGCGATTTAGACAGTCTGGTACCATCTAGTGATTTAGTCAGTCTCGTGTACCATCTAGTGATTTAGACAGTCTGGTACCATCTAGTGATTTAGACAGTCTGGTACCATCTACTTATTTAGACAGTCTGGTACCATCCAGTGATTCAGTTTCTGGTGCCATCTAGGGATTTAGACAGTCTGGTACCATCTAGTGATTCAGACTCTGGTACCATCTAGCGATTTAGACAGTCTGGTACCATCTAGTGGTTTAGACAGTCTGGTACCATCTAGTGATTTAGACAGTCTGGTACCAGCTAGTGATTTAGACAGTCTGGTACCATCTAGTGATTTAGACAGTCTGGTACCATCTAGCGATTAGGTCTCTGGTACCATCTAATGATTTAGTCGCTGGCGCCATCTAGTGATTTAGACAGTCTCTGTAACCATCTAGTGATTTAGACAGTCTGGTATCATCTAGTGATTTAGACAGTCGAATACCATCTAGTGATTCAGTCTCTGGTACCATCTAGTGATTTAGACAGTCTCTGTAACCATCTAGTGATTTAGAAAGTCTGGTATCATCTAGTGATTTGGACAGTCGTATACCATCTAGTGATTCAGTCTCTGGTACCATCTAGTGGTTTAGACAGTCTCTGGTTCCATCTAGCGATTTAGACAGTCTGGTACCATCTAGTGATTTAGTCAGTTTCGGGTAACATCTAGTGATTTAGACAGTCTGGTACCATCTAGTGATTTAGACAGTCTGGTACCATCTAGTGATTTAGACAGTCTGGTACCATCTAGCGATTAGGTCTCTGGTACCATCTAATGATTTAGTCGCTGGCGCCATCTAGTGATTTAGACTGTCTCTGTAACCATCTAGTGATTTAGACAGTCTGGTATCATCTAGTGATTTAGACAGTCGAATACCATCTAGTGATTCAGTCTCTGGTACCATCTAGTGATTTAGACAGTCTGGTACCATCTAGTGATTTAGACAGTCTGGTACCATCTAGTGATTTAGACAGTCTGGTACCATCTAGCGATTAGGTCTCTGGTACCATCTAATGATTTAGTCGCTGGCGCCATCTAGTGACTTAGACTGTCTCTGTAACCATCTAGTGATTTAGACAGTCTGGTATCATCTAGTGATTTAGACAGTCGAATACCATCTAGTGATTCAGTCTCTGGTACCATCTAGTAATTTAGACAGTCTCTGTAACCATCTAGTGATTTAGACAGTCTGGTATCATCTAGTGATTTGGACAGTCGTATACCATCTAGTGATTCAGTCTCTGGTACCATCTAGTGGTTTAGACAGTCTCTGGTTCCATCTAGCGATTTAGACAGTCTGGTACCATCTAGTGATTTAGTCAGTTTCGGGTACCATCTAGTGATTTAGACAGTCTGGTACCATCTAGTGATTTAGACAGTCTGGTACCATCTACTTATTTAGACAGTCTGGTACCATCCAGTGATTCAGTTTCTGGTGCCATCTAGGGATTTAGACAGTCTGGTACCATCTAGTGGTTTAGACAGTCTCTGGTTCCATCTAGCGATTTAGACAGTCTGGTACCATCTAGTGATTTAGTCAGTCTCGGGTACCATCTAGTGATTTAGACAGTTTGGTACCATCTAGTGATTTAGTCTCTTGTACCATCTAGTGATTTAGAAAGTCTGGTACCATCTAGTGATTCAGTTTCTGGTACCATGTAGTGATTTAGACAGTCTGGTACCATCTAGCGATTTAGTCTCTGGTACCATCTAATGATTTAGTCTCTGGCGCCATCTAGTGACTTAGAAGGTCTGGTACCTTCTAGTAATTTTGTCTCTGGTACCATCTAGTGATTTCGACAGTCTGGTACCATCTAGTGATATAGACAGTCTGGTACCATCTAGTGATTTAGACAGTCTGGTACCAGCTAGTGATTTAGACAGTCTGGTACCATCTAGTGATTTAGACAGTCTGGTACCATCTAGCGATTAGGTCTCTGGTACCATCTAATGATTTAGTCGCTGGCGCCATCTAGTGATTTAGACAGTCTCTGTAACCATCTAGTGATTTAGACAGTCTGGTATCATCTAGTGATTTAGACAGTCGTATACCATCTAGTGATTCAGTCTCTGGTACCATCTAGTGATTTAGACAGTCTCTGTAACCATCTAGTGATTTAGACAGTCTGGTATCATCTAGTGATTTAGACAGTCGTATACCATCTAGTGATTTAGTCTCTGGTACCATCTAGTGATTTAGACAGCATGCTACCATCTAGCGATTTAGTATCTGGAACCATCTAATGATTCAGTCTCTGGCGCCATCTAGCGATTTAGTATCTGGTACCATTTAGTGATTTATTCTCTGGTACATCTAGTGATTTAGACAGTCTCGGGTAACATCTAGTTATTTAGACAGTCTGGTACCATCTAGTGATTTAGTCAGTCTCGGGTACCATCTAGTGATTTAGACAGTCTGGTACCATCTAGTGATTTAGACAGTCTGGTACCATCTACTTATTTAGACAGTCTGGTACCATCCAGTGATTCAGTTTCTGGTGCCATCTAGGGATTTATACAGTCTGGTACCATCTAGTGATTCAGTCTCTGGTACCATCTAGTGATTTAGACAGTCTGGTACCATCTAGTGGTTTAGACAGTCTCTGGTTACATCTAGCGATTTAGACAGTCTGGTACCATGTAGTGATTTAGTCAGTCTCGGGTACCATCTAGTGATTTAGACAGTCTGGTACCATCTAGTGATTTAGACAGTCTGGTACCATCAAGTGATTCAGGCTCTGGTACCATCTAGTGATTTAGACAGTCTGGTACCATCTAGTGATTTAGTCTCTTGTACCATCTAGTGATTTAGACAGTCTGGTACCATCTAGTGATTCAGTCTTTGGTACCATCTAGTGATTTAGACAGTCTGGTACAATCTAGTGATTTAGACAGTCTAGGGTACCATCTAGTGATTTAGACAGTCTGGTACCATCTAGTGGTTTAGACAGTATCTGGTATATCTAGTTATTTAGACAGTCTGGTACCACCTAGTTATTTAGACAGTCTGATACCATTTAGTGATTCAGGCTCGGGTACCATCTAGTGATTTAGACAGTCTGGTACCATCTAGTGATTTAGTCAGTATCTGGTACCATCTAGTGATTTAGACTCTTGTACCATCTATTGATTTAGACAGTCTGGATCCATCTAGTGATTTATACACTCTGGTACCATCTAGCGATTTAGTCTCTTGTAAAATCTAATGATTTAGTCTCTGGCGTCTTCTAGTGATTTAGCAGTTTGTTACCATCTAGTGATTTAGTCAGTCTCTGGTACCATCTAGTGATTTAGTCTCTGGTACCATCTAGTGATTTAGACAGCATGCTACCATCTAGCGATTTAGTATCTGGAACCATCTAATGATTCAGTCTCTGGCGCCATCTAGCGATTTAGTATCTGGTACCATTTAGTGATTTATTCTCTGGTACATCTAGTGATTTAGACAGTCTCGGGTACCATCTAGTTATTTAGACAGTCTGGTACCATCTAGTGATTTAGACATTCTGGTACCAGCTAGTGATTTAGACAGTCTGGTACCATCTAGTGATTTAGACAGTCTGGTACCATCTAGCGATTAGGACTCTGGTACCATCTAATGATTTAGTCACTGGCGCCATCTAGTGATTTAGACAGTCTCTGTAACCATCTAGTGATTTAGACAGTCTGGTATCATCTAGTGATTTAGACAGTCGTATACCATCTAGTGATTCAGTCTCTGGTACCATCTAGTGGTTTAGACAGTCTCTGGTTCCATCTAGCGATTTAGACAGTCTGGTACCATCTAGTAATTTAGTCAGTTTCGGGTACCATCTAGTGATTTAGACAGTCTGGTACCATCTACTTATTTAGACAGTCTGGTACCATCCAGTGATTCAGTTTCTGGTGCCATCTAGGGATTTAGACAGTCTGGTACCATCTAGTATTTCAGTCTCTGGTACCATCTAGTGATTTAGACAGTCTGGTACCATCTAGTGGTTTAGACAGTCTCTGGTACCATCTAGTGATTTAGTCTCTGGTACCATCTAGTGATTTAGACAGCATGCTACCATCTAGCGATTTAGTATCTGGAACCATCTAATGATTCAGTCTCTGGCGCCATCTAGCGATTTAGTATCTGGTACCATTTAGTGATTTATTCTCTGGTACATCTAGTGATTTAGACAGTCTCGGGTACCATCTAGTTATTTAGACAGTCTGGTACCATCTAGCGATTTAGTCTCTGGTACATATAGAGATTTAGACAGTCTGGTACCATCTAGTGATTTAGACAATCTCTGGTATCATCTAGTGATTTAGTCAGTCTCTGGTACCATCTAGTTATTTAGACAGTCTGGTACCATCTAGTGATTTAGACAGTCTGATACCATTTAGTGATTCAGGCTCTGGTACCATCTAGTGATTTAGACAGTCTGGTACCATCTAGTGATTTAGACAGTCTAGGGTACCATCTAGTGATTTAGAAAGTCTGGTACCATCTAGCGATTTAGTCTCTGGTACCATCTAATGATTTAGTCTCTGGCGCCATCTAGTGACTTAGGTCTGGTACCTTCTAGTAATTTTGTCTCTGGTACCATCTAGTGATTTAGACAGTCTGGTACCATCTAGTGATTTAGACAGTCTGGTACCAGCTAGTGATTTAGACAGTCTGGTACCATCTAGTGATTTAGACAGTCTGGTACCATCTACTTATTTAGACAGTCTGGTACCATCCAGTGATTCAGTTTCTGGTGCCATCTAGGGATTTAGACAGTCTGGTACCATCTAGTGATTTAGACAGTCTGGTACCATCTAGTGGTTTAGACAGTCTCTGGTTACATCTAGCGATTTAGACAGTCTGGTACCATGTAGTGATTTAGTCAGTCTCGGGTACCATCTAGTGATTTAGACAGTCTGGTACCATCTAGTGATTTAGACAGTCTGGTACCATCAAGTGATTCAGGCTCTGGTACCATCTAGTGGTTTAGACAGTCTGGTACCATCTAGTGATTTAGTCTCTTGTACCATCTAGTGATTTAGACAGTCTGGTACCATCTAGTGATTCAGTCTTTGGTACCATCTAGTGATTTAGACAGTCTGGTACAATCTAGTGATTTAGACAGTCTAGGGTACCATCTAGTGATTTAGACAGTCTGGTACCATCTAGTGGTTTAGACAGTATCTGGTACCATCTAGTTATTTAGACAGTCTGGTACCATCTAGTGATTTAGACAGTCTGATACCATTTAGTGATTCAGGCTCGGGTACCATCTAGTGATTTAGACAGTCTGGTACCATCTAGTGATTTAGTCAGTATCTGGTACCATCTAGTGATTTAGACTCTTGTACCATCTATTGATTTAGACAGTCTGGATCCATCTAGTGATTTATACATTCTGGTACCATCTAGCGATTTAGTCTCTTGTAAAATCTAATGATTTAGTCTCTGGCGTCTTCTAGTGATTTAGCAGTCTGGTACCATCTAGTGATTTAGTCAGTCTCTGGTACCATCTAGTGATTTAGTCTCTGGTACCATCTAGTGATTTAGACAGCATGCTACCATCTAGCGATTTAGTATCTGGAACCATCTAATGATTCAGTCTCTGGCGCCATCTAGCGATTTAGTATCTGGTACCATTTAGTGATTTATTCTCTGGTACATCTAGTGATTTAGACAGTCTCGGGTACCATCTAGTTATTTAGACAGTCTGGTACCATCTAGTGATTTAGACATTCTGGTACCAGCTAGTGATTTAGACAGTCTGGTACCATCTAGTGATTAAGACAGTCTGGTACCATCTAGCGATTAGGTCTCTTGTACCATCTAATGATTTAGTCGCTGGCGCCATCTAGTGATTTACACAGTCTCTGTAACCATCTAGTGATTTAGACAGTCTGGTATCATCTAGTGATTTAGACAGTCGTATACCATCTAGTGATTCAGTCTCTGGTACCATCTAGTGGTTTAGACAGTCTCTGGTTCCATCTAGCGATTTAGACAGTCTGGTACCATCTAGTGATTTAGTCAGTTTCGGGTACCATCTAGTGATTTAGACAGTCTGGTACCATCTACTTATTTAGACAGTCTGGTACCATCCAGTGATTCAGTTTCTGGTGCCATCTAGGGATTTAGACAGTCTGGTACCATCTAGTATTTCAGTCTCTGGTACCATCTAGTGATTTAGACAGTCTGGTACCATCTAGTGGTTTAGACAGTCTCTGGTACCATCTAGTGATTTAGTCTCTGGTAACATCTAGTGATTTAGACAGCATGCTACCATCTAGCGATTTAGTATCTGGAACCATCTAATGATTCAGTCTCTGGCGCCATCTAGCAATTTAGTATCTGGTACCATTTAGTGATTTATTCTCTGGTACATCTAGTGATTTAGACAGTCTCAGGTACCATCTAGTTATTTAGACAGTCTGGTACCATCTAGCGATTTAGTCTCTGGTACCATCTAGAGATTTAGACAGTCTGGTACCATCTAGTGATTTAGACAATCTCTGGTATCATCTAGTGATTTAGTCAGTCTCTGGTACCATCTAGTTATTTAGACAGTCTGGTACCATCTAGTGATTTAGACAGTCTGATACCATTTAGTGATTCAGGCTCTGGTACCATCTAGTGATTTAGACAGTCTGGTACCATCTAGTGATTTAGACAGTCTAGGGTACCATCTAGTGATTTAGAAAGTCTGGTACCATCTAGCGATTTAGTCTCTGGTACCATCTAATGATTTAGTCTCTGGCGCCATCTAGTGACTTAGGTCTGGTACCTTCTAGTAATTTTGTCTCTGGTACCATCTAGTGATTTAGACAGTCTGGTACCATCTAGTGATTTAGACAGTCTGCTACCATCTAGCGATTAGGTCTCTGGTACCATCTAATGATTTAGTCGCTGGCGCCATCTAGTGATTTAGACAGTCTCTGTAACCATCTAGTGATTTAGACAGTCTGGTATCATCTAGTGATTTAGACAGTCGTATACCATCTAGTGATTCAGTCTCTGGTACAATCTAGTGGTTTAGACAGTCTCTGGTTCCATCTAGCGATTTAGACAGTCTGGTACCATCTAGTGATTTAGTCAGTTTCGGGTACCATCTAGTGATTTAGACAGTCTGGTACCATCTACTTATTTAGACAGTCTGGTACCATCCAGTGATTCAGTTTCTGGTGCCATCTAGGGATTTAGACAGTCTGATACCATCTAGTATTTCAGTCTCTGGTACCATCTAGTGATTTAGACAGTCTGGTACCATCTAGTGGTTTAGATAGTCTCTGGTTCCATCTAGCGATTTAGACAGTCTGGTACCATCTAGTGATTTAGTCAGTCTCGGGTACCATCTAGTGATTTAGACAGTCTGGTACCATCTAGTGATTTAGTCTCTGGTACCATCTAGTGATTTAGACAGCATGCTACCATCTAGCGATTTAGTATCTGGAACCATCTAATGATTCAGTCTCTGGCGCCATCTAGCGATTTAGTATCTGGTACCACTTAGTGATTTATTCTCTGGTACATCTAGTGATTTAGACAGTCTCGGGTACCATCTAGTTATTTAGACAGTCTGGTACCATCTAGCGATTTAGTCTCTGGTACCATCTAGTGATTTAGACAGCCTGGTACCATCTAGTGATTTAGACATTCTCTAGTACCATCTAGTGATTTAGTCAGTCTCTGGTACCATCTAGTGATTTAGACAGTCTGGTACCATCTATTGATTCAGGCTCTGGTACCATCTAGTGATTTAGAAAGTCTGGTACCATCTAGTGATTCAGTTTCTGGTACCATGTAGTGATTTAGACAGTCTGGTACCATCTAGTGATTTAGTCTTTGGTACCATCTAGTGATTTAAACAGTCTGGTACAATCTAGTGATTTAGACAGTCTAGGGTACCATCTAGTGATTTAGACAGTCTGGTACCATCTAGCGATTTAGTCTCTGGTACCATCTAATGATTTAGTCTCTGGCGCCATCTAGTCACTTAGAAGGTCTGGTACCTTCTAGTAATTTTGTCTCTGGTACCATCTAGTGATTTAGACAGTCTGGTACCGTCTAGTGATTTAGACAGTCTGGTACCATCTAGTGATTTAGACAGTCTGGTACCAGCTAGTGATTTAGACAGTCTGGTACCATCTAGTGATTTAGACAGTCTGGTACCATCTAGCGATTAGGTCTCTGGTACCATCTAATGATTTAGTCGCTGGCGCCATCTAGTTATTTAGACAGTCTCTGTAACCATCTAGTGATTTAGACAGTCTGGTATCATCTAGTGATTTAGAGAGTCAAATACCATCTAGTGATTCAGTCTCTGGTACCATCTAGTGATTTAGACAGTCTCTGTAACCATCTAGTGATTTAGACAGTCTGGTATCATCTAGTGATTTGGACAGTCGTATACCATCTAGTGATTCAGTCTCTGGTACCATCTAGTGGTTTAGACAGTCTCTGGTTCCATCTAGCGATTTAGACAGTCTGGTACCATCTAGTGATTTAGTCAGTTTCGGGTACCATCTAGTGATTTAGACAGTCTGGTACCATCTAGTGATTTAGACAGTCTGGTACCATCTACTTATTTAGACAGTCTGGTACCATCCAGTGATTCAGTTTCTGGTGCCATCTAGGGATTTAGACAGTCTGGTACCATCTAGTGATTCAGTCTCTGTTACCATCTAGTGATTTAGACAGTCTGGTACCATCTAGTGGTTTAGACAGTCTCTGGTTCCATCTAGCGATTTAGACAGTCTGGTACCATCAAGTGATTTAGACAGTCTGGTACCATCAAGTGATTTAGACAGTCTCTTGTATCATCTAGTGATTTAGTCAGGCTCTGGTACCATCTAGTGATTTAGACAGTCTTTTACCATCTAGTGATTTAGTCTCTTGTACCATCTAGTGATTTAGAAAGTCTGGTACCATCTAGTGATTCATTTTCTGGTACCATGTAGTGATTTAGACAGTCTGGTACCATCTAGTGATTCAGTCTTTGGTAACATCTAGTGATTTAGACAGTCTGGTACAATCTAGTGATTTAGACAGTCTAGGGTACCATCTAGTGATTTAGACAGTCTGGTACCATCTAGCGATTTAGTCTCTGGCGCCATCTAGTGACTTAGAAGTTCTGGTACCTTCTAGTAATTTTGTCTCTGGTACCATCTAGTGATATAGACAGTCTGGTACCATCTAGTGATTTATACAGTCTGGTACCATCTAATGATTTAGACAGTCTGGAACCAGCTAGTGATTTAGACAGTCTGGTACCATCTAGCGATTAGGTCTCTGGTAGAATCTAATGATTTAGTCTCTGGCGCCATCTAGTGATTTAGACAGTCTCTGTAACCATCTAGTGATTTAGACAGTCTGGTATCATCTAGTGATTTAGTCAGTCTCTGGTACCATCTAGTGATTTAGACATTCTGGTACCATCTAGTGATTTAGACAGTCTGATACCATCTAGTGATTCAGTCTCTGGTACCATCTAGTTATTTAGACAGTCTGATACCATCTAGTTATTCAGTCTCTGGTACCATCTACTTATTTAGACAGTCTGGTACCATCCAGTGATTCAGTTTCTGGTGCCATCTAGGGATTTAGACAGTCTGGTACCATCTAGTGATTCAGTCTCTGGTACCATCTAGTGATTTAGACAGTCTGGTACCATCTATTGGTTTAGACAGTCTCTGGTTCCATCTAGCGATTTAGACAGTCTGGTACCATCTAGTGATTTAGTCAGTCTCGGGTACCATCTAGTGATTTAGACAGTCTGGTACCATCTAGTGATTTAGACACTCTGGTACCATCAAGTGATTTAGACAGTCTCTTGTATCATCTAGTGATTTAGTCAGTATCTGGTACCATCTAGTGATTTATTCTCTTGTACCATCTATTGATTTAGACAGTCTGGATCCATCTAGTGATTTATACATTCTGGTACCATCTAGCGATTTAGTCTCTGGTAAAATCTAATGATTTAGTCTCTGGTACCATCTAGTTATTTAGACAGTATGGTACCATCTAGTGATTTAGTCTTTTGTACCATCTAGTGATTTAGAAAGTCTGGTACCATCTAGTGATTCGGTTTCTGGTACCATGTAGTGATTTAGACAGTCTGGTACCATCTAGTGATTCAGTCTTTGGTACCATCTAGTGATTTAGACAGTCTGGTACAATCTAGTGATTTATACAGTCTAGGGTACCATCTGGTGATTTAGACAGTCTGGTACCATCTAGCGATTTAGTCTCTGGTACCATCTAATGATTTAGTCTCTGGCGCCATCTAGTGACTTAGAACGTCTGGTACCTTCTAGTAATTTTGTCTCTGGTACCATCTAGTGATTTAGACATCTGGTACCATCTAGTGATTTAGACAGTTTGGTACCATCTAGTGATATAGACAGTCTGGTACCATCTAGTGATTTAGACAGTCTGGTACCATCTAGTGATTTAGACAGTCTGGTACCATCTAGTGATTTAGACAGTCTGGTACCATCTAGTGATTTAGACATTCTGGTACCATCTAGTGATTTAGACAGTCTGATACCATCTAGTGATTCAGTCTCTGGTACCATCTAGTGATTCAGTCTCTGGTACCATTGAAGGATTTAGACAGACTGGTACCATCTAGTGATTTAGACAGTCTGGTACCATCTAGTGGTTTAGACAGTCTCTGGTTCCATCTAGCGATTTAGACAGTCTGGTACCATCTAGTGATTTAGTCAGTCTCGGGTACCATCTAGTGATTTAGACAGTCTGGTACCATCTAGTGATTTAGTCTCTGGTACCATCTATTGATTTAGACAGTCTGGATCCATCTAGTGATTTATACATTCTGGTACCATCTAGCGATTTAGTCTCTGGTACCATCTAATGATTTAGACAGTCTGGTACCATCTAGTGATTTAGTCTCTGGTACCATCTAATGATTTAGACAGTCTGGTACCATCAAGTGATTTAGTCTTTGGTACCATCTAGTAATTTAGTCTATGGTACCATCTAGTGATTGTCTTTGGTACCATCTAGTAATTTAGTCTCTGGTACCATCTAGTGATTAAGGCAGTCTCGGTTGGTGCAAAATATTCTCTGAATTTCAAGTGTTGTTTATTTCAAGCTAATTTAGTTTCATGGTGTACATAGAGAGTGTGGACAAGACCAATGTCAGTCAGCATGCTCTGCTAATGTACTCTATAGACCAATGTCAGTCAGCTCTGCTAATGTACTCTATAGACCAATGTCAGTCAGCATGCTCTGCTAATGTACTCTATAGACCAATGTCAGTCAGCATGCTCTGCTAATGTACTCTATAGACCAATGTCAGTCAGCATGCTCTGCTAATGTACTCTATAGACCAATGTCAGTCAGCATGCTCTGCTAATGTACTCTATAGACCAATGTCAGTCAGCATGCTCTGCTAATGTACTCTATAGACCAATGTCAGTCAGCATGCTCTGCTAATGTACTCTATAGACCAATGTCAGTCAGCATGCTCTGCTAATGTACTCTATAGACCAATGTCAGTCAGCATGCTCTGCTAATGTACTCTATAGACCAATGTCAGTCAGCATGCTCTGCTAATGTACTCTATAGACCAATGTCAGTCAGCATGCTCTGCTAATGTACTCTATAGACCAATGTCAGTCAGCATGCTCTGCTAATGTACTCTATAGACCAATTGTCACACCCTGGCTCGGGGACTCTATATGTTGAGCCAGGGTGTGTGCATTCTATGTGTTCGTTTTCTATGTTGGGTATTCTAGTTGTTCTGTTTCTATGTTTGCCTGTATGACTCCCAATCAGAGGCAACGAGTGTCAGCTGTCGGCTGGTTGTCTCTGATTGGGAGCCATATTTAATCTGTATGTTTTCCTTTGGGTGTTGTGGGTTTTTGTTCCTTTACGGTCAGTGTTAACCGTTGGACTTCACGAGTCGTGTTTTGTTTGGTTTGTTAGTACTTTAATATAATAAAGTAATGTTTCTTTCACACGCTGCGCCTTGGTCTACTTCGCTACTAGACGATCGTGACACCAATGTCAGTCAGCATGCTCTGCTAATGTACTTTATAGTATGAATAGATATCGACTAGTATACTAGGCCATTGTATCCCTTCATAGTTTATATGGTGATATACAGTGGGGGAAAAAAGTATTTAGTCAGCCACCAATTGTGCAATTTCTCCCACTTAAAGATGAGAGAGGCCTGTAATTTTCATCATAGGTACACGTCAACTATGACAGACAAAATGAGAGAGAAAAAAATCCAGAAAATCACATTGTAGGATTTTTAATGAATTTATTTGCAAATTATGGTGGAAAATAAGTATTTGGTCACCTACAAACAAGCAAGATTTCTGGCTCTCACAGACCTGTAACTTCTTCTTTAAGAGGCTCCTCTGTCCTCCACTCGTTACCTGTATTAATGGCACCTGTTTGAACTTGTTATCAGTATGAAAGACACCTGTCCACAACCTCAAACAGTCACACTCCAAACTCCACTATGGCCAAGACCAAAGAGCTGTCAAAGGACACCAGAAACAAAATTGTAGACCTGCACCAGGCTGCGAAGACTGAATCTGCAATAGGTAAGCAGCTTGGTTTGAAGAAATCAACTGTGGAAGCAATTATTAGGAAATGGAAGACATACAAGACCACTGATAATCTCCCTCGATCTGGGGCTCCACGCAAGATCTCACCCCGTGGGGTCAAAATGATCACAAGAACAGTGAGCAAAAATCCCAGAACCACACGGGGGGACCTAGTGAATGACCTGCAGAGAGCTGGGACCAAAGTAACAAAGCCTACCATCAGTAACACACTACGCCGCCAGGGACTCAAATCCTGCAGTGCCAGACGTGTCCCCCTGCTTAAGCCAGTACATGTCCAAGCCCGTCTGAAGTTTGCTAGAGTGCATTTGGATGATCCAGAAGAGGATTGGGAGAATGCCATATGGTCAGATGAAACCAAAATATAACTTTTTGGTAAAAACTCAACTCGTCGTATTTGGAGGACAAAGAATGCTGAGTTGCATCCAAAGAACACCATACCTACTGTGAAGCATGGAGGTGGAAACATCATGCTTTGGGGCTGTTTTTCTGCAAAGGGACCAGGACGACTGATCCGTGTAAAGGAAAGAATGAATGGGGCCATGTATCGTGAGATTTTGAGTGAAAACCTCCTTCCATCAGCAAGGGCATTGAATATATAACATGGCTGGGTCTTTCAGCATGACAATGATCCCAAACACACCGCCCGGGCAACGAAGGAGTGGCTTCGTAAGAAGCATTTCAAGGTCCTGGAGTGGCCTAGCCAGTCTCCAGATCTCAACCCCATAGAAAATCTTTGGAGAGAGTTGAAAGTCCGTGTTGCCCAGCGACAGCCCCAAAACATCACTGCTCTAGAGGAGATCTGCATGGAGGAATGGGCCAAAATACCAGCAACAGTGTGTGAAAACTTACAGAAAACGTTTGACCTGTGTCATTGCCAACAAAGGGTATATAACAAAGTATTGAGAAACTTTTGTTATTGACCAAATACTTATTTTCCACCATAATTTGCAAATAAATTCATTAAAAATTCTACAATGTGATTTTCTGGATTTTTCTTCCTAATTTTGTCTGTCATAGTTGACGTGTACCTATGATGAAAATTACAGGCCTCTCTCATCTTTTTAAGTGGGAGAACTTGCACAATTAGTGGCTGACTAAATACTTTTTTTCCCCCCACTGTATGAAAGTATGTATATTGGGAAACAATTTCACTACAATACTTTATACAGCTTAGCACAGTGTGTTTAGTATTGTCCTAGCAGCAGCTTCAAAACAAAAAAAACTCATCACGGATGCGTGGTTCAGCCCGTCTCGCTCAGATCCACCACGTCACCCAGCGTGTGCTGTGCCAGGTCTTTCCTGGCCAGGCGACTCAACAAAAGGCTCTGATCTGATTTGGACATCAAATGTAATTGATGCAGTACAGTCTCATCTCTCGTCTCCACTCAGGGAATAAAACGGTGGTGCTACCAGCAGGTCTGGTCTGTATCTAGATAACAGATACGGTGACTGCTCTCCTACTGGGGCTTGGTGAGAAGCCTAACCTTGCCGGAGACCCTAAGACTTGTTTTAGATCCCTGCGCTAATGCCTAAAGGCTTTAGTTCAGTGGGCTAACAGTCTTGTGGCACCATGATTCATTATCTAACCTTTGTATACCGATGTGTGTATTACTGCCTGAAATGACACTGAACATGGTCACGAAAGAAAAATACCATAGAGACAATCACTTAAGTGAGAACTTTACATGGCTTTTAAATCATTTTAATACAAACATTTATTCAAGTGTTCATCATTTAACCATACCAACCAAATACACATCTTCATAGTTCAAAACAAACAAAAAAAATTTTGCACTGAGCAAACTAAAACAGCACATGCAAAATAACTAATTCACCCAGAACAGCAAACGTAGAATTATAAAATAATTCAGTCATTTCACAAAAACTTTTTTCTGCCAAATGTAAGTGTACGTCCCAAATGGCACCCTATTCCCCATAGGGCCTTGGTCAAAAGTAGTGCACTATATAGGGAACAGGGTGCAATTTGTGACTCACACTAAAAGTCAGTGGCGACGTCTAAGATCACTAGATAGGCAAGCTGGACTGTCAGCACCCTGGGAATGGTCATCATATTCTCTTGATCGCGTCGTCGATCTCTGACATCTGGTCCTTGAGCTGGGTCCACTGCTCCGGGTTTAAGGAGATACCTGGAAACAAAATCGACAAAAATACACTTTAATAAAACAGCCACAATAAAAGACATTAGTCTTTTAGTTTTATCCAGACGGAGACACACACACACACAGAGGTGTGACAGAAGAGGGTGACTAGGACACTGTAATAAAGGCCTTGAATGTCTGTCACAGACAGGATATCACAATCTGACAGTACCCTCAGCAGCCTACCATTTGAAGTGAGGGACGTACCTTTTTTGCCAGGCTTCATTTCACCATCCTGGTTCGTCCAGTACTCTCTGATGTCAACTAAACACTTCCCTTTAAAATCCCTCACACTGACGTATCGCATTCTCCCAATCTGGAACACACAAACAGAGACAAATCAGTCACACTCTTTTCTTCAAGACGTGTCTAACTGTCTGTAATAGTCTGCGACTAACACAGTTCAGACCCGTGTGCTCACTCCACAGCTTGAAGCGTCTCCAAATCGCGTTGCCGAATTGCTGGCTTTTCGGTGGCGCGACTGGCTAGTACATAGTCAAGCTGGCAGTCCCGTGTGTTTGCGAAGGCAGAGGGCCCAGTTCAGCTGTACAGACAGTGTCTCTAGATGGGGATATACTGCTAACCAGGAACAGTGTTGACATCACATCTAAGTCTGATCATGTAGGTGTAACAGCATTATCTGTCTGTAACAGTCTGATCATGTAGGTGTAACAGCATTATCTGCGTCTGTAACAGTCTGATCATGTAGGTGTAACAGCATTATCTGTCTGTAACAGTCTGATCATGTAGGTGTAACAGCATTATCTGTCTGTAACAGTCTGATCATGTAGGTGTAACAGCATTATCTGCGTCTGTAACAGTCTGATCATGTAGGTGTAACAGCATTATCTGTGTCTGTAATCATCTGTGACCCAGAGATGACAAACCTGGAACATGCCATCCTCCGTTTTGGTGTTTGCAGCCTTGGAGGACCCTCCTGCTCCAGGTCTAGAGCTCTCTCCACTCAGCTTCTGTTTCTTGGCCACTGGCTTCTCTGGTGGCACACTGGGCTTCTTCCTCTTGGGCAAGAAATACATGTTCAGTTAGAGAGGAGGGCTTCAGTAGCCACAGCACTCCATCTCAACCCCTCCAAGACACACACACACACACACACACACACACACACACACACACACACACGCACACGCACACGCGCACACGCACACGCACGCGCACGCGCACGCGCACGCGCACGCGCACGCGCACGCGCACGCACACACACACACACACACACACACACACACACACACACACACACACACACACACACACACACACACACACACACACACACACACACACACACACACACACACACACACACACACACACACACACACACACACACACACACACACACACACACACACACACACACACACACACACACACACACACACACACACACACACGCACACACACACACACACACACGCACACACACACACACCTACCTTGGTCTTCACCACCTCACTGTCAGAGTCACTGCCAGATGTGGACGACAACACTTCCCTCGATTTGGGCATTCTGCTAGGAAACAAAGGACATCACTATTACAGTTGCTGCCATATGAAGTTCAACACGGCCACCAGGCAGGTATCCACAGAATACTGTGTATACCAACTAGGGGTGGGCGATATGAGCTAAAATTCATATCACGATATTTTCCACTGTCCAGACGATATCGATATGATATCACGATATATGACGTAAAAAAATATGAATCACATTTTAATATCCCTTCTTGGTTAAATTATATTAGTTAAGGAAAAATATGTATTTGAACCTTATATAACCAGAAAGAGTGAGGCATTGGACCGTATGGACCTGAAAAGTTTTTATTTGTATTGTGCAAACATGCATTCCGTAAACATGAGGTAGGTAGGCCTATATATATATATATATATATATAAATTAGATATTAAGTAAAATTAAATAAAAAATAACAGGAGATAAAGAAAATAAGGTAATTACAAATTCAAATACGTGTGTTTGTTTTGGCTACGGTCCGTAGATATGTAAAAAACGAACCGTTTGAAACTAAACCTTTCAAGCCTCAACCATCAATTATCAACAATATCAACAAATCTTCACTAGAACTTTCTTCACAAGTTCCGTGCCAGGAATACCAGCATGTTGACTGTTTCTGGCTTTAGTGCTGCCCTGTGACATGTCACCACATTGCCCCCAGTGCTGAATGCCCTCTCAGAGGGGGCACTTGTGGCAGGGATGCATAAGTATTTCTTTGCCAGACAACTCACACGTGGAAAATTAGATCCGTGAAATCGCCACCACTCCAAAGGATCAGACTCGCTGTCTGCTGCCGTTGCCAGAATGTAGCTATTCAGCTCTTGCTCAATGATCTGCCTCTCTGAACATGAGGCAGGTGCACTGCTGGTCTGCTTAAAGAAGCTCCCAAGGCTCTTCTTGGGCTTCTTGCCTGATTGATGAGCAGTGGAAGCTTCTTTCTCCCTGTCAGTGTGATCCTCTGCAAGAGACGATTTTCCCAGGGCTGTGTTCTCCACCAGGAGGGCTTCGGTCTCTGAGGCAGCTCTCACCTTAAAAAATGAAAATAATTAAACTTTATTTGTATAGCACCTTTCATACATAAAATGCAGCCCAAAGTGCTTTACATTTGAAGCAATAAAACAAGAACAAATGAATAAATACCTTAATGTCCTCCAGTTTCTCAGCGGACATGTACCTGGTCTTGAACCTTGGATCTAGAAAGGTAGCCATGGAGAGCAGCTCATCTGTTGCAGGGTCAGTGTACTTGTTATTCAAGTAATCAAGAACCTTGATCTTGATCTCTTTGGTCAGTTCTGTATCGTCCTTGCTCAGATTTAGAACCTCTGCATTTAACAGATTGATGACAGGCTTCAAATAGGACACGCTCACATACGCTTCTCCTGACAGGGCATCTGTAAAGTCCTGGAGTGGCTTCAGTGCTGCTGTGACTGATTCCAAGACCTGGATGTCTTGCCAGGTAGGTACAAGGTGCCGTGTCTTTTTGTCCCCTGCCAGGACCTGTGTAATGGCCTTTTCCTGCTCCAGGACTCTTTCCATCATTTTCAGACGAGATCCCCACCTTGTCGGAGATTCTGTGATGAGCTTGTGCAGGGGCAGGCTTAGTTCATTCTGTGCTGTCATCAGGGCCTTCTGCTTTTTCCAGCTGTATGAGAACGTGCTAACCACCTTTTTGCAAACCCCTGTGGCCCGGGAAATCGCACACCCCTGTGGCCCGGGAGCGTTTTGGACACTCCTCTCTGGAAATTGGGAATAAGAAATCAAAATAATAGGGTGAAAAATAATCGAATCACAATACAATAATAATTAATAATAATGCATTTTTATATAGAAATCACAATACAATATAACTTTTAATCTTTGTTTGAGGATTTACGGCATTTACATTCAACTGTTACACATTTTACAAATCTGATGTGCTTAGATTTAGCCTACGGTACATGGCTGATGTGAGCTGTATTTTTTCTTAATAATAAGCATCATACAGGGTAGGCCTAGGCTACAGTCCTGAAACTTACCAATAGCATTGTGCAGCCTGTGTCCGAAACATCCAAGGTTTGCCCACTTGTTCAGCTGCAATGCCTTGATCATGTTCGATCCGCTGTCGGTCGTCATACAAACTTGACGCGACTCTTTTAATCCCCAGGACGACAGTATGTCCCTCAGCCCACCTGCAATTATTTCCCCGGTGTGGTCGTCTGGGAAATAAGACGTCTGTAGGCACTTACTTTTCAGTTTCCAGTCACCGTCTATGTAATGGATTGTGAGGCTTATATAAGGTTCTGTGGTACGACTTGACCATAGATCGGCAGTAGTGGAGAAGAATGGAATGTTATTTATCTCACTGTAAACTCTGTCCCAGCATTCTGTGTAAAGCTGTGGCAGGCATTTTTGGCTAAAATATTTGCGGCTCGGGATCTCATATCTTGGGTCCAGAGTTTGAATCAACTTTCTGAACCCCTCTTTCTCCACAGTTTGAATCGGTACCATGTCCTTCGCTATGTGATTTGTAATCGCAGCTGTGATGTCTATCCATTTTTTGCTCGTCTTCTCATAGCAAGTACCGGCAGCAAATGATGATATAATTGATTGTTGAGTGCGAGTCTGGCTTGTCTTCGGGCGAGCTCCTGGGCTTACTGTCTCACGCATTCTGGTGCATTGTTCATACTCACGGACATGTATGTTTTTTAAGTGATTGAACAGGTTGGTCGTGTTTCCACCTTTTGCTAAGACAACACGACGACACAACTTGCATAGGGTAGTGTTTTGGTCGGGGTCGGAGATTTTAAAGCCAAACCAGTTCCAAACAACAGAGGTGCCCCCTTTCTTCTTAACCAATTTATCCTCCTGCTCTTGAGCAACATCAATTTCTGTGTTTTCGCTCATCCTGGATTGTAAAGTTTTCCCCCAATAGTTAACCTGCCTCCTAACTGCAGCTGCCTGCACACTTCTTTGTTGCTAGCACTACATGCGTGCAACAAGTGCATGCGACGTGCGCTCATAAAAATAGGTCAACATATTAACATACATTCTTTTATTCGTAAGAACCAAGAAAGGTTGGATAAAAAAAAAAAAAAAAAGATGTAGCTACTTAGTACTATCACTCAGTTGAAATTTGGAACAAAAAAATATTGATGCAAAATTCGAATTTATGAATTCTGAATAAATCGCGGTATCCATGATATTGCTAAATCCATATCATGGCGCGGCACAATACCGGTTTTTACTATCAAACCGGTATATCGCCCACTCCTAATACCAACACTAAAACACTTCACAGAATACTTCATAGACACAGTGGTCTGTAATGGCCGTCCATCAGTACATTACAGACTTATCAATCATACGACCTACCAAAAGGTTTTCATGGCATAGGAGGAAGTTAATAGTCCCCTTGCCTTGTTTACTGCAGGATTAAAGCTTCAATCCACATTAACCTCCAATATATTGGTGTTAGGTGTGACTGACTGGGTTCAAACCCAGGTCTCCTACACACCAGAAGACTGGGTTCAAACCCAGGTCTCCTACACACCAGAAGACTGGGTTCAAACCCAGGTCTCCTACACACCAGAAGACTGGGTTCAAACCCAGGTCTCCTACACACCAGAAGACTGTAAAACCTTTGAGCTAAAGGCATTATCATGTAAGGTTAATCATCACGGAAGCATGGTTTACTAAACTCCATTTGTTACACATCACCCCCTTCAACCTCCTACTCCTTACAGAGACCCATCCAGGTCACGGCACAAATGTGACTGACTGGGTCCGAACCCAGGTCTCCCGAGTCTTCAGATCACCTTTACTCCACACACACAACCGCATACAAAGCTCTCCCTCATCCTCCATTTGAAAAAATCTGACCATAACTACCTTTCCTAATTCCTGTTTCCAAGCAAAAACTCAAAAACAGATAGTACCAGCCCAATACGGAAGTGGTCTGATGAAGAGGATGCTAAGCTACAGGACTGTTTCGCCTTGCACAAACTGGAATATGTTCTGGGATTCATGCGATGGCAGTGTTGTGTTTGAGACCACCTACAGCGAGACCGAGTCAAAAGACCAAGACCGGAGTAAATTGAGTCAGAGTCAAGACCGAGTCGAGAACAAGGGGTCTGAGACAAGAGTCAAGACCGAGACCAGAAAAATGTGAGTCCAATTCACTACCACAATCGCAATTTTGTCCAATCACCACCATAATAGTTCAAAATGTCCAATATTTCTGTGTTCATATTACAGAACATCATGTGGATTCTTTAGACATTCAGAATAGTGAAAAAAAATGCATGCTGAGGGAAAATAGAACCACTCTACAAATGATTACTAACCCAAAACACAGTAGGGAACAATGGACCTTCTTCAGAGAAGGGCTAAGGATTTATAAATAAATAAATTATGATTAATATAAACTATAATTATATTATGTTCAATGATGTTCTGATTTAATCTCTTCAGTTTTTGTTGGAAAGAAAAGGGTTAACATTGAAGAGAAAAAAAAAAAGATCCAATCAGGATTTCATCTTTACTGGGCTCTGGGGAGATCAATCTAGCTAGCTAAGTCAGCCATTGGCTAGGCCATCAGAAGCTAGATAAAAGGCATCTGCTATTCAACTGTATTAGGGCAACTGTATTAGCTTAGCTAGCTAGCTTTTGTTGTCGGCTAGTTTGCAGCAGCTGCAGCAGGTGTTATCAAAGAGGATGTTGTTGCTCATTTATTAGCTTCTCCCTTTTCAATAATAACTTTCAACAAGAAGTTAAGTTTCAAATTATCATCATCTGGTGAGTGGAACAGTGTTTTTTTTATTGCAGTGGGCTTGCTGTTAGCCATCTCTTTGAAAATAACTTGCGTGAAACATTGTTGCATTTAAAGTGGAACGGACAGCATTTTAGCAACATGAAATCTTAATAAAACCCAGGAAGAATGACACTAAAAAATTAAAATAATCTGACAAGCGACCACTTAGATATGGTCATTTTCACATTTTCATAAATTCTTAGAAAGTTTGGGAATTACGTATACTAAAGCATTTGTGAAAATCCTATTGAAATATAGTGGGAAAGCGGCCGTGCGTTTGGACAATTAATAGACACTGCAGTAAATAAAACCGAATTTAAAAAAAACGTGTCTTGTCCAGGACCGGAGTCTACACAGACCAGTGCGCTATAGTCAATCACAGCTACAGTAGACCTTTATACAAACAAGCCATTTGCCTCACGGGCCTGCCATCATTCACTTTGAACTGGACTGTGTGTTTACAGGCAGCAGCAACAGAGCGACTTTAGAGCATCAGAACGCATTCGCCAAAAAATACACCTGAACGGATTTCTGAAAATATGTAAAACACCACGGGAGTCCTCTTACATTTGGGAACTTCACAGTCCTATTGATCAAATACCCATGAAAAAAGGTAGTTTCTCTCTCCCTCGGATATGCACATCAACAAGATCAACAACTCATGCTAGCCAGAGCAAGATGAGCTCAAATCTAACGAAGGAACATTAGATAAACCCTCTCAAACTTTTTCAGCTAGTTGGCCGTCAAGATTGCACTGATAAACAATGGGAAATTGTAGCCTCCTCGTCCTTCCGCAGCTTGCCTGCCAATGCATGCTGGTCCCAACCAAGCACCCAAGCTAACTGGCTAGAGTTGGCTAGCATGCTAGCTAGCTACTTCCAGACAAATGAGAGAACACCTCACTCTGACCATTTTACTCATCCTAGCAGAGCTGGTTAGGATGTTTACGTGTTATCTAGAGCGTTCTTGACTAACCACTTTTTTTTGCCTACATTTACTGACACCGGTCATATTCAGCGGGTGTTGCGCATTCGTAAACTCATCAGTTCTGCGCTCTGCAACTCAGACGAGAGTGCTCTGAAATCGGAGTAGGTAGCCAGAGTGAATTTGCGAACACAAGAGATATTCTAACTGTATAACAGTCGTTCAAGTTCTTGCTAGCTAACTAAATGACACATGCATCTCTAGCTGTGTATAGCCACCAAAAAACAATGAGGGGAAAAAGTCAGTCACTCACCCACTCCTCCAATGGCATGACATCCTCCTAGCAGCTAGCTATCTAGCTAACGTTAGGCTCCGTGTTTTTAGCTTGCTACATAAATAGATACGCTAGCCTATTAGCCACGTTATGACTGACTTGTGATCATTGCCCTTGCTAGTTTGATTGTATTGACATTCCCAGCCTTAGTTATATTCGTCCGTTTTTGTCCTGAATATTGAGTCACTAAAACAGTGCATCCCGAATGGAGGCAGCAAACAATGTACCAGGCCAGCTGTGATTTACAAGATGATAGCAATATTTTTTGGACTACCAAGAAACGTATTGGTGAATTATATTAAATGATGCATTGAACTGCATCCATCTATTCTGCCAACAATGTCTTAGTGTACGTCATGGAACGTTGAGTCAAATATAACCTATTTTTAAAACCTCTTTATAAAGTTGGGTTTGTAGCATAAACTGGGAATTTGATATTTTTTACTGACATGATTGTCTGTTTGTTTCATATCGGCAAAGTAGTTAAAGTTGTCAGTTCCACTTTAAACTTTAGGTCACTGGTTACTTTGCAATGGGAAGTAATAGTTGTACATTTCGATTGGGAAATGGTTAAAGGTTGTGTTTTTGTATTCTTATGATTGGGACCTTATTATGGGCTTATTATGTCTGAGTTGATGGACTGTTTATCCTTTAACATCATGCTGTGTGACTGCTGTCTTTCCATCAGCCCCAGTCAGTGGTGTAGTGTATTACTAATGGTTTTCTTTGAGACTGTGGTCCCAGCTTTCTTCAGGTCATTGACCAGGTCCTGCCGTGTAGTTCTGGGCTGATCCCTCACCTTCCTCATGATCATTGATGCCCCACGAGGTGAGATCTTGCATGGAGCCCCAGACTGAGGGTGATTGACCGTCATCTTGAACTTCTTCCATTTTCTAATAATTGCGCCAACAGTTGTTGCCTTCTCACCAAGCTGCTTGCCTATTGTCCTGTAGCCCATCCCAGCCTTGTGCAGGTCTACAATTTTATCCCTGATGTCCTTACACAGCTCTCTGGTCTTGGCCATTGTGGAGAGGTTGGAGTCTGCTTGATTGAGTGTGTGGAC
The DNA here is from genome assembly GCA_031479575.1 of Coregonus ussuriensis. Classification (NCBI taxonomy): domain Eukaryota; kingdom Metazoa; phylum Chordata; class Actinopteri; order Salmoniformes; family Salmonidae; genus Coregonus; species Coregonus ussuriensis. The sequence goes on from CM062490.1 coordinate 49,221,883, forward strand.
AGGTGTATTTTATACAGGTAACGAGTTCAAACAGGTGCAGTTAATACAGGTAATGAGTGGAGAACAGGAGGGCTTCTTAAAGAAAAACTAACAGGTCTGTGAGAGCCGGAATTCTTACTGGTTGGTAGGTGATCAAATACTTATGTCATTCAATAAAATGCAAATTAATTACATAAAAATCATACAATGCTTTGTAAGTAGGAAAACCTGCAAAATCGGCAGTGTATCAAATACTTGTTCTCCCCACTGTATGTATGTATATATATATATATATATATATATATATATATATATATATATAAAAAATGTGATGGTCTAAGTCCACAACAATGCTTAACCCACATCAATCTGATTGTGTGTCAGGGCCCTGCTCCCCAGTGGGTGGGCCTGTCAGGGCCTGGTTCCCCAGTGGGTGGGCCTGTCAGGGCCTGGTTCCCCAGTGGGTGGGCCTGTCAGGGCCCGGCTCCCCAGTGGGTGGGCATGGCTCCCCAGTGGGTGGGCCTGTCAGGGCCTGGTTCCCCAGTGGGTGGGCCTGTCAGGGCCTGGTTCCCCAGTGGGTGGGCCTGTCAGGGCCTGACTCCCCAGTGGGTGGGCCTGTCAGGGCCTGGTTCCCCAGTGGGTGGGCCTGTCAGGGCCCGGCTCCCCAGTGGGTGGGCCTGTCAGGGCCTGGTTCCCCAGTGGGTGGGCCTGTCAGGGCCTGGTTCCCCAGTGGGTGGGCCTGTCAGGGCCTGACTCCCCAGTGGGTAGGCCTCTATCCACCCAGGCCCATCCATGTCTAAACCCCTCATGCAAACAGCGCATGATGAAAATTGCACATCATAAATAGCCTCCTAACCAACACTTCGGACTAAACTTTTTCAATACCTGGTTTGCATACCCATTGTTGCCCTAGTTAGCATTTACTGGTAGATATAAGTTGAAAGGTCTTTCCTACCCAGCCGGCCACCGATGTCATTCTTCTGTGAGCTGCTCCATGCCAAAACCAGTTGAGAGCTGCCCACTCTTGCTGCCTACAGAGGATATTCCACAGAAACTAGGCTGTGTCTGGCGCGTATGTGAATATATTTCAAGTGTTTTGCGATTGTGTAGGCTACTTTGTGCGTGATTTTTCTATTGTACTACATCATTGATCAATCGTATACCTCCACTCCACTACTTTGATAAGCATCAGTAGGGATTAAGTAGTGAGTATAAGCTATGCCCACTGAAAGGAAAGTGGGTATACGGCTTATCCCCTCCACTACACCACTGGCCCTTTGTGTTTTACATAAAGTTCACTCTCCTATAAGAGTGCACTGGTATTACGGTTGCTGTCCTTTCAGAATCACCAACCTGTCACACACTGAAGGCCTATTGGTTCACCACTGAAGGCCTATTGGTTCACCACTGAAGGCCTATAGGTTATCCACTGAAGGCCTATAGGTTATCCACTGAAGGCCTATAGGTTATCCACTGAAGGCCTATAGGTTATCCACTGTCACCACTGAAGGCCTATAGGTTCACCACTGTCACCACTGAAGGCCTATAGGTTCACCACTGTCACCACTGAAGGCCTATTGGTTCACCACTGCTCACACACTGAAGGCCTATAGGTTCACCACTGAAGGCCTATTGGTTCACCACTTGATCACACACTGAAGGCCTATTGGCTTGGTTTATTTTTTGTGCCAACTGTAAAGTTTGGTGGAGGAGGAATAATGGTCTGGGGACCAACTCCATATTAATGCCCATGATTTTGGAATGAGATGTATGACAAGGTGTCCACATACTTTTGGTAATGTAGTGCATCTAGCTCAATTACCTCGTACCCCGCACATCGACTCGGTACTGGTACCCCGTGTATGCAGCAAGGTTATCGTTACTCATTGTGTATTTATTATTACTTTAATATTATTTCTCTATTTTCTTTCTCTCTGCGTTGTTGGGAAGGGCCCTTAAGTAAGCATTTCACTGTTAGTCTACACCTGTTGTTTACGAAGCATGTGACGAATAACATTTGATTTTAGGTAACTGAATAAATTAAAACTTAAGATATGCGTCTCTGAGTTGAATGTATGTATGTATCTAACTTAGTTAGGTAGGTCTCAGTAGGGAAGATTACTCAACACTCATACGTTAACTAGTTAGCTAACCTAGTTAGCCATCTTAATGATCTAACAAGCTAACTAGGAGGTTAGCTAATCAATAACGGGATATCGCTAAGCAACTCAACACAATGCACGAATTACCAGCTAGCTAGAGAACGAACGTTAGTGCTAACTGCCACCTCACTTGGTTAGCTAGCTTAGCATAGCTTCCACGACAGGACACGTTAGCTAGCCAAAGTAGACTTGAGCAGCTGCGTAGCGTTTGTTCCCTTGAGGCAGATGATGCCTGTAAATTGCATTTCTTTACCCAGGACAAAGACAACTTACATGGCTTGATGAATTAGCAGGCTCAGTTGATTCAGGGAGTTCGGAGAGACGCTAAAGATTTATGGTTGGTTCATTTAGCAAGCGAGGGCCGGCAGCTTGTGCTTTTGGTTTGCACTAACTGACGCAATTGTGGGAAATGTAGTTTCATTGTTTCCAACGCACGCATTGATTCTGATCGAAGGGGATTCAATTCTGAATGGTCACACTCACATCATGTATCTGCAGCATATTAATGAATATATAAACAGTCAACATAATAAAGTGGGGGGGGGAAGTATTTAGTCAGCCACCAATTGTGCAAGTTCTCCCACTTAAAAAGATGAGAGAGGCCTGTAATTTTCATCATAGGTACACGTCAACTATGACAGACAAATTGAGATTTTTTTCTCAAGAAAATCACATTGTGGGATTTTTAATGAATTTATTTGCAAATTATGGTGGAAAATAAGTATTTGGTCACCTACAAACAAGCAAGATTTCTGGCTCTCACAGACCTGTAACTTCTTCTTTAAGAGGCTCCTCTGTCCTCCACTCGTTACCTGTATTAATGGCACCTGTTTGAACTTGTTATCAGTATAAAAGACACCTGTCCACAACCTCAAACAGTCACACTCCAAACTCCACTATGGCCAAGACCAAAGAGCTGTCAAAGGACACCAGAAACAAAATTGTAGACCTGCACCAGGCTGGGAAGACTGAATCTGCAATAGGTACGCAGCTTGGTTTGAAGAAATCAACTGTGGGAGCAATTATTAGGAAATGGAAGACATACAAGACCACTGATAATCTCCCTCGATCTGGGGCTCCACGCAAGTTCTCACCCCGTGGGGTCAAAATGATCACAAGAACGGTGAGCAAAAATCCCAGAACCACACAGGGGGACCTAGTGAATGACCAGCAGAGAGCTGGGACCAAAGTAACAAAGCCTACCATCAGTAACACACTACGCCACCAGGGACTCAAATCCTGCAGTGCCAGACGTGTCCCCCTGCTTAAGCCAGTACATGTCCAGGCCCGTCTGAAGTTTGCTAGAGTGCATTTGGATGATCTAGAAGAGGATTGGGAGAATGTCATATGGTCAGATGAAACCAAAATATAACTTTTTGGTAAAAACTCAACTCGTCATGTTTGGAGGACAAAGAATGCTGAGTTGCATCCAAAGAACACCATACCTACTGTGAAGCATGGGGGTGGAAACATCATGCTTTGGGGCAGTTTTTCTGCAAAGGGACCAGGACGACTGATCCGTGTAAAGGAAAGATGTCAGGGACAAGATTGTAGACCTACACAAGGCTGGAATGGGCTACAAGACCATCGCCAAGCAGGTTGGTAAGAAGGTGACAACAGTTGGTGCGATTATTCGCAAATGGAAGAAACACAAAATAACTGTCAATCTCCCTCGGCCTGGGGCTCCATGCAAGATCTCACCTCGTGGAGTTGCAATGATCATGAGAACGGTGAGGAATCAGCCCAGAACTACACGGGAGGATCTTGTCAATGATCTCAAGGCAGCTGGGACCATAGTCACCAAGAAAACAATTGGTAACACACTACGCCATGAAGGACTGAAATCCTGCAGCGCCCGCAAGGTCCCCCTGCTCAAGAAAGCACATATACAGGGCCGTCTGAAGTTTGCCAATGAACATCTGAATGATTCAGAGGAGAGATGGGTGAAAGTGTTGTGGTCAGATGAGACCAAAATCAAGCTCTTTGGCATCAACTCAACTCGCCGTGTTTGGAGGAGGAGGAATGCTGCCTATGACCCCAAGAACACCATCCCCACCGTCAAACATGGAGGTGGAAACATTATGCTTTGGGGGTGTTTTTCTGCTAAGGGGACAGGACAACTTCACCGCATCAAAGGGATGATGTACGGGGCCATGTACCGTCAAATCTTGCGTGTGAACTTCCTGCCCTCAGCCAGGACATTGAAAATGGGTCGTGGATGGGTATTCCAGCATGACAATGACCCAAAACACACGGCCAAGGCAACAAAGGAGTGGCTCAAGAAGAAGCACATTAAGGTCCTGGAGTGGCCTAGCCAATCTCCAGACCTAAAACCCATAGAAAATCTGTGGAGGGAGCTGAAGGTTCGAGTTGCCAAACGTCAGCCTCGAAACCTTAATGACTTGGAGAAGATCTGCAAAGAGGAGTGGAACAAAATCCCTCCTGAGATGTGTGCAAACCTGGTGACCAACTACAAGAAATGTCTGACCTCTGTGATTGCCAACAAGGGTTTTGCCACCAAGTACTAAGTCATGTTTTGCAGAGGGGTCAAATACTTAATTCCCTCATTAAAATGCAAATCAATTTATAACATTTTTGACGTGCGTTTTTCAGGATTTTTTTGTTGTTATTCTGTCTCTCACTGTTCAAGTAAACCTACCATTAAAATGATAGACTGATCATGTCTTTGTCAGTGGGCAAACGTACAAAATCAGCAGGGGATCAAATACTTTTGTCCCTCACTGTATCGTGAGATTTTGAGTGAAAACCTCCTTCCATCAGCAAGGGCATTGAATATGAAACGTGGCTGGGTCTTTCAGCATGACAATGATCCCAAACACACCACCCGGGCAACGAAGGAGTGGCTTCGTAAGAAGCATTTCAAGGTCCTGGAGTGGCCTAGCCAGTCTCCAGATCTCAACCCCATAGAAAATCTTTGGAGGGAGTTGAAAGTCTGTGTTGCCCAGCGACAGCCCCAAAACATCACTGCTCTAGAGGAGATCTGCATGGAGGAATGGGCCAAAATACCAGCAACAGTGTGTGAAACCTTGTGAAGACTTAAAGAAAATGTTTGACCTGTGTCATTGCCAACAAAGGGTATATAACAAAGTATTGAGAAACTTTTGCAATTGACCAAATACTTATTTTCCACCATAATTTGCAAATAAATTCATTAAAAAAAAAATAATCTTCTCATTTTGTCTGTCATAGTTGACGTTTACCTTAAAATTACAGGCCTATCATCTTTTTAAGTGGGAGAACTTGCACAATTGGTGGCTGACTAAATACTTTTTTCCCCCACTGTATATATATATATTTTTAATCATATTTGGATACATTTTATGTATGTAGTGCGGTTGTATATTTAAGCAATAAGGCCGGATGGGGTGTGGTATATGGCCAATATACCATGGCTAAGGGCTGTTCTTAATCACGCCGCAACGCGGACTGCCTGGATACAGCCCTTAGCCGTGGTATATTGGCCATATACCACAAACCCCCGAGGTGCCTTATTGCTATTATAAACTAGATACCAACGTATTTAGAGCAGTAAAAAATATGTTTTGTCATGGTATACGGTCTGATATACCACGGCTGTCAGCCAATCAGCATTCAGGTCTCGAACTACCCAGTTTATAATATAGAATATAATTGAATATAATATAGACTTTATTGTCAATTTGAAGACAACCTGTCTTCTGCCTTTCCCCAACACCCCCAGACACACACTAGGGCTTGAACCAGCAACATTCTGGCTGCTGAACCACTTTTCTAGCTGACTGATCAGTTCAAACAATGTCTTGGTTCAAACCTTAGTTTCCTGTGCCCCACTGAGCTAAAGCCTTGGCATTAGGCAATGCAAGTCTTCAAAATCTCAGGCATATGGTCACATGAGTTTACGAGTTAGTCTTCACCCCCTTTGACCTCCTCCTCACAGAGACCCATGAAATTCACAGCACTAATGTGACCAAGAGGGTTTGAAACTGGGGGTGCGTTCAGTTCGATTCAACGCTTGCTACATTGCGTGATGGTTTGTACTGAACGACAGGTTTCCCCCAAAAACGGTTCACACCGCTCTTCAACTGCTTTTGAGGTACGTTTGCTCCTGTTTGGTGGGTGTGGTGAGGTGTGGCCTGATCAATATTAAAACTCAAAACTCAAAACTCCATCACTGGCCATCTACCAGGTAATGCACACAAAACACACACAAAAAACACACACACCTCATACTCATAAACACACGCACTTACACACAAACTCACACACACACATACAGCCAACACTGCTGTCCCATGTCATAGAGACATTGAACCACGGGTCACGTCCCATTTCCCACTGAGTATTTCCATACTGTTTATTTCCATACTATATCCCCAACATCGCTCATTCTAATAGTTCTACTGCTGTACATTGTATTTAGGTACACTGTTTATACACACCACATATTTATTCTATACTGGAGTCTTGACATTGCTCACTGTAATATATCTACTGCTGTAAATATACATCTTACTGTAATATATCTACTGCTGTAAATATACATCTTACTGTAATATATCTACTGCTGGACATCAGTGGAGGCTCATATTATTGGCTGGAACAGAGCAAATGGAATGGCATCAAACCATGTGATGTACTATATTTGATACCATTCCACCTATTTCGCTCCAGCCATTACCACGAGCCCGTCCTCCCCAATTAAGGTACCACCAACCTCCTGTGCCGGACATATCATTCTTAGCTGATCGTGTGTAAATTCTCCCGGTGTATATACGTATAGACATACATATGCATTTTGATTACTGCTACATTGCTATTTGGGTTGTTAATTGGATTCGTCCTGATGTTCTTGATTTATTGATTTATTTTGTAACTTTTTTTTTTTTTTTTTACATTTAAATTATTTGCGTACTTGTTTGACATTTTATTGCGTTGTTATGAGCTAGTAACATTAAGAATTTCGCTGAACCCGCTATAACACCTGCTAAACTGTGTACGTGACCCAATAAACGTTGATTTGTTTTGACAGGGCTGTAGTGGAGCGGCTCGAGAGCTTCAAGTTCCTCGGTGTCCACATCACTAAGGACCTATCATGTTCCTCTGTGTCCACATCACTAAGGACCTATCATGTTCCTCGGTGTCCACATCACTAAGGACCTATCATGTTCCTCGGTGTCCACATCACTAAGGACCTATCATGTTCCTCGGTGTCCACATCACTAAGGACCTATCATGTTCCTCGGTGTCCACATCACTAAGGACCTATCATGTTCCTCGGTGTCCACATCACTAAGGACCTATCATGGTCCTCGGTGTCCACATCACTAAGGACCTATCATGGTCCTCGGTGTCCACATCACTAAGGACCTATCATGTTCCTCGGTGTCCACATCACTAAGGACCTATCATGTTCCTCGGTGTCCACATCACTAAGGACCTATCATGTTCCTCGGTGTCCACATCACTAAGGACCTATCATGGTCCTCGGTGTCCACATCACTAAGGACCTATCATGTTCCTCGGTGTCCACATCACTAAGGACCTATCATGGTCCTCGGTGTCCACATCACTAAGGACCTATCATGGTCCTCGGTGTCCACATCACTAAGGACCTATCATGGTCCTCGGTGTCCACATCACTAAGGACCTATCATGTTCCTCGGTGTCCACATCACTAAGGACCAATCATGTTCCTCGGTGTCCACATCACTAAGGACCTATCATGGTCCTCGGTGTCCACATCACTAAGGACCTATCATGTTCCTCGGTGTCCACATCACTAAGGACCTATCATGTTCCTCGGTGTCCACATCACTAAGGACCTATCATGTTCCTCGGTGTCCACATCACTAAGGACCTATCATGGTCCTCGGTGTCCACATCACTAAGGACCTATCATGGTCCTCGGTGTCCACATCACTAAGGACCTATCATGTTCCTCGGTGTCCACATCACTAAGGACCTATCATGTTCCTCGGTGTCCACATCACTAAGGACCTATCATGTTCCTCGGTGTCCACATCACTAAGGACCTATCATGTTCCTCGGTGTCCACATCACTAAGGACCTATCATGTTCCTCGGTGTCCACATCACTAAGGACCTATCATGGTCCTCGGTGTCCACATCACTAAGGACCTATCATGTTCCTCGGTGTCCACATCACTAAGGACCTATCATGTTCCTCGGTGTCCACATCACTAAGGACCTATCATGTTCCTCGGTGTCCACATCACTAAGGACCTATCATGGTCCTCGGTGTCCACATCACTAAGGACCTATCATGTTCCTCGGTGTCCACATCACTAAGGACCTATCATGGTCCTCGGTGTCCACATCACTAAGGACCTATCATGGTCCTCGGTGTCCACATCACTAAGGACCTATCATGTTCCTCGGTGTCCACATCACTAAGGACCTATCATGTTCCTCGGTGTCCACATCACTAAGGACCTATCATGTTCCTCGGTGTCCACATCACTAAGGACCTATCATGTTCCTCGGTGTCCACATCACTAAGGACCTATCATGTTCCTCGGTGTCCACATCACTAAGGACCTATCATGGTCCTCGGTGTCCACATCACTAAGGACCTATCATGTTCCTCGGTGTCCACATCACTAAGGACCTATCATGTTCCTCGTTGTCCACATCACTAAGGACCTATCATGTTCCTCGGTGTCCACATCACTAAGGACCTATCATGGTCCTCGGTGTCCACATCACTAAGGACCTATCATGTTCCTCGGTGTCCACATCACTAAGGACCTATCATGTTCCTCGGTGTCCACATCACTAAGGACCTATCATGGTCCTCGGTGTCCACATCACTAAGGACCTATCATGGTCCTCGGTGTCCACATCACTAAGGACCTATCATGGTCCACACACACCAGCACAGTGGAGGGCACAACAATGCCTCTTCCCCATAGGAAGTTGAAAAGATTTGGCCCTCAGATCCTCAAAAAGATCTACAGCTGCACCATCGAAAGCATCTTGACTGGCTGCATCCCCGCTTGGTACGGCAACTGCTTAAACATCCGACCGCAAAGCGCTACATAGGGTAGTGTATAAATCCCAGTACATTACTGTGGCCGAGCTCCCTGCCATCCAGGACCTCTATACCGGGCGGTGTCAGAAGAAGGCCCTAAAAATTGTCAAAGACTCCAGCCACCCAATTCATAGAACGTTATCTTTGCTACTACATGGCAAGCGGTACCGATGCACCAACAGGACCCTGAACAGCTTTTACCCTCAAGCCATAAGACTGCTAAATAATTAGTTAAATAGTTAACCAAATAGTTACCCAGACTCTCTGTATTGAGCCTTTTTTGAATTTTTTTTTTTTACTCATCACATATGCTGCTGCTACTGTTTATTATCTGTCCCTTTATTCCTAGTTATATGTACATATCTACCTCAATTACCTCGTACCCCTGCACATCAACTCAGTACTGGTACCCCGCGTATATAACCAAGTTATCGTTACTCATTGTGTATTTATTATTACTTTTATTATTATGTGTTTTATTTTTCTATTATTTCTCTATTTTCTTTCTCTCTGTATTGTTGGGAAGGGCCTGAAAGTAAACATTTCACTCTTAGTCTACACCTGTTGTTTACGAAGAATGTGACAAATAACATTTGATTCGATTTTTGACTTGTGCAGCACACACCATACACAATCTCCCTCTGTGCCACCATATTCACACCGTTCTTCAACTGCCATTCAGTACATTACCGTTTCGTTGAATTAAACGTTGAACTGAACGCACCCCAGGTCTCCTGCTATTCACATGAATCAATCAAATGTATTTTATAAAGCCCTTTTTACATCAGCAGTTGTCACAAAAGTGATTTACAGATACCCAGTCTAAAACCCCAAAGAGCAAGCAATGCAGAGGCAGAAGCACAGTGGCCAGGAAAATCTCCCTGACTGTTATCCCACTGAGCTAAAGCTGTCTTCAGCTCTCCGGCAAGGTTACTCATCATCATGCAAGGCTCCGAACCACCTATGTCATAAAAGCATCTGCTATGGCATATTATACTCTTTTAATATAACCAATGAATGGTGTTACTTCCTTATAACAGTTAGTTAGACCCAATGCATATAGACACATTTCATATTGTATATGATTTGATATCATATTATGGCACAGTCAGTCGACCTTGAGGAAAACAAATCGATCGGCCTAGTAGAACTACAATTCCCATCACGTCTGCGTGTAGCGCGCATGTGCGGGTCCATTTCCTGGTCCGACCTCATATAAAACGCATACGCAGGGTTATGAGTCAGAGTTCGTCGTCTGAGAAACACGAACCAAATGATTCCCATATGTCCAGTGGTCTCCTTCACCTATGGTGAGTAAATGTTTATAAAAACAAACAAATAAATACATTTCAAGACTATTAATTATTTATAATGTTTACGGGGAAAGCTGGGTTTGGTCGGGTGTGTCTTAAGGTGCTATCTTTGCTTGTTTTACGCCTCTGCACTAATATGCGGGGGTATCGCTGCTAACAGTAACTAGCTAGCTAGCCTACCGTTTACCCTCAATGTATCTGTTCCTTCTCTGCAGTGCCCAGCCGGCTTGGTGAAGATGCCAAAATGGCTACCGGCAACTACTTTGGATTTACCCACGGTGCTGCTGCGCAGTACAGGTAAGAAACGACTCGTTTGGGAGATATGCGATCCATCACCGCTCGAGGCCAATTTACGGTTGTGTAGCCGCTGTGATGGCCCCGTAGCTAGGTTGCTATTGTTTCAAGTTGGGGGAGGGGGGGGGGGGGGGTAGTAAGGATTGTGCAGAGCAGACATCTGCCAGTGGCTGGCCAGCTAAGAACAAGGGTCTGTTCTCAACGATGAGAATTTCGAGAGGTATCGATTCTCGAAAAACGTGCAAGTTTCTCACGTCTCCTACGCTTCCGACGGAGGTCACGAATGACACTCTCCCAACAGTAGCTACAGATTGTAGTACTGTTACGGTATACCGAAATTCGGTACAAGAACACTTCGCTAATATAATGTATTACTTTTGTTGCTTCTGTCAGATGTCGTATACTGATTGCGCGAATCAAGTGTGTCTAATTTGTCTGAATTTTCTCAAGGGGGTAGTAAGCAATGTGTATCTAAATCCTGGATTGCTGATGCTAAGAATTGGTCATGAGAGGTTTTGAAGCCACCTGTCGGCCATATTGGCACTCCCCAGTAGGAGCAGTCCTCCATAGGTATGAATGGAATTCTACAGTATTTCAATTCAATGTTTCAAGGACAAAATTACATGTATTTTTTGTTGTTGTAGTGGGGACAGTAACATTGGTCATCTTAAAAAAATGATACTTTAAGGACAATGTTCTTATATATCTTATGTTTAGCTCACATATTTAAAAATAATTCAATAAGGTGTCTGTAATAGAATAAATGTGGCAAAAAAAACGAATATAGACCTTTAATAAATGCATTTCTACAGCTTCCGAAATATTTTTTACAATTGTGAGGGAGTGCCAAGATGGGGAGACAGCCTGGTCTCATAGACTAAATCTAAATCCGGGACACTCGTATTAGTATGACTTCAAATTTATTGGTCACAAACACATGGTTAGCAGATGTTATTGCAAGTGTAGCGAAATGCTTGTGCTTCTAGTTCTGACAGTGCAGCAATATCTAGCAAGTAATATCTAACAGTTCTACAACGAAAACCCAATACACACAAATCTAAGTAAAGGAATGGAATAAGAATATATAAATATATGGATGAGCAATGTCATTATCAAAGTCTAAGATGCAATAGATACTATAGAATACAGTATATACATATGAGATGGGTAATGCAATATATGTAAACATTATTAAAGTGACTAGTGTTCCCTTTATTAAAGTGGCCAGTGATTTTTCAAGTGTATGTAGGCAGCAGGCTCTCGGTGCTAGTGATGGCTGTTTTTAACAGTCTGATGGCCTTGAGATAGAAGCTGTTTTTCAGTCTCTCGTCCCCAGCTTTGATGCACCTGTACTGTCCTCGACTTCTGGATGATAGTGGGGTGAACAGGCAGTGGCTCGGGTGGTAGTTGTCCTTGATGATCTTTTTGGCCTTCCTGTGACATCGGGTGCTGTAGATGTCCTGGAGGGCGGGTATTTTGCCCCCGGTGATGCGTTGTGCAGACCGCACCACCCTCTGGAGAGCCCTGCGGTTGCGGGCGGTGCAGTTGCCGTACCAGGCGGTGAGCCAGCCCAACAGATGCTCTCAATTGTGCATCTGTAAACGTGTTAGGTGACAGGCCACCTCCTGAGGTTGCGCCGCCTTCACCACACTCTGTGTGGGTGGACCATTTCAGTTTGTCAGTGATATGTACGCAGAGGAACTAAAAGCCACGGTTTCTGGTTAGGCTAGGTTTAAATAGTCACAGTGGGTACGACCTCTCCTATACACTTCCTTTTATAAACCCACTCAGCGTATATGTCTACATTATTCTTAGAGGCTACCCAGAACATATCCCAGTCCGCGTGATCAAAGTAATCTTGAAGCGTGGATTCCGATTGGTCAGACCAGCTTTGAATAGTCCTAAGCACGGGTGCTTCCTGTTTTGAGTGTCTGCGTATAGGAAGGGAGGAGCAAAATAGAGTCGTGGTCAGATAGTGGAAATTACTGTAACAATGGTCCAGCTTTTTTCCAGCGCGAGTGCTACAGTCAATATGCTGATAGAATGGAGCATATCGGATGACCGTCATCCATATTCCATTCACCCAGTTCAATGTAACATCCATAGGTTTAGGTTACTACATGATACTCACATTTTCCCTATACCCATCATGAGGTGGCTACAACCTAGCCTACAAATGAAAGTTTACAACGAAGGTGCTCAGGTAAAATTTTTAATGACAACATACTTTAGTTGTGCTGTTATTTACTTAAACTTTCAATACATTTAGACCAAGGCTGTTCTTCATGGCATTAACAGGCAGAGCATGGTTTCCCTGTCGGCTGGCTGGCCGCTAGACAAAACGCCATCGCCATGCCAACCCTCTGAACCAGTGGAGGCTGCTGAGGGCAGGACGGCTCATAATAGGCTGGAAGTGACACAAAGCCAAATAAAGCTTTAATTGAGATGTAGCCTATTAAACCAGAAATTAAATGTTATTTTATTTAAGACTTACTGAGTCTGGCTAACTATGAGGAATTGGCACCCAATTAATTTTGATTAATCTAAATGAACATGTTTCTAGACCAGAATTTGTCTGACCGAATTGAGGAATGATGTTGGTGTTATGATGATTCGGTGCTTTGGGGGAGAGCCAGCGCGTGAGCGAATGACATTTTGCAGCTGTGATACGACATTGTTTTGGGTTGGGCTTCAAAGACTATCCTACAAGGTTGATGGATTTCAAATGGACCTAGTTGGGAGTTCATGACCCAAACGGTTGTCTAGGTTACGCCGAGGCTTCTTTCCTGTTTGGAATCAGGGATGACGGACACTAGGATGTCTTGGCTAAATCCACATGGGTGATTAGATTTTTAGGCCTATCTCGATTTATTATTTTCACACTTAGGGGAAATTCACGATCTCAATTTTGTTTTCTCGAAATAAGCTTTGTTGCACAATTTAAAGGTCAATACACTGCTCTTCAAACACCCAGGAATAATCTAATTAATTCAGGAGTTGCTAAATATAAGCCTTCCACAACTATAAGATCCAGTAATAATGTAATTATTTATATAAAAATAGGTTAACCAGCTTTTATTCCAGTAATTGATCTGGCTTTCAAGTCTATGAAAATGCCCTTTTTTTTTTGTTATAAAAAAAAACAAACAGAACCATGCACAATCCATTAATAATTACCAACTTCTGGTAACAGGCATTATAGAAAATTGACACGTTTTCTAAATAATCTCAAGCACAAGCCCACATGCTAGTGAGTAGCAAGCTAATCTTTTATAAAGTCTGCCAGCAAGGTTGAACTGTTATCAATACACCCTCCTGTCCGTCTCCAACTGTTGGAACAACAGCCTGTTCACTTTGAGCATGAATTTTCTGCAATCATGTTCATTGATACACTCGGTTTTAGTAGGGTCTCCTCTGTTCTGAATTTTGGGATTCGAGACACAAGGGTATCGTTTAGAAAGGTTAAGTTATCCTCTATTACAGTACATCTGTATTTTGGTGTCCAGGTTATAATCGTTTGGGTTTTTATTTTAGTTAAACTGAATTTCAAATAAAAATAATAAGTTAGATTTCAGGTCTGAGGTAACTATTTTAGTTTTATAAAAACATTTCTATTTTGTTTTTAGATTTATTGTTCGGGACAGAAAGTAGCCTATGCGTGGGAGGCTAGGAGCGGAGGCTATTTGGACACAGCTGAGAGTGGAGACTAACGGATTCAGTTCAGTCAGTTGTCCTGATGAGACCTTCCCAGCTAGCTTAGTCTATGGTTGTGGCTAGATATTTCTGCAAGAATTTGAAACACTTGAGGGTTCAGAATCATTCCGTTTTGATCAGAGTAATTGTTCAGGTTTTTTAAACACTAATGTAGATATTAATGCTGTAGTTGTACACTTTCTGTGAATATCGGTACAATAAAAGTGCTTTAGCTGTCGCCCTGTCCTGATATTGGCTACACTATCTAGCTACTTCCCTCTCCTTTACGTAACAGCTCGGCAAGCGAAGGACACTCCCGATTGCGCAGTAGACTGAATCACGGTGACATCCTTATGGTTACTACCAATTATTACATGTTATTGCTCATGTAGGCTGCTATTCTACTCCAAATAAAATGGGCTACAGATGATGTGATGCAGCTGCCCGGTGGGAAGCACCTCCGATACAACAACGTTGCACTGGCCATTCGCACTGGATTGTCTTTAAAGTTAGCGAATTGGCATGTCACGGTGACGTCCAGATGGGGATCAATACTAAAAGTTATTAGTTGGTCGCCCATCAAAGTAAAATAACTATTAGGTTTAACTAGCGCCATAAACTAGCTAGCTGGGAAACACACTGGCTTGGAAGGGATCATCAGGACGAGTGACTAAACTAACTGGACCTAATTCACTCGACTTTCAACTGCGCAACATCAATTTGAGCACCAGGCGTGTCCGTATAGCCTCCCATCTGTTATAGTTGTGTTTTTGGACGTCAGTTCTTACCACTGTGGGTGCTGTGTCAGGTCATAGGTTAGGTTTAAAGGTAGACTCAGCGAGATGACAAAGATCCAACAAGTAAACAGTCGTAGTGGGTACATTGCCTCAACAACCAGTTGCGCGAGGCTAAACATCTCTGCTGTTTTGGGACAGTAGCTACCACGTTGTGGCAGTGTGAAGTGCTCCTGATCATACAGTGAAGGAAAAAAAGTATTTGATCCCCTGCTGATTTTGTACGTTTGCCCACTGACAAAGACATGATCAGTCTATAATTTTAATGGTAGGTTTATTTGAACAGAATAACAACAAAGTTCCAGAAAAACGCATGTCAAAAATTTTATAAATTGATTTGCATTTTAATGAGGGAAATAAGTATTTGACCCCTCTGCAAAACATGACTTAGTACTTGGTGGGGGGGAAGCTTAAACTCCATTCAAATCTTTGCCCAAAATTGAAGGAAGGAAACTAAAGCTGAACATAATTCATGGTTTTTATTTTATTTCGGTTTGGAGTCGAAGATAGTCTTAGTTTTTCAACTATTTGTTAATTTTATTTCTGTTTACTAAATTGGTTTTTATGATTTTAGTTTACTATAATAACCTTGGTTGGACCAAACCTTAGATGCAAATAATGAGTTGAAACTGCTTGTCAGAGGAAGAAGTGATCTTTCATCTGTGAGTGGCAGGGTGAGAGGCCTGGTGTCAGTGTGGTGAAGACCAAAAAGTAAAATGCTAATTAAAAACAACTTGATTCTTGCGATACAGGCATTTTGAACATTATGTCCCCTGTAGCTCAGTTGGTAGAGCGTGGAGCTTGCAACGCCAGGGTTGTGGGTTTGTTTCCCACGGGGGGGGGGCAGTATGAAAATGTATGCACTCACTTAACTGTAAGTCGCTCTGGATAAGAGTGTCT